>UESW01004137.1:541689-831689 GCA_900491605.1 Calamus simplicifolius | reverse complement strand
AAAAGTGATGATATGAAGGGAGCATCTAAATACACCTTAAAAATTACTCTCCATACCTACACTTAACCAAAAAAAAATCCAGTTTACCTCAATAAACAATAACCATTTTACCCCTTGCAATTTCTCTTCACACCCATCCAGAAAACCCCCCAACGTTTCATGTGAACAAAACTCCCCTTAATCCATTTCCAGCTTCTAAACCCCTTGTTTGAAGGGATTTCAACCTTCAATTGAATAATGGATAAGCAACTAGCGATTTGGAAAGATTCTACGGATACAAAGGTTTATTTTTTAACATGTTTCATTTTTTTTTGGATCGTGTTTGTTCGGCCATACAGGGCCAAACAAATCACCTTTGGTTGGCCGAACAAGGGGCCTATATTAGTCAAATGTCAATTTAAAATGATTTTTTTATATGCAGGATGATACTTCAACCGAATGTAGCATGATTGGCTCTGAATATGTGATGCATTACATAAATAAATTTATAACTTATGAGGTCTAATAATTTTGATTGCAATTGTTTTATTGGTTGACTAAGCAATGTGTAAAATTATTTACTCACATTAAACTATTTAATGTGTAGATATTCAAGAGTAGAGAAGACTTGTGTAATTGGTGTCGTAAAGCTGGGAAGAGGAATGGATTTATTGTTGTAATTAAAACTTCTGATTCGGATAGCAATGTTAAGAAACCAAGAATTATATTTGGTTACGAGAGGAGTGGTACCTACAGAAGTAAAAGCATAAAGGAAAAAGGATTAAATACCAGGGCTAGTGGCACAAAGAAGTATGGATGCCCTTTTGCATTAAGAGAAAAAAATAGGACATGACAGATGATTGGATATTAATGGTCTTTTGTGGTATGCACAATCATCCGACTGAGAAGCATCTCGAGGGGCACTCATATACTGGACGATTATCTAAGCAGGGGACTTCATTGTTAGTGGATATGTTGAAGAGTTTGGTTTGACCAAAAGACATATTGTCCACATTGAAGCAAAGGGATGCCCTCAATGTTATGATAATCAAGATAATCTACAATGCACATCAGAAGTGTAAGGTTGCAGAGAAAGCTGAAAGATCACATATGCAACATCTTCTGGGTAAATTAGCCGAGGCTAAATACATTGAGTGGCATAGGAATTGTATTAATACTGATGTTGTGCACGACTTGTTTTGGGCATACCCTGGTAGCATAGATTTGTTGCATGCATTTTCTCGTGTTTTGATAATGGATTGCACATATAAGATGAATAGATATCGTCTTTCTCTATTAGAGATTATGGAGGTGACATCAACTGACCTCATATTTTCTATTGCTTTTGCATACATAGACTCTGAGCGGAAAGATAACTATACATGACATTAGAGAGATTGAACAATATCATGGATGCTGATGTTTTGCTTGAGTTGATAGTCATACATAGAGACTTGGCTCTATTGAATGCAATTTAGAGGGTATTTCCTATAGTTGCACATTTGTTATGTAGATGGCATATTAGTAGGAATGTTTTGGCCTAGTGCAAAAGATTATTTGAAACGAAGAAGAAATGTGATAAGTTTATAATGAGTTAGAATATATTAGTGTTGTCCTCCACAGAAGACGAGTATAATGATCACTGGAGTATACTCTAGAGAGAGTTCAATACCTATCCAGATGCTTTACGGTATGTGTCAGATACTTGGCTGACCAAATATAAGGAAAGATTTGTTGTAGCGTGGACGGATGCATGTAGGCACTACGGGAATGTGACAACAAATAGGTATAAAAAGAAATTGATTTATTTAACAACTTTATAATTTAATTGCATCTTTGTTATTTAACTTTGATTTAATTTTATTTACTTTACTAGGGTTGAAAGTGCACATGCAAAAAAGATAGCTTGGATCAAGCCAAGGGACTTTCGAGTCATCTTGGACAAAAATACATAGTTTGATTGAGTTGCAATACAGTGACATTAAAGCCTCATTCGAGAAGAATTTGATGGTCATACAACATAACTTTAAGCCTGCTAAATTCAAAGAACTGCGAGGTTTCATATCTATAAGTGCATTAAATCATATCCTCGCTCAATCGAATCGAGCCAATTCAGTTGGGATTGATGAATCAGTTTGTGGGTGTGCTATTCGATGCACACATGGTTTATCATGTGCTCATAAGATTGTGTAGTATAGGATGGAAGGTCGGCCTATTTTCATCGACTACATTGATCCTCATTGGAGAAAACTTTCTATGGTGCCTGTTACAAATGTGCAATGCATGAAGCTGAGCTGTGAATCAGAGTTGGATATAATTGCCCATAAATTCAAGTAGTTAGATGGAGCTTCTCAATTGTAGATGTTAAAGAAATTGAGAGAGTTTGTATGTCCAAATAGTACTTCTCTTGAAGAACCCAAAAAAAGGATGACTGATTCACGTGGCAGCGCTTCAATGAAGGTTGATACGTCTACTCACCGTGATCCTTCTGCTTTTGAGTTGGTTCTCTCTGGACAAGATAGTTATTCACCTGGTTCACAGCCAATTAGTATGGGCATCCTATGATGCAGATGCAAAATAGGCAGTCGAAGAAGATAAGAAGCATTTGTTTCATTTTTAACAAAGAGTGTTGTGCCAGTGTGTACCAGGGCATGCTGGCCTGTGCCGAGGCATGTCGTGCCATGGCTTGCCTTGCCGAGGCATGCTGGGGCATGTCGGCCCATGCCAACTCATGTCGGCTCATGCCGGCCCATCACGTGCTGAGGCATGCTGGCCCATGCCGGGGCATGCCTGTCAACACCCCTATCTTGCCAGGGTCCACCGATAACAATCCTGCACACCTACGATAATCGGATGGGGTTCTCCTAGCCTTTATGTAGCGCTCCATAAATACCTAAGAAACTCCAACAGATTATCACAAGTGGCAGATACTCAAAAATACATCATGTTTAAAATTTTTTAACATCTGCTCATATATAAATGTATTTACAAAAATCAAATCAACACTAAGCGTCATCTTCCTCAGATAATATTTCTCATAACATCCTCATGCAGTTTATAAGACCACATTCATAATCGACATCAAAATCATAAGTACATACATCATACACATAATTTTCTTCAAAATACAAGTCTTTCTTTCATTTCAAAAGAGTCTAATATACATCACTACATCTCACTGTACATATATATGAATATCACTCCTTACTAGCTTAATATACAAAGCTATCATCTATGCTCTTTACATCCTAGCAGGCTTCAGCAGCTAAGGGTCTCAATCTCGCAAATCTTAATCGTGCCAAACAGACTCACTGATCTGAAAATAAAAGTGTCAACCAAGAGGGGTGAGACCTAAGTCCCAGTGACTGGATAACCATCTAACCATAGGGAAATAGAGAACCACGACATCAATCTAAAGCATAATAAACACATATAATACTCATGTGAATATGATATCAAAAACTTAAAGCATAGCTTATTCTTCAAATAATATATCATAAACTTAAGTATCATATCAATATTTTTCCATTGAAAACAATCTCGATACATGAAGAATTGCATCTTTTTGTAATGATAAATGATAACTTGTAACTTAGCTTATGCTTGCAACAATATATAGGTACTGAAATACTCTTTGAATAACTCATTTATAAAAATCCATGCATTATGCAATACTTCATAAAGCATATATATGACTATATGTATCCTCATTATACAGCCCAGACTTTCTTTGCTCATCTCTCTGATCCCCACTGGGGTCTATTTTTGCTCACTAGCTTCTCTTTTCAAACTCATCCCCACTGAGATATGTATTTGGCCCACTGACCCTTTATAAAACCAAATGCAAGATTTTTTTTCAAAACTTTATAATGCTGGGCTATGTGTGAAACCTTCGAGGTACCACCCTACAGTTGCCTTTTTGCAGGTGTACTCTCATCGGATGCGTAACCGGCAACAGGATCCCCGCACAAATAGCACCCCTTACCCATGTGGTTCATCCGGCAAAGTGCTTTGTTCCTTAACCCTAGAACCTTGGGTTTTTACTCTACCCCCATGGGCTATATAATAATCAGCTCTACTGAGCTATGATTCTTGCCTCTATGGGATGCTTACAACCTGCCCCACTAGGCATGATCTAGAGTGCACTCACCTTTGATTCTGGGGTTCATCGTACGATCGAATTGCAAGGAGGTGCCGACTCAATAGTAGTATGTAATGCTCATGCTATAGTACAGTCTATAGGATAATCAGCCTCATAACTGCTTGATGCTCAATATGATACATACATCAAAACATTTTATCTAGGAAGCTTTATTATGCAAATATGTCATGTATGCATAAAAAATCCATGCATCAAAACTCATGCTTATTTCTTTGTGCTTGAGACTCATACTCAAAACTCATGCTTTACATCATATAATAAAACTCATAAAATCAGAATATCATATATTAAGTTCTTATTTCCCAGATTTAAACATATGAAATACTCTACTATTGTACCATCGTTAGCTATTCAACATCATTTTACAAACTCAAAATAACTTTTTTATTGCTAGATGAGAAACCCACTCACCTCATCAATTTACTCTTTCAACTCATACTCAACTTCAGTGTTTCAGCTCTCTGGAATAACCGTCTTGACCTACATCAATATGGACACAATAGCTATTAGAGTTACCTGCATACAAGGTTTTCTTTTGAATCATGCATACATACATGATCTAACCTCTGATATCTCATTATTTTCTTTCATTCTTTTTCTATTCACTATTACCTCTACTATATCTTAGAAACAAGAATCTAAGAAAAATCTAAAGCTATACAAGGTCTAGGGAAGCTATAGCTTATCTGAAGACAAGTACGAAACCCAAGCTTTTCTTTTCCTTCCTTCCTCTTTCCCTTCTCTTTCTTCTTCTTCTCCTTCTTTTCTTCATCTCTTTTCTTTCTTTCTTTCTCCCTTCCTTTGTCTTGCTGAAACCCACATTTTTTCCTTTTCTTCTGATGACTTGGGGGCTAAGGCACTTAAAAGGGGTTGCTTAGGGGCTAAGGCATGGGAAGTGGGTTTTAAATGTCCTGATAAAATCCCCATTTTGTCCTCTCAAGCTCTTAACGCATGCTTTGAAAAACATGTGGCTCACTCATGTCCATGATATTTTGCTATTAGATTTTCTTTTTCAAGTTGCCCTTAGCACAATTAAAAATTGACATCATAGTCTTTTTCAATTTTGCCCTTAAATATATAATTTTGTAATCGATTTATAGCCTAGATTATCATTTTTTATTTAAATTGAATCTTTTATACAATAATTCTAGGAAAAAAACCCAATAAACTCAAAGAGCTCGATTTTAGAAATCCAATAATTTAAACGACACTCAAATCGGACTTAAAACAGAATAAATATGAAATTTTAAAGATTGAAGCTAAAAAATTTATAGTCTTAGAGTTGGCTCGAGCAAATTTAGAGTTAGCTCCACTAGAACTTAGAGTCGGCTCTAATAGAGTCTAGAGATGGCTCTAACACGAAGTAGAAATACTAAATATCTATTTTACAATTAGAGTCGACTCCATCTTCTATAGGAGTCGACTCTAAAGCTTGCCAAAAGTTCTAAACCATGCTAGAGTCGACTCTACACCAATTAGAGTTGACTCTAATTTATAAAAACATCAGATTAGGGCAAAACTCAAACTAAACTTGATTTTTCTTATGATTTAAGCCTATTAAAACTCAAATCTCTCAAATTCTTAAATTAAAATCATTAGCACCCAAAAATATACTCATTTACACCATAAATTTTTCCTTTTTATATTTATCAAATGGCCAACACACCCATACATCATTGAACCCATCCGACTTTTATTTCAAATGAAAATACATTAATATTACCAAAATTATAAGATTTTTAGGATGTTACAGTGCCAGCTCGTGCCAACCCATCCCATGCCAAGGCATGCTGGTGTGTGTCAGGGCATGCCGACCCATGCTAGGGTGTGCCGAGCTATGCTGGGGCATGCCGTGCCGAGGCATGTCGGCCAGTCCAGTGCCGAGGTGTGCAAGTGCTGAGGTATGCCGGTGTGTGCTGAGGAGTGTCAGCCTGTGCTGGGGCATGCCGGCCCATGTTGAGGCAGTGCCGAGGCATGCAGTGCCGAGGCATGCCGGCCCAGCTGATAATTTATGCCATGTGATTATTTTCAGTATAATTTATAGCATTCGATATGGTTTTGCAGGTAATTCATCCTCAAACTTGGTCACAAAAGTCAATGATATATATTGATCAAATTTTAGATTGGTTGAGGCCATACATCCAGCATATCAAGGATGTAAAAGCTGATGACAACTATGGATTCAGGGCAATAGCTGACTTGCTAGGATTTAGAGAGGATGATTGGTTACGTGTTAGGAAGGATTTATTACATGAGTTGCAATGTCATTCAGAGTACTATCACGCATTATATGCTGTCGAAGAAAGGCTTGACGAGATCACTCACGCATTATCATATTTTTAGGATTGTCTACCATATAACCGATGGATGATTTTGCCAGATACGGAGCATCTTATAGCATCCCGCTATAACGTTGTCCTATACCATCTCTTCTTGCAATAATATCTTACATTCCTATCTCTTAGATCAGTGCCTCTTCCTCCTCCATCCCGCAAAGACATTACAGTGGCTTTCGTAAACGACAACCATTTTATAGAGGTATTAACTAAATGACTCTCACTCACTTTAAATGGCTCATAAATTAAACAAGTAATATTGTTTACTAATTTGAAATTTTTTTAAATTTATAAACATATTTCAAACACTATATAATGCTTGGCATATATCGATTAAGTGCATTAAATTTCAAGGTTGGCACACAAAAAAAAATTAAAGGAACATGAAACTTTCATTCAAAATGCATTGTATTTTACAAATACAAAATATTATGTCTTTTAAACAAAAATAAGTGCTAAAAGCTACAAAATAAATGAGATACATCATCAATCCCCATCTCGCCATCATCGACGCCTGTACTGCTATGGTGGTGCATGACTAGGGCCAGGTACATCTAGCTCATCTATTGAGATATGTTGACCCTGCAACACGTGTCATTTGAGAAATAACCTCGTACAGGTCGGTCCCCTATGATGCAACCTCCTTCCAACCTATCTATAGAATGTTGGCACCAATGCTAATGGCATCGGCATTAAGCCGCCAGTGCACGTCAACATCAATATCTTTGGGTCGCGCTCAGGAATAGATACTAAATCGGCTCTCTGGGAGGTGAACTACAAGGTGCATGATACTAGAATACCAATCTATGTATCCTAGTATACAATCTGATAGTCAGGTAACAGGATGACTCCTAGTCACTCAGCTTAGCAGGTGATCCTTCCATCTCTCCCATATCTAATCTAAGAAGACGTACGCAATGCAGTATGATCCTGTTGTTGGTCCTCTGCTGATTCGTGCAAAGGCTAGTGGTGCACGGGATATCATTTGTATCCTGCCAAACTGTTGTAGAACCCTTTCAGGATGATAAGATTCTACGATATCCATATGCTTCAGGCATCCACTAAAGAATGTAATATCTAGGAATGGATAATCCTTCCGACTATGATGATGGGGATCCCAAACTACCTACAACAGATAAACATTAATCAGTTTGGTAATATATGGCAAATCAAAATTATAGAAATATATAAGTGAATGGTCCTTTGGTACATACCTCATCGGCCCTCAAAATGTCCAATGACTCATGTAGAACCACTAAATGGTCCATCGTGGTACGGATGGACTGCCAGAAATCCAACGGTGCACGCGGGGCCTGGCATCAGTATAATCAAGGGATGGATGGGGAGTGAGGTCTAGAAAATGCTCATAAATCCAAGCCAGCATCATATCTACTAATCTGTCTAACGGATATCCTAAACACAATCCTCAAGTGCTGATATAAATAAGCCAAGGTACCAGCACCCCAAACATATATGCTCACCCTATCCAAATCTCAAAGTAGAGAAAGATAAGCTATATGCACCATCGTCCCACTTTTATCAATAAAGAGTGTCAACCTAACAAAAATAGCAAATACCCTTGCATTGTACACTCTATCCTATGGTGGCTATCTCTATCAGAAATAGTACGAAAATGACTCTTCAGCCACTCAACCTCACAGACTGACCACGCACTGATAGCACCTCCTAATGCGCATCAACCTGTGATACATCCAATACCTTCATTAGTAGGTCCTCAGCATTCCGATCACTCATCCTATCACATGATAGTGACACTGAGGCATCCGTGACATTAATCCCTAATATGGTGGCTACATCATCCAATATGATTGTCATCTCGCCAAAGGAAAGACGGAAGGTGTTCATCTCGGGCTGTCATCTTTGTATGAAGCCCGAGACAAGAATCTTATTGGTGAACCGATAAGAGCAATGCACTAATTCTATCAGGCCTGACTGCTGAACTAATGCTTTAAACCTCCTATTGGATTGCCCTGATGCCCACCACTGCCATTCACCTACCTTGGCAATATGGTTCATGCATTTTAGTGAGGATTGTTCCTGTAATATAAATGGATAACATTAATAATTTATATTACATCATCATAATAATAAATTAAAGAAAATATGATACAATAACAAATAAACAATACATGTTGCTTCCAGATGAAGGCTGCTATATGTGTCCTGAAACTAATCAGAATAGACTCATCTTCTGAACCTCCTGGACATGGCCTAACCACTTCATCTTCAACATCTCTAGCTAGCATATCCTTATCTACTGTCTCAGCTGGAGGTGATGGTGCATCAGGAATCTCAGGCTCAGCATACCTAGTACGACATCTTCTATCTGACGTCGTGGGTCTAACTCGTGAGGGATCAGCATCCATATCTGAAACATGACATTAATAAGCATTAAATATTTGCAATATGTGTGATTGATGCACGAGCAAGGTAGACCAATTGAAGGGTCGAGACACAAGATTTTTTATTTTTTATTTTTCTTAAGGATGAATGATGAGATGATGAGGTGATGAACTGCATGTCAAATGGATCATTGAGTCAAAAATAGACCACTTGGCCCTGCACAAACATCACCTCAACGCACGAGAGTCCACCAGTTTGCCAATTGGGTGAATAAATATTTTTTTTTCAAATAAGTATATTCTCACAAAAAAAAGTAGGCCGGGATTATAGATTATAGAAAATAAGAATAAAAGAAATAAAAAATATTCGTTTAACAAAATTTATAACCTTGTAAGGCAATTTTGTTATGCCATCATGAACAATAAATATGAAAAAAATAAAAAAACATCTTGCTCCTCAGTAATTAATAGAAACTAATTCCCTCTATTCTCATAGAGACTTCGAGAACAGAGAGACAGATGGGTGAGGGAGGCGGAGGGCGAGGGAGGAAGGTGATGGGCCGCCGCTATCGTGCTGAGAAAGTGCCGTGCCAGTCGCCGGGAAGTGTCGAGCCGCTGCCGTGCTGGTGCCGAGGGAGAAGGGAAGAGAGAAGGAGAAGGGAGAAGGGTGGGTGGGGTGAGGGAGAGGGGTGTGCAAAGAAAAAAAGGTGAAGGGTTTTAAGGGGTAAAAAATTTTTTTAGGAGGGTGCAGAGAGAAATTTAGGGGGTGCAGAGAGTAATTTAAATTTTTTTTAAAAACCAGGGGTGTGGAGAGCAAAAACGACGGTGTATTTAGATGCTCCCTGATATGAAAGTTACGTCAGCTACGTAATGGCATGGTTGCCCCGAGTGCGCTGACCGAGTGCTGGGTACTACTGATGCGGTTGCTTGCGTGGCACTCCACATAGTGCGATGATGAGGTGCATTGGCGTGTTATTTGCTGACATGGCATGAGGGACCCTGCTAACATGGCTGCTTGCATGGGTAATCCATGTGGCATGGTAACGTGACATGCTAACGAGGCATGTTACGTTGATGTGGTATGGGGATCTAGCTGACATGGTTATTTGTGTTGGGAATTGTATCCTAAAGTCAATCATTTGATGATTGTGCTGATGTAAATTGTATATAAATTGATATATTAAAAGTTATTTGGCAGTTTATTCATTACAAGAACATCTTCTTAATACTCCTGAAAGTAATGAAGCCCTTAGGATCTTCCTCACGATAAAGGAGGATTTATCTTAGAAGGTCCTTAAAAGAGTTTGCAACCAAATGATATACTATGACAGGGCCATAGTACTATCAATTATAGGACGTTGTATATCACATTTGTTGGTTATCCTCTTAACCAAGGAGTGTAGAGACACTGGTATGACATACAGGTGAAAGTGTATGAGTACATTTCACCGAACGTGACTCATTTCTGGATACTCTGCTGTTAAGAGTTAATCCAAGAAGATATAGGTATAAGTATCCTTCAGACCTGAAGATCATAACCAGTGGCTTACAAGCAACTCATGTACTTAGGTGCCGGACCACCTGGATTTCTAATCCAGCTACGAAAGGTTACTGGGTGCAGTCAAGTACTTGTGGTAGTCAGTTGTGGATCAAGATAGAATTTGACCTATCCCATTAAAAGGAGAAATGCTTGTGTTTCAATTTAGCAAGACCTTGGCCAAGGCACTTCATGTGAAAGTCACATGATCATTAAAGTTGAAATCACTTTATGGATTTGCTATTTAGAGTTGACAGGCTCTTAAGCCATCCTTAGCATTTGTGGTCAAGAGGATGAATTATACGGTAACTGTTTCTTAGGGTTCTTGGAGTTTGCTCGGCAACTCTTCGATCTATCTGGACGTCGGGTTCCATTGCTAGATGGGCACATCGATTAGTAGAGAAAGTTGTTTCTATGCTACCGGCTTAGGTTCGAACCTAGAGAGTCACACGCATAGAAGTTTCCTAGGATGATCTATTTGCTGATCAACGATCGTATATGATTTAATTAATCAATTTGATTGATTGAATTATCTCAATTAGGTTAAGTACAATTGAATAAGATTCAATTTGGTTTAAGTCTATTAGAAGGACAAGTCAATTTCAAATATTGATTTGAAATTAGATTTGATTTGAATTTAAATAGATTCAGGACTAGCCAAATTTGATTTGGGCTTGGACCATGATCTATGTGGGTTAAGTCAAATAAATTTGGATTAGAACCCAAACCTCTCGAATATGAATCTCATATGATGAGATGGCTAAAATCTCATCTCATGAGATAGAATTTAATGCATGACATTTATTTACCGAACGTTGGATTTATCCCTCGTCTCTTTGGTTTTCTCTGAACGACGGAACTAAACCAAACGCCGCAACTCCTTGGTTTTCTTCGAACGTTGGAATTAAACCAAGCGCCGCGCCTTCGGTGTCACTTCGCTTTTGCCAAACGATGGATTCTTAAATGTCAGAATTAAATGTCAAGGCTAAATCTAGACTATAAATAGAGGGCATTCCCTCACCAGAGAACACAGAACAAAATAGAACAATAATACACGATTTGTCGTGGATTGTAATTCTAAATTATCATGGATTGTAATTCTAAAATATTAGAATAGAAAATCCTAGTGATTCTGGTGTTAGCGGAAGCCTGGTGGATCTTGGAGGAAGATTCAAGTGAGAGAATTCAAGATCAGCAAAGCTATTTTTTCGCGAGCTAGCACTCCCAGAAATCTGATCATTCGGGGCGTCGCCTGAACGATACTAGAGGCCGGACGATTGAACGGCTGCAGAGCAATAAGGATTTACCTACTGTTCTTAAGGTAAGTGATTTGATCCCTAGATCTTAAGGCAGGCTTCAAGATAATAGTGTGACTAGTCATCTTGAAGATCAAGATATGATCTTGATATTTTTATATGCATATTTTAGATCAAACGACCCTGAATATATAGGCAAAGATATGATCTTGATGCATATTAGATAGATTAATATGTAATCTTTTAATTTCCGCAATGATAGTAATTATCAATTTTTAAAAATATGCATGCCTCGAAGACTATTTCTCCCTACAAATGGTATCAGAGCCATGGTTTCGTTAATGATCTAATTTATTGCATGTAAATTAATATTCTCATTAATTGTGTAATTATGGCTAAAACTTATCACAAGGTCATATGGTCACAGGTCGATTGAAAATCCGAATTACCCATTCAATGAGGTATTCTATGACATATTGCCGTGCGATTGTTTTATCGTTGATGCTTTGTTTAAAGAAAATTTAAATTATGCTTTGGCATCAAAACATAGATTATACACACTCTCAAAAGATATTTTATATTTGATACATATTGATGTTGTATAAAACCATAATATTTGCATGTTTAGTATAAAACATAGATATGATATATGATGGCATGATGTCTATGTTATAAAACATACAAATATTTATGGAGTTTTATTTGAATGTCAAATATTAGTTCATAATTTTTTTTTAGATATGATCTAAATATAGGAATTATGAGTAGTAACATTATGCTTGATTGAAATATATGACATGTTAACATGAAATATATTTAATCATTTGGGTTAGCTAAATCGGGTCCATAAAGGGTTAGACTCTAAGGTTTAAATCAATTGGACTAAAAGAGTATTTGTTCAAATCTAATTAGATTAGGTTAAGAATGCTCTAAATCAAACAATAGTTGTAGTTGATCAAGTCCTTCTCTTTGATTAAACCAAATGGAAGTAGATTAGGCTCCGTGGTTGAGCATGAATCTATTAGATGGTCAAATCAGAATTGGTTAACCATATGATGTCAAGGTGGGATGGCAAGTTGCTCTAGGATCAACGATCGAATGGTTTTTAATTGGGAGCTACTCGTATTGATGCGTCCTTAACAAGTTAATGGCATATCCCTCCCATCGATCTCTCTCACCTGGTCATTGTGGTGAACCATTTATGATTCAGATCATTTACCAAATTCGGGTTGATCCATGCCTGTAAGGATATCAGTATGACTGATTTAGGTGCCACTTAACCTGACTTAATCTTGTTTCATTCTATCAATTTCATAGATTCAGTGGGAGAACTTGATTAATCAATTTATCTTCATATTATTAAAATCCTCTAAAATTATTAGGTCCTTAAAATGAAATAGTTATATGATAACTAGATCATAGCCTCCCATTAAGGTGGGTGATAATGAGTCCGATATCTTGATAATCATTGGAGGCACTCTATGCCTGGTGCTTGTCAACCATCGAAATTATCATTCATTATATGATAAGTCAGCGTAACTATTAAATAAACAGTCAGGTGAGCCAAGCTTCACTTGGGCTTGGTTGTCTATTGATAGGTTACACTGATTATATCATTTAATGGTTGGACCTAACCAGAATTTTCAGTGGAGGCACTTCATGCCTGCTGAAGAGGTACATGGGGCAAAACTGAACACTAAGAATTATTTGGGAAAACAATTGGTTTTGAACCTACTCTTAGATGCATATGGGTTAGCCAAGCTTCACTTGGGCCTGTATGTAGTTTATGTAGATCTTAGTGCCCGCTAAAGAATTAAGAATAATTCTTCGAATTGTAGTGTAAAGGCTGCCAATTTGAACAAAATAGTGGAAGAATCTTTAGACTAAAGTCCAAGTCTTTAGACTGAATCAATTTATATACTAATAAACTTTAGTTTTTCCTTATGCAGAACATGGCCACTAATTTATCATTAAGGTCCTATTGGATAGTGACAAATTGAATGGTTCCAATTTCAATAGCTGGTTTAGAAAACTTAAGATCGTCCTTGAGCATGAGAGGATTCTATATATTCTGAATAATCCTCCACCAAAGATACCTGATGCAAACACCCAAAGTTCTGAGAGAGACACTTATCAGAAGTGGCTCAATGATAGAACTAGCATGTGTTGTATCATGTTAGTAGCAATGAACGATGAATTCGGTCGCCGGTTCGAGAATGCTCAGCCAGAAGAAATCATTCAAGCGTTGAATGAATCTTTCGGCACACCCGACGATGTTGAAAGGCACAAGACTAGTTGTGCTATTTTCAATGCTCGAATGAGAGATGGATCTCCTATCACTGATCATGTATTGTACATGATCGAGAAGATAGAACTCCTAAGCAAGCTCGGCTTTCCCTTACATGAGCAGTTGGAAAAAGATGCGATCCTGAATTCCTTGCCTCCATCCTTCCGACCTTTCTTTACTCATTTTCGAATGACAAAGCCTGCAGTCAACTACCACGATTTGTTGGGGTTGTTACAGAACTTTGAGAAGGATAACCAGCTCTCTAAGGGTTTGGTTAATGTGGTTGAAGGATCTAAGGTAGGGCGTAAACCCTTTGGGAAAGGGAAGAAGAAAAAGAATAATAAAAGGGTGCAACATGCTAGGACATCTATAAGGGGTCAGATGCTGAAGAAGAAAGTTGATAAAAGTTAAGCTGAATACTTTCACTGCAAGATGCAAGGGTACTGGAAGAGGAACTGTCCTCTTTACATTGCCACACTTGATCCAAACAGGCCAAAGAAGAAAAAGGAGCAAGATGTTGCTCAACAAGGTATTTATATGATAACACCTTGTAATTTTTCTATATATGATAATCAGACCTGGGTATTGGATACCGGGAGTCCTTTTAACATTTGCAATTCATTGCAGGGACTACAGGTCACCAGAAGATTTGAGGACAATGAAAGATTCCTAAATGTCGGCGATGGAAGATTAGTTCCAGTACTGGCATTAGGAGTTCTTGAAATAGTTTTCAATAGAAATGTCATTATACTAAATGATTGTCATTTTTGCCCAACGTTCTTATTGAACGTAATTTCTGTAGGCCTTCTGGCCAAAAATAATTATGAAATTTCAATAAAGGATGTTACTTTGAATATCATTATGAATGGAGTCACTGTAATGACTGGGCATTTATCTAATGGCATTTATATATTATCACAGCCTGTGAATGTAGTGTACCAATCAAGTAAGCACCCTAGAACAACTGATGTCATAGATATTTATCTTTGGCACCATCGGCTGGGTCATATCAACAAGAACAGATTAAACAGGTTAACTCAGGAGGGCATCCTTCGAGTTGATGATTGTGAATCATTAACTACCTATGAATCATGTCTTCTTGGTAAAATGACCAAGTCATCTTTTACTGGAAAAGGTGAAAGAGCCAAAGAGCTATTGGGTCTAGTACATACTGATGTATGTGGACCAATGAGCACTTGTGCCAAAGGTGGATACTACTACTTCATTACATTTACAGACGACCTTTCTAGGTTCGGTTATGTCTATCTTATGCGACATAAATCTGAATCGTTTGAAATGTTCAAACTATATCATAAAGAAGTAGAAAAATAAACAGAAAAATGTATTAAGACCCTTCGATCAGATCGAGAAGGCGAATACCTTTCCAATGAATTTGTGACATATTTAAAGGAGAATGAGATTCTCTCCCAATGGACTCCTCCTGGAACACCGCAACATAACAGTGTGTCGGAAAGAAGGAATCGAACTATGTTAGACATGGTTCGGTTCATGATGGGTTTTGCAAGCTTGCCAATATCATTTTGGGGATACGCATTAGAATCAGCTTATCATATTCTTAATAAGGTTCCAAGTAAGTCTGTTTCTAAAACTCCACATGAGATGTGGTATGGACATAAATCGGTTATTACCTATCTGAGAGTCTGGGGGTGTCCGGCTTATGTGAAACATGCAAAATCAGACAAACTTGAACCCAAATCTGACAAATATTTTTTCATCGGCTATCCGAAAGAAACAAAAGGATATTACTTCTACAATACTAAAGAACAAAAGTTGTTCATTAGTAATAGAGCAGTTTTTCTTGAAAAGGAGTTCCTTAGTGAAGGAACAAATAGCTCTAATGTTGAACTTGAGGAAGTTCATCAAGTAGAAGGAACAACACAAACCAGTGAACCCCTAGAATCTGAGTTGATTAGATCAAACTCAAAACTCATTTTAGATGCACCATTAAGGCGATCTGGTAGAGTACCACATCAACCAGACAGATACTTGGGTTTCTTGGTCCAGAACGATGATCCTGTTGAACTCGATGAGAACAACGAGGATCCGATCACCTATATGGATGCTATGCAAAGGACTAACTCTAATAAATGGCTTGATGCCATGAAATCTGAACTTGATTCCATGAAGGACAATAATGTATGGACATTAGTTGACCCACCCGAAGGGATAAAACCCATAGGGTGTAAATGAGTTTTCAAGAGGAAAAGAGGCGCAGATGGAAAGGTAGAGACCTATAAAGCACATCTGGTTGCCAAAGGGTATCGTCAACGTTATGGTATTGACTATGATGAAACGTTTTCTTCTGTGGCAATGCTGAAATCCATTCGGATTATGCTAGCTATAGCAGCACACTTCGATTATGAGATTTGGCAGATGGATGTTAAAACCGCTTTTCTAAATGGTGATTTAGAAGAACAGGTGTATATGATACAGCCTGAAGGTTTTATATCTGAAGACGAGTCTAAAGTGTGTAGGCTACAGAAGTCTATTTATGGACTTAAGCAAGCATCAAGGAGTTGGAACATACGATTTGATAAAGTGATCAAATCTTATGGCTTTATTAAGAATAAAGAAGAACCTTGCATTTATAAATGGGCTAACGATATTGTATTTCTTGTATTATATGTGAATGATATTCTCTTAATCGGGAATGATATCCCTGCATTACAAGGAATAAAGACATGGTTATCATCACAATTCTCCATAAAAGATTTGGGAGAAGCATCATACATCATAGGGATGAAGATCTATAGAGATAGATCTAAGAGGATGCTAGGTTTATCCCAATCTACGTACATTGACACAGTGCTAAAGAGGTTTAGCATGGAGAATTCCAAGAAAGGCTATCTTCCGATAGGCCATGGAATTCATCTTTCTAAGAAGGATTGTCCGACAACTCCTAATGAAAGAGAACGTATGAGTCGAATTCCATATGCTTCGGCAGTAGGATCGATTATGTACACCATGACATGTACAAGACCAGATGTGGCATACTCACTAGGAGTAGTGAGTAGATACCAATCTGATCCAGGAGAAAAACACTGGCAAGTTGTTAAGACAATCCTTAAGTATTTGAGAAATACTAAGGACCAGTGGTTAGTCTATGGAGAGTCTGATTTGAAACTTGTTGGATATACTGATTCCAGTTTTCAATCAGATCATGATGATAGCAAAAGTGTATTGGGTTCCGTGTTTATCCTAAATGGTGGAGCTGTTTGCTGGAAAAGTTCCAAGCAACATATAGTGGCAAATTCGGTGTGAGGCAGAGTACATCGCTGCATCAGATGCTGCGAAAGAAGCTGTGTGGCTGCGAAAGTTCATCTTCGAGCTTGGAGTGACACCTTCCATAGATGAACCAGTCCTGTTATACAGTGACAGCACTGGTGCCATAGCTCAAGCAAAGGAACCACGAGCACATCAGCGCACCAAGCACATACTGCGCCGGTTTCATCTTATTCGAGAGATAGTAGACCGAAGTGACATAAATCTTCAGAAGATTGATGGAAAGGAAAACCTAGGTGACCCATTTACTAAAGCACTCAGCATTAAGGAGTTTGACAACTATAAGTTGAAGATGGGTATTAGATACTGTAATGAGTGGCTTTAGGCTAAGTGGGAGTTTGTTGGGAATTGTATCCTAAAGTCAATCATTTGATGATTGTGCTGATGTAAATTGTATATAAATTGATATATTAATAAAAGTTATTTGGCAGTTTATTCATTACAAGAACATCTTCTTAATACTCCTGAAAGTAATGAAGCCCTTAGGATCTTCCTCACGATAAAGGAGGATTTATCTTAGAAGGTCCTTAAAAGAGTTCGCGACCAAATGATATACTATGACAGGGCCATAGTACTATCAATTATAGGATGTTGTATATCACATTTGTTGGTTATCCTCTTAACCAAGGAGTGTAGAGACACTGGTATGACATACAGGTGAAAGTGTAGGAGTACATTTCACTGAACGTGACTCATTTCCGGATACTCTGCTGTCAAGAGTTAATCCGAGAAGATATAGGTATAAGTATCCTTTAGACCTGAAGATCACAACCAGTGGCTTACAAGCAACTCATTGTACTTAGGTGCCGGACCACCTGGATTTCTAATCCAACTACGAAAGGTTACTGGGTGCAGTCAAGTACTTATGGTAGTCAGTTGTGGATCAAGATGGAATTTGACCTATCCCATTAAAAGGAGAAATGCTTGTGTTTCAATTTAGCAAGACCTTGGCCAAGGCACTTCATGTGAAAGTCACATGATCACTAAAGTTGAAATCACTTTATGGATTTGCTATTTAGAGTTGACAGGCTCTTAAGCCATCCTTAGCATTTGTGGTCAAGAGGATGAATTATACGGTAACTGTTTCTTAGGGTTCTTGGAGTTTGCTCGGCAACTCTTCGACCTATCCGGACGTCGGGTTCCATTGCTAGATGGGCACATCGATTAGTATAGAAAGTTATTTCTATGCTACCGGCTTAGGTTCGAACCTAGAGAGTCACACGCATAGAAGTTTTCTAGGATGATCTATTTGCTGATCAATGATCGTATATGATTTAATTAATCAATTTGATTGATTGAATTATCTCAATTGGGTTAAGTACAATTGAATAAGATTCAATTTGGTTTAAGTCTATTAGAAGGACAAGTCAATTTCAAATATTGATTTGAAATTAGATTTGATTTGAATTTAAATAGATTCAGGACTAGCCAAATTTGATTTGGGCTTGGACCATGATCTATGTGGGTTAAGTCAAATAAATTCAGATCAGAACCCAAACCTCTCGAATATGGATCTCATATGATGAGATGGCTAAAATCTCATCTCATGAGATAGAATTTAATGCATGACATTTATTTACCGAATGTCATTTATCCCTCGTCTCTTTGGTTTTCTCTGAACGACGGAACTAAACCAAATGCCGCGATTCCTTGGTTTTTTCCGAACATCGGAATTAAACCAAGCTCCGCGCCTTCGACGTCTCTTCGCTTTTGCCAAACGACGGATTCTTAAATGTCAGAATTAAATGTCAAGGCTAAATCTAGACTATAAATAGAGGGCATTCCTTCACCAGAGAACACAGAACAAAAATAGAACAACAATACACGATTTGCCGTGGATTATAATTCTAAATTATCGTGGATTGTAATTCTAAAATGTTAGAATAGAAAATCCTGGTGATTCTGGCGTTAGCGGAAGCTTGGTGGATCTTGGAGAAAGATTCAAGTGAGAGGATTCAAGATCAGCAAAGCTATTTTTCCGCGAGCTAGCACTCCCAAAAATCTGATCATTCGGGGCTTCGCATGGACGATACTAGAGGCTGGATGATTGAACGGCTACAGAGCAATAAGGATTTACCTACTATTCTTAAGGTAAGTGATTTGATCCCTAGATCTTAAGGGAGGCTTCAAGATAATAGTGTGACTAGTCATCTTGAAGATCAAGATATGATCTTGATGTTTTTATATGCATATTTTAGATCAAATGACCCTGAATATATAGGCAAAGATATGATCTTGATCCATATTAGATAGATTAATATGTAATCTTTTAATTTTCGCAATGATAGTAGTTATCAATTTTTAAAAATATGCATGCCTCGGAGACTATTTCTCCCTACAGTTTGCGTGGTAGTCCATATAGCATGTGACATGGCATGCGGTGCTGACATGGTTGCTTGTGTGGCAGGCCGCATGGCAGGACCCAACTGACATGGCATGCCATATAGGATTTTATTTTATTTTATTTTTTTATTTTAAGAAATTATTAGAAAATCAAGAACATTGTTTAAAAATTCAAAAAAAAAAAAAAAACACACACACACAAAAATTATAGAAAAATCAAAAAATTCATAGAAAATTATAGAAATTTTATTGGTAGTTTCCTAAATATGGCATACTAATTTATGCTTAGTGTAGGAACAACATAAGTGCCACATTATTTATGCTTTTGCTATGAATATTTTTTGAATTATATAATTAATTTATGCTTAGTGCATAAATATTTTTATGCATGTTTCTGCTGATATAATTAATTTATGCTTAGTGCATGAGGGGTAGATATGCTATTTCATTGTATTTTTCTGTGAGCATGTTTATTTATGTTTTGTGCCTACATAATATGAATGCTGAATCTTATGTCTTTTGTTGACATAAAGAATATGCTTGGTGTAGTATATAGAAATGTACCAATTAATGTTGGATTTATGGACAAGAGAGATGAGTCTCTAGAAAATATTTGGATTTTATGTTCCATCTTATAATATGAGTGATGATTATGAGCTTAGCAAAATTTTTGATTTCATTTATGAGTGGGACATGAGTAATCCAATTCTCTTTTCTTGAT
This sequence comes from Calamus simplicifolius, assembly GCA_900491605.1. Taxonomy (NCBI): domain Eukaryota; kingdom Viridiplantae; phylum Streptophyta; class Magnoliopsida; order Arecales; family Arecaceae; genus Calamus; species Calamus simplicifolius. The sequence goes on along the minus strand of UESW01004137.1, from coordinate 811,402 downwards.
TTAGACTTACACTAATTATGTGCTTGATGTTTATAACTTGCTTGACTGAATGAAGTGATGGCCTCTTGATCTGTGATAGCTGTTCTCAATAGAGGTGAGAAGTTAGATGGATAGAACTATGATTTATGATATAGAAAATCTAGTATCTACTGAATAATTAGGAAGTCTTGGAGATCCTGACATCCAGCATGATACCACCAGAACATAGCATAATTGCTTAGCACCGCCTTAATCAAGAAGTCTATGATAATTGGGTGAAGAAAGATCGTTGTGCACACTTCACTTGAACAACATGCACAATGATCTAATAAGTGATTTTAAGAGTTGCACGACCGCCTAGGCTATGTGGAACCAGTTCAGGACCTTAGTGACAAGGTTGCATGCCTTGAACTTGAGGTTTATGTAGTACACCAAGGATGGCCCAACCATTCGATGTCCGACCATCTTCGTGCAATAGGGAACATGATTAAGGATCTGAACATTGCTTGCGTCGACCTTACAGACAAGCAAACATGTCCTTGCAGTGATTCGTTTATGGTTTGGCCCTCAGTGGAGTCAAATAAATCTCTTGATGACTTATAGCGAGAATATTAAGACTTTAAAGACATTACTCGTCACCTTGAGCTGGAGGTAGAGCGTATCGAGACTTTCCACTCCTCGGCCTATGTGGCCCATGCTGGGTTTTCGAGGCGTAAGAGCAAAAAGAGGGGTAAGGAAAGTAACAGGAGTGCACAGGGATCCAAGGAAAAGAAAGTAGCTAAACCGAAGAGAGGCTGACAACAATGCAAGAAAGATGTAGCAAAGGTTACTACAACTATGAGGCAAAAAGCCATTTTGCTCGTGATTGCACTAAGCTAAAGTAGGTCTGCTCTACAATGAGTTCTCTCAATATTTGTTCATATGTATTAGTTACTGATACACTCCTTGATTGGATTGTAGACATGAGAGTAAACAAATATATAGTGCAAGATTGAACTGGTTTTATATATTTTTATTAGATTCTAGCAGATACCCAGTATGTCATCCTTAGGAACGATCTGCGGGAACAAGTGTTAAGAGTAGGAGCATACCATGTTGGTTACGTGGTGGTCATGTGTTGCTCCTATATAATGTTTTGTATGTCCTAACTATCTGATATAATCTTTGTTCTATTCTTACCGTATTAGCACTTGGTTATACTTTTTTTTTCTAGGATCGAATGTCTATGTATATGGATGGTATGTTATTATTTTGTGGATATTTATCATAAGGATTTTTTGGACTTAATGTTGATTGTGTGGTCCTTATTCCTCGTTTACTTGTGCTTGCATTCCTGCATATGCTGAATGTTTGATATGGCATGCCAGACTTGGTCATATAGGCTAAAATCAAATGGCACGAATGGCTAGAGAAGGGCTATTGGGCCTTCTCAGAAGATAAGTCTTCTTATGTGTGTCTTGTTTAGCAAGAAAGGCATCGAGAAAATCTTTTGATAAGGCTTCTATGGCCTCTCAGTCATTAGAATTAGTACACTCAGATATCTGTGTGCCTATGAGCGTTAGGGCATACCATAGCGCTTCTTATTTCCTCACATTTATAGATGATTATTCGCAATTTAGGTATATATATCTGATCTTTTACCGCTATGAAGTGCTGATTATTTCAGACATTTTTACAACTGAGGTGAAGAATTAAAAGGAGAGGACTTTGAGGACTCTCGGACTGATAGAGGATGTGAGTGTCTATTTGAGCAATTCCGAAGGCTCCATGAGGAAAAGAAGATACACATGTAGCTTATCATTTATGATATATCGCAACAAAATAGGGTTGCAGAGCATCAAAATAGGACTTTATTAGACATGATTAGGTAGATGATGGTGTAGATAAATCTCCCAATTAGTTTATGAGGAGATGCATTATTGGCTGTTGCCTACATTCTTAACAGTATATCTAGTAAAATGGTGCCCTCTCCTCAATATGAGTTATGGTATGGCGCAAGATCCTTTGTGGATCATTTGCGTGCATGGGGCTAAACATGATATATTCACAACACCTTATATAGGTTGGAAATGCTAGGTCTTAAGCCCATAAAAAAGTGTTCATCAAGTACCCTAAGGTTGCGTTTGGTAGCCAGTAATCTATTCAGATTATCGATAATTTAAACTAGGCCCACCAGATAGCTATGTTTAGTACATATTCTTTGGGGTAATCTATCTTGTAGTGGTAATCTGGATTACCTCTCATGAAGTAATCCAGATTACCTCAGGAGGAGGTGGTTATCCAAATTGCTGGACATATTGAATCTGATAAATCTTTTTTTTGATAAAATTATCCCTGTCCCTTTAGCTTCCCTTTCAAATGAGATAAGATAAGGGAAGAGAGGAAAGAAGAGAAGCCGTGAGAAAGAGGAAAGGGAAAGGCGGAGGCAACGCCCAGATCCAAACCGATCGATTTCGAAGGTAACCCTTGTGAAATTATAATCATTTTATTTAATCTTTGTTCCATGTTTTATGCATTGAACGGTGTTTCCAAAATTATCCTTTCCCAACCAAGAAGCCAAAAAATGGTCATGTTTATCTTATCTTAAGGAGGATAAATAATAGAGAGTGCTCATATTTATCTGATAAATAAACTTTTGTATTATACTTTGATGCCATTCCAAGTTGATCTAAGTACCTGGAACTTGTGATAAGTATCTGTCAGTAATCAATCTAACGAATTCAAGGAAGGCTTGTTATATACTTTTCTTGGCTGTTCTATTCCTTTCCTTATTAGTTTCTTTTTTGTTACCAATGGAAGAGGCTGATGGTGAGTTATTGTAGAGATGATTTACTGGTTGCTGTTGGGTTTTTCCAGAGTTTTGGTTGAGTAATGCATGAATTCCAGATTTATGTTTTCCATTGTTGATGCTATGTTATAGTGGGAAATCTTTGTCAAGATAATATGATCCCCTTTTCCATGCAATGGTGCTAGAACCCACTGCCATCACCTTACCTTGTCATCTGTTCCTGTTGGCCAATCATGTTGGTAAGAAGTTGGTAGCATAATCAATTTAGCGTTATGCTAGTATCTGTGCAATAGTATAAAAATTATGTCCTGTACTAATCATCATCTTAAGTATGTCTTATTATACATGTGAAATAGCATGCATCATTGCATTCAATGTTGAATAATCAATTATATTATAACCAGTGGTTTTGTCCTATTAGATTGTCTTATCATAATAAAAAAATTATGTGAATATCTTTCTACATATCTTCTTCTTGTGGTGTGGAGTTTTCATCCAATTAAACTATCATTAGATGGTTTATTAAGGCATTAAAATAGTCATCTTTGTATCATACGGATTGAGCTCAATTTATGTATGAGGTATCTGTTTAGTAACAGAATAGATGAAATATACTAAAATTTGTTGAAATATATAATTACTGAAAAATATGTTTTTTTCTCTTGTGATGGTATTATCATTTAGATAGATCGGCTATCAGAAGAGTTGCTTCCAAAACTAGCATCTATCATTACAATGTATATCAATCTTCATAGAGCCATTATTGTATTAACTAGAATATTGCATACATACTGTGTCACTTTATTGATTAGGAGAAGTAACAAGAGAAAAAGGATTGATCTTGGTGAGTATGATAGACACAAGATTAGGAAATTAGTTTACATAAGATTGTATTGATTTGGAGCTAGCATGTATAGAAAATACGCGCATGGATAGGAGAAGTTTTCATGCATTATGTGATATGTTACAAACTACTAAAAGATTATCGAGTACCAAAAATATGTGTTGAGAAGATGGTTGCTATATTTTTATATATATATGCTCACCATGCTAAGAATAGAGTCATTAAAAGACAGTTTGCAAGGAGTAGTGAGACAATTAGTAGGCAGTTTACAATTGTATTGAAGTCCATTCTTCTTTGTCATGAAATATTGTTCAAGAAACCAGAGCCTATTCCTGATAACTCAACTGACTACATATAAAAATGGTTCAAGGTATGTTTTCTAATCAGATGGATAAATATTATGTTAATTTTAAATTATTTAAGAAGCACTTTATATTAATATAATAATAATATATTTTTTATTATAGAATTGTCTAGATGTGTTAGATGGAATATACATTAGATGCACAGTCATTGACATTGACAAGCTTAAGTACAGAATAAGAAAAGGTGAAATAGCTATGAATGTTCTAGGAGTTTGTAATCAAGATATATAATTTATCTATATTTTACCTGGATGGGAAGGATGAACTGCATATGGTAGAGTACTAAGAGATGCATTATCAAGACCAAGAGGTTTGAAAGTAACCCAAGGTAATAGTTCTAGTTATTTAAAACTTATCTTTATTTATATATTAATCTTATTTTCTAACAAGATTTTTACTTGTGTTAGGTTTTTATATTATGTGATGCTGGATATACAAATGGAGAAGGGTTTTTAACTTCATATAGGGGTCAACGATATCTTTTGAATGATTGAAGACAAAATCTTCAACCGATAACACCATAAGAATACTTTAACTATAGGCATTCGTCTACTAGAAATGTCATCGAGAGATGCTTTGATTTCTTAAAATGAGATGGGCGATTCTTAAGAGAAGTCATTTTATCCAGTAAAAATACAAGCAAGAATCATTAATGCTTATGCTCTTCTTCATAATCATATTAGAAGAGAGATGTCAATTGACTCAATTGAAAATGAGATGCCTATTGTCCTTTCGATAGAAGAAAATAGTAGTGAAGAAGAAATGATCGATCATGTTATGAGTACTAATGCTTGGACTCAATTTAGGAATGACTTGGCATAAGAAATGTGGGACCAATCCAGAGCTTGAAGAAATTCTCAATGCTATTGCAAATTTTGCTATGTATTATTATTTATGTTTTTGAGTCTTTCTTCATTATGAACCTTGTTACAAATTTAATATGAACCTTGTTGCTATCATTTGAAATATGGATGCTTATTACTATTTATTTTTGGATTGTTTATTTTTATTCAACTTATTATTGTTATTATTTAAATTTGCAATATAAACATCTATTATCTTTTAAATTAAATAATTATCTTTTAGATATGGATGGATCTTTAAGTCAAAGGAGGAATCAGGGGAAGAAGCATCAATGGAATGCAGAGGAAGATGCTATATTAATTGGATGTCTACTTGATTTGAAGAATGATCCTATTTGGAGGAAAGTAGGTGGTAATTTCAAGGTTGGAATCTTACCTCAATTGGAGAAGATGATGACAAACAAGATATCTAATTGTAGCGTCAAGGCTCATCCACATATCCAATCAAGGTTCAAGTTGTTGAAACAACAATATGGTGCTATTTATGATATATTGAATACATCAGGATTTGAATGGGATGATACAAGAAAATATATTACTTGTGATCAAGATGTATGGGACAAATAGGTCAAGATAAATGCACAACATATTAATTAATTCTTTAGTCTTATTTGTTTTTTGATGCTTTAGGCATAGTTTGTTTAATTTATATTGGTTCATTATGCTAGAGTCATCCTCAAGAATCTGGTCTTCGGAAGAAGCCATTCTTATATTGAGAAGAACTCTCTATCATATTTGGAAAAGATCGTGCAACAGGTTAGAGGGCTGAGGATCCTACAGATGCCGCCAATGAAATCCTTATAGAAGTAATGAATAGTAAAGAGGAGGTCCAGTTTGTAGATCCTACCGAATTTAAGAGTAACAACTCCATTCCCCAAACTCCTATCAGTCATGTTCAACAAATTGCTTCTTCATCAAGATCAAGAAAAAGGAAGGCTTCTGATGAGGAAGCAGTTGCTTTTACAAGCACTTTGATTAAAACTATAAAAAATGTTGAAGTAATGTGTCAAAGTTCAAGTAAAGGTATTGATAAGTTGGCAGTTTATTTTCAGTTTCTTGCAAATGATCAAGAGATGAAGAAAAAGGTTTATGAGGCAATAGCGAAGATCAAAGATTTGGGGTTGCATGAGTCATTGATGGTTAAAGCTGAATTGATAATTTCTTGTGATAGTGCAAGTCTCACTTACTTCTTTTCACTACCTCAGAGGTTAAGAAAATATCATATATGGATGTCCTTGATTTGAGTCCTAGTTAAGACATCTATGTTGCTAGTTGTGATTGTTTTGGATGTTGTAGTTGTTTGGTTATTTATCTATAATATTTTATGTAGTAAACAGTTGGTTAGCTAGCAGGTACTCTTATTAGTAGTTTTGAATTTGAACATACCAACTTTTGTATCGTGTTATTGTTTTAACAAACTACAATTGCTTTTTACTGAGATAGTTGAAAGTATTTTGAAATTTTGAAAAAAGATATTTATATTATATTACTATTCAGATTGTTGTTGGATTTTTCATATTGCTTATTAATGTTCAATTTATTATTAGATTATATGTTACTAATTTCTATTATATATGCTGCATATTTAGATTTTGTCTATTCCATTTTGGGCTGCTGGTAGAATGTCTTTTTCTTCATGTCTTGCTTCCATATAACAGCTTCCATATAACAGATGCTCAAAAGAGGTCCACCTTCTTTTTCTTCATGTCTTGCTTCCATTTGGGCTGTTGGTAGAATGTCTCTTTTGTCATCTCGAAAATAGTCTGGAACTCATCATCAGACAGATAAGACTACACACAGATACAAAAGAGAAAGAAAAAGAGAGGATCAATGGATGAACATAAATGATGAAACTGCCAGCAAAATCTAGGATAACAAGATTCTAAATAACTAGAAAAATGTTTAAGCATGAACCTCTCTTCTTTTGTAATCAATTCCTCTAATAGGGTTACTGGACTTGGACTTCAGCCGTTCATAACTGAATATATGTTCACTTGGACTCCTCTTTCACCTCAGAATTAGCTCCATTATTCTTTGATCCTCTTTCCTCCATGCTTTCTCCTGATGAAATATCTAGGGGATTCCCCATCTTAGTACCTGTACCATCAGTCTTATCGCTATCTGTAATCAATTAAAAGTAAAATCTTATGATCAACTCAATAATTTAATCACAGTAAAGATAGCTCAGTTCTGAGGTCATGCATTATGTAAATCATTATGTCAGTAAATATCGTTCTTTTATGGTAAAGACAGGTCAGTTCTGAGGTCACGCATTATGTAAATCAGTAAGTAAATATTGCTTTTTCATTGTATCCAAGAGTAGATCAGACCAAGAAAAAAGCAGTGCAACCACTATGATTACACAAAAAACTTTGTTCTAATGAATTTTTGGGATTTTTAAATGCCCAGATAACCTGCAGATGCTAACACACTGATGCGAAACATAACTAGATCCTTTAATTCAACTGGGCAAGCAGGTACAGTAAGGGAAGGATCAAAAGCTTGTGGCCCAAAATTTTCTGGACACAACAAATTGTCTTTCAAATGGAGTGTATTATCCATTAACAGATGTAGATCTAAAATTCAACTGAACAATTTTTACATTCCAACATATCAACCCAAGTACACCTCCCATATATATCATGATTGAGCATTAATGCCTCTTCAACTTGAAGAAAAACAACAAGATATATGACCTCCTTTTACTAACTCAAAAAGCATCAAATCAAGTTAAAGAAAACACAAATAAATAAATAAATAAAACTCTACCAGCAACTGGTGGTTCTGGGGAAGGGCTTATGCCTTCAGATTGTGCCGCTTTTTGTTCAGCAGTTAGAACAGATGATAATGCGGCAATTGCAACTTCTCTCTGTGATCCGTGGCTTGAACGAGATGGCTTTGGAGCTGTAGCTCTGGGCACAGAAGGATTGAACACAGAAGATAAGGCTGCTAATGCAGATGCCTTTGTGTAGGTCCACCATAACTTGGAGTATTGGATCGAGAACTAGACTGCAGGATATAATATACAGTAAATTTTGATATTTATGAGAAGTAATATAAAGATATTTTTAGCATTCCTCAAACAGATTACCAATCATATTTTTAGCATAGTTAGATCCTACCTATTCCATTTTGTTATATGTGGAGTACCATTTTCTTAATTTGAGGATCATCAAATTTAGGCATTGTCATTTATAAATACAAGTTTTTTGCAACCCATATAATGGTATATAAATTTTTAATAGATTTGATTTAGGGGTATTTTGGAGATTTGATGCTATATGATTGGTAATCTGTTTGTCATACCAAACATAGTAATCAATATTATTGTAACATTACCTGTGTATACTAAACACAGTAATTAACATTATTGGTAATCTATTCAATGGTAATCTATCTTGTAGGCAATCCATATTACCATTCAGGATTGCCTGGCGATGCACCAAACGCCCCTTAAGAGTTTGAAGAATTATGTGATGTACGATGAATATCCTGTCGGAGGATTGACTAAAATGGAATCCAAAAATATCGAATTCATAGTGGATGAATTCTCGAGCATTGGTGCAATTAGAAAAGACCTGACCTTATGTGAGTTACAAGAGGACTCTTCTACTATCTCTGATGAGGGAGGGGCATTGCTACCTATCTTAGGGATCGCCATAGATAGTAGAAGGCTAGACTCAGTGGGAGTGGCATACCAATCAATAGGAGTACACAAGCTGATTCTCATAGGAGCTCACCCATGAGGGTTGATGTACCACTTGAAAGCAGTCCTCAATTTCTACATCTACAATTATGGAGAAACAAATGTAGAATTGTTCCATGTTGACATCTTGAGGTCGAAGGAAATGTATTTCTTTGCACTATGTTGGATCCAAATGAGCCAACTTCTATTTATGAGGCGCTTGCTTTACCTACCTATAGTGAGTGGCTAGCTACTATGGAAGATAAGTTGGAGTCAATGACCAAGAATCATGTGTGGGGCTTGATGGACCTTTCGCTTGGGCACAAATCTATAGAAAATAAGTGGATCCTAAAGATAAAGCGCAAGGCAGATGGGTCAAATAATAAGTACAAGGCCCAACTTATGGCGAAAGGCTATATTTAGTTAAAGGTATAGATTATAAGGTGACATTTTCTTCTATGGTGAGATTTACCTTTGTTTGTCTGATATTGGCTATTGTAGCCCATTTGAATTTGGAGCTACATCAGATGGATGTTAAAACAATATTTCTTAATGGAAGCCCAGATGAGGAGATTTATATGGATCAACCTTTGGGCTTTATGACTAAAGGATAGAGGGGCAACGTGTACCACTTTAGAAGATCTATATATGATCTTAAGCAGTCGTCTAGGCATTGATGCCTCAAGTTTCATAAAGTTATTACATCAATTGGCTTAGACATAATTGAGAAGGACCATTATGTGCACATTAATAAATCAGGCGAATTCTGATTTTAAGCTGTATGTGGATGATAATACCTGGGAGTTTTATAGGAGTGATTAATGCCATTAAAGAGTGGCTGTCTTTTGTCTTTAAGATGAAAGACATCGGTGAGGTAAATGATGTGTTAGGAGTGAGAATCCTAAGGAATCGTGATAAGAAGTTTCTTAGTTTGTTTCAAGAAACTTATATTGAAAAAATCTTGGAACGATTTTGAATGTACTATTTGGGACTAGTTGATACCCTAATAGAGAAGGATTGTACTTTGAGCATCAATTAGTACTGCACAATATACGAAGAGAGAGAAAAGATGAGCAGTATCCCCTATGTGAGTGCTGTGGAGAGTTTAATATAGGCTATGTTGTGTGCTTACCCTGACATTAGTTTTGCAGTTGGCTTAGTTAGCCGATACCAAAGAAATCAAAGACTTTCTCATTAGGATGCAATAAAAGGATTTTTTGTTACCTTTGTGGTACTGTCAATCTCACCCTATGTTATCAGGGTGAAGATTTGAGATTAAAGGATTTTTTTAACTCTAATAGGGGTAGTGACAGAGACGAGCGTAGATCCATCTCAGGATATATGTTCATCCTTAGAGGCAGAGCTATCTTTTGGTGTAGTAAGGAATAGAGCTGCACTGCCCTATTCACTATGAAAGCCGCATATATCACTTGTCTAGCTATTGTCCAGGAAGCTGTATGGCTGAGGAGGTTCTTAAGACAACTTAAGATATCAGCCAATGCTCATAAGGTTATTCGGGTATGTTCTGATAGCACGATGACATTACAATTTGCTAAAAATCCTAAATATCATGGAAGGACCAAACATATTAACATTAGATTTCACTTCATTCGGGACATGATCAAGGAGAGGTTACATTTATTCATATTTTCACTGGCAGAATATTGGCTGATCTATTGACGAAGCCCATTGCTAGAAATGTGTTCCGAGCTCATGTGAGGAGTTTAGATCTCATAGTGTGTGACAAACCGAAATGTGCTCCAGATTGATGCGAGCAGTTTGGGTCTATATTGTGTTTGACATATAGGAATTGTTTGTTATGGACATCATTGCTGTGTCTTATGGATTATGTTGAAATGAAATGTTTATTTGCATTATTATTACGATGAGTTCATGAAAATAATATTGTAAGGCATATGTGTGTGAATGTCATAGGCTTTAAGTTAGCCCACTCACATAAGTGATCATCCTCACACTTTTGTAGCGAGCATGATTAAACCAAAGTAGCCATAATAGACGCTTGAATGGTGATATTATGGGGAAATGCATGTGTTGCATAGAGTAGGAAGGATGCATGTGTTGCATAAGACACTACATGAGTTGCAAGTTGTATAAGTTGCAGGTTTCATTAGTTGCAAAATGATCTCATGCTATTGAGTTATATAAATTAAAGAAAGTCGCCTCAGTATGAACTTAGATGAGACTCAGATAAGTCGAGTATGGAATATGTGTATTGATATATCCACAAATCCGTATCTAGCCTACTGTAGCCGAATTAAGAGCATACATGTATGCTCGAGTTAGGCATTTTTATGATGTTTGGACCTATGTTCATACAGTGTTTGAGTTTGACATGGCTCATTGAGTGGGAGCTTCATTATAGCATGGATTATGTTGCATGTGTTAAAGTCAATCCAATAGAGGGTGACATGATATATTTCCTCTTTATTGCCGTGTAAATCCTACAACTATGTAATGTCATTGGATTTGAACTTATATCATGATGTTGGAGTTCAGAATGACTTCCTTAGTCTTATCCTTCAGGGTTATAATTGATACAACCACATAAGACAATCTTAGGAAGTTGACTGGGTAAAGATAGATTGATATAAGTGTTTAAGGAAGATAATTTGCGACAACCCTTATGTCTGTAGTCTATAACTCAGGCAATCATATGCATAAGTTGCATATGATTATAGACACAAATGTTTGACTTAATGTTTTTCAAGTACTGCTTAGAGTGCATTTCGAGGGATTAAGAGTGCTTGATGATCGAATTTTTTAGGACACAGAGGAGATTGGATTGTATTCTTTGTATACTACATTAGTTATATGTTAACTTAACGCAACACTTCTATCATATGTCATCATGTGTGAGTTTAGTTGGATTACACATCCCATCGCATTGTACGAGGAGAAAGGTAAGAAGATGTTATGAGTTAAGTTCATGAGTATTATTCCTGTGTGAATGAATGAGCGATTGCGGGCTGACCTGGGTTAGGTACTGGATCAAGCACGCACATAGAGCCCCATGAGTCGGAAGCTATATTCCCAAGAGAGAGTGGGACTCTTGGTATCCCACATCTCTTAAGAACAGGGGAGAATGAGAAGAGATCATCGGATGTTTGGCTTTCCTCTCTCAGTCATCACGTTCTTCCCTTCGGACCTCCGACGTCCTTTTTCTCCAGCACCGGAGCAAAAGGTGCGGACACTTTGAAGACTGATGATAGCCTTTCAAGCTCACCGACAATCCATTTGCCATTGGCTGCCGAACTGCTTGTGCTGTTTGCTACAACGAGATGAGTTCCTATTGTTGTATCTGATCCAACTATATATAGTATAAAAATATATTTATAAATAATTTTTTTAAAATATTATTAATATTGCTGATGATTTTACATTTTTATGACGTATCAAATTCAATGATTCACTATCGCCGCTTTCTTTGGTTGCTGGGATAACTCGCATCGTGCTGTCGGGCGACCTGACAAGCTGGTGTCACCGCACGACCGTCGGTGACTACGGCTGGCTTCCTTGTATAACGTTTATTATTTATTTATCTTTTTCCGTTTTTACCCTCTTAAGCTCCATAAATTTCGGCCACTTTCATCCGGGAGTCAGTGAGGTCCTCCTAAAAGCGACCCGCCCATCACTGACCACTCCATTCTGGAGCCCTTCCTGGGATGGCTTTCTCTCCTCGGTCCTCTTCCTCGCGTCTCCAGCGCGGGCGGAGATCCGACATCTACTCTACCGTCGTCATCCATGGCGACGACTCGGACCCCGAAGCCGCCTCTTCGCCAGAGAACTACGAGGAGGAGGATGAGGAGGAGGACGCGTCCTCCCTCCCTCCCCTCCTCCGGCGCGTCCCCAAGGACTTCGGCGCCGCTGTCGACGACGAAGACGAGGAGAATTCCGGCCTTGAGTTCTCTTCCGGTACCGTCATCGTCAAGCGAGATGCGCGCCCCTCCCACTCCCCCGCCCCCCGCCGCCCCCTCCGCTCCCCTGTCTTGGATCTCCAGCCCGCCAGCCCGCGGGGCCGGTCCGAGCCCGACGACGCCTACTCTACGTTCCTTATTCGGTCCACCGCGCGGGCGGGGAGCCCCAGGGAGTCCGTGTCGGGGACCGTCGCCCGGAGGACCGGCGGCAACGGCGGAGGCGGAGGAGGTTTCGGGTCGCCGTTCATGAGCGGGGTGGTGCAGAGCATGAGTGCGGCGGAGCCGGGAGGGTTCGGGCAGTTCCAGGGGGATGAGGGGAGGCTGCAGCAGCTGCAGCAGGCGAGGAGAAAAGCGTCGGTGAGTTCCGTCCCTGATAGCATCGCCAAGGAGGATCCTTCCACCAAGTATGAACTGCTTCACGAACTCGGTGAGTCTTTTAATTTCTTTCTGGAAAGGTGAAAGCTTTGCGATTGTGTTAATAGTAGTTGCAGAAGATTTGTTGGATCTGTGTTCTAGGACTCTTGCCAAGAGTGAGAACTTCTTTTGACACTAAGATGCACTAGAACACTGCTTCTATTCGACATCCTTGTTATTCTAATTCTGAAGAATGACTCTTTCTCGAGCGTATTTAGCTTATTATTTCTTGGATTCTTGGTGGAAAGGAGCTATCTTTGCAACTGTAGTTTCGCAAGAAAAATGCATTCGGCTGGAATTCCTGAGGTATTGATTTGATATATATTAATATAACCTAGTTCAGGAGGGTAAAGTATTCGTTTCCTTGAGCTTGTTGAATCCTCATGTCCTTCTACTATCTCGATGGCATTAAAATAACTTACTTTTAATTGAAACTGCATATGGAGAAATAGTTCCTTTTCTATCTCTAAAGATATGCTAAGCTGCACTATGCTAGGAATTGTTCTGCTTGAACTCATCATCCTTAATGCTCAAGACCTGAGCCAAGCCCCCAATTTTCACTCCTATACCCTTGATGATCTTTTCAATATTTTGAGTTCATGTTTTCAAATTGATTTTCATTTAGAAGTATTCTGCATAAATGCAGTTATAATATTTTCTGACAAACATGTGAAATGAACTCTTGTTTCTTGTTTAAAGTCCTGTTCAAAATTCATTTTCCATGTATTACGTCGGATAATACAACCACCAGGCCTTGAACTTGTTGCATATGTGCAACTGGCAGTGTTCAATGAGGAATCATTTAAATTTTATAATTGATTTGATTTAGATATAGATTTGCTTGGTTGTTCATATTCTGTCCTGTTTGATTGGCTTTGCTTTTGGGAAGTGCAGGAAAAGGTTCATATGGGTCGGTCTACAAAGCTAGAGATTTAAAGACTTCAGAGATTGTTGCTGTAAAAGTTTTATCACTGACTGAAGGGGTATGTTTCTTGTTTCATGATTTCTCTTTGATAATTCTACTATCATTTTTTTCATGCATAGTGCCAAACCATGAGCACAAAAATTGGGCTGCAGTCAGACTAAGTTGGTCTGTTTCTGGATTAACTGATCCAGAAACGATCAGGTCCAATATGAACTGAAGCCATCTAGATTAGGCTTGGACCAAAAAATCCTATTTGTTTCAAGAATATATCATGTATGTATCATATGAGACCCAATCAAATGCGATATGTTTTCCTTCTCAACATTGATATCCTTGAATTTAAGGAACTACCTAGCTGTTAGTATTTTAGTAAATGACTTTATATAGTTAATTAACAATTTTATTGTTAATATTAACTCACATATAGTTGTTGATTAATCTATTGTAAAATCAGTTGTGGATGGGGGTGTGCAAGAAAACCGACCAAACCACAAAATCAATCCGAACTGTGATTTCAGTTTGGTTTGAATCATTTTGTCTCTTGGTTTGGTCTTGGCTTAAAATTTTTTTAAACTGAAAAGTCGGTTAGGCTTTGGTTTGGATTTTTAAAAATTCATATAAACTAAACCATTTGTATATATTATATGGGCTTTTATTTATATTACAATTAAAATTGACATGCTACATATATGTGTAAATAATTGGGCTTTGTGAGAGTTATGTTTTTTTTCATTGTGAATAACTGATTTGCCATTTGACCATATAAAGTTTGTTATAAAAGCTGATCTCATCAGTTATCTAAGGTAGGCATTGTTTTTTTTTTTTTTTTCATTGTGAATAACTGATTTGCCATTTGATCATATAAAGTTTGTTATAAAAACCGATCTCATCGGTTATCTAAGGTAGGCATAGGGAAACTAATGAATTGACCCAAAACCAAACCGAAATTTTTGGTTTAGTTTCGGTTTATTGGAACAATCGGTTTGGCTTCGGTTTTAAGAAACCGATTCAAATTGATTTAGTTCCAAAAATATCTTTGAACTGGCCCAGCCTGACCCATGCACGACCCTAGTCATGGTTGATGCCCATGTTTTATAATTGCTGTTTATTTGATGGCTTCATATGCAACTAAATAATTCAGCATTCACATGTTTCTTATGGTTTTGTGTTCAGGCTGTTAGTAACCTGAAAAATCTAATGAATTAATAAAATAAATATTAAACACAATTTATTTCAGTGTTTTAACATTCAGTGGATACTGTTGGATATGCATCTGTATAAGCATATTGTTGCATACATATACTGCTGCATATGCATTGCATTGCAAATATGTAGTACTTTGTGCGATCATACCGCATATAGACTAAAAAGATGACCAACTTGGCATTGCATGGCAGCATATGTAGCCTACTTAGTATTGTCCTTCTGTGAACCCACTTGGCATTCTAGATATGTGGGCCATATAGGTGAAGCGTTAAGCTCATGATTGGGTTTAATGTAGGTCTCAGATGAGCTTGATACTGGTATTAATAGTACTAAAATATTATTTTTCTTATTTCTATTAGATCTAAGTAATAAGTACTACTTATTAGTTGTTATAATTATTAATATTTCTTTTATTCATCCATAAAAAATTCTATCTTTGTTATTTTATTGTACTTATTATATAATATTTATTCTAAAAAGTTAAAATAGAAACTGCATATGCACCCACATATGTAGCCTGCATACCACATATGCACTATGCGGTCCTTTGACCACTCACATACCAAGTTGCTTTTTAAAACACTGATTTAATTTGAGCTTAATAGAAATGGATCAAGCTTGATTTTAAATTTTTGACTTGATTCAACATGAATTTAGTATAAACCAAAACCATGCCAGACTTAACCTTCTTGCAGCCCTATACAATAATACAACAACAAAGTCATACTCTGGATTAGTGTTGACTTGTCAAACTCTGTTCTAGATTGAGTAAAAAATGATTCTTGACATCATGAAAGGGGTATTGGAACTTGGCCATTCTTGTCATAATATAAAGAAATTGATAACAAGCTGAGAACTTGATGGACATTTAATCTGTCAGATGTGTTCTTTGGACCTTTAACTGAAGCTAACAGTGGAGTTTATCATCTACTCCATGTTTGTGAGTTCAAGTGAAATACTTAATTGTAAATTAAAGTGAAATGCTTGATGCTCTTTATTTTAAACATTTTAATTAGTTAGATAGATTAGCAGGCCATATTAATCAATTGATGGATGACCTCTTGAATTTTCAGTGGATGTAGGGGTTTGATTGTTCTAGAACTTTTGAACAGTGGCCTTGGAAAAATAAAGTATTTCTACTGTTTATGCCCTTGAGGAATTGTTAGAGCCTTAAACTTAGGACATTGCAGGGTACATTTTTTAATCGGCCAACTTGGAAAAAGATTTATTTGGAACTTTAATGGAAAGAAATATCATTTTAATTGAATTTATTTAGTGAAGATAATGTTTGACTTAACCCAAGAGAATACTCAAATCTCTTGCCCTCTATGTTCCCTTTTTTCTATCACCTTAGGTTGCTTCATATATGAGTCTTTAGCAATCTTATATCTGCAAATTAATAACTGACAGTACTGAGGAATTTACATGATATATCAAATTCAGGCAATCTGATACATGAGCTTATTTTGGAATATTTCATCGGACAAAATAGTTACCTCATCATTCTATTTGTTAATTGTTTCATGAAGACAATAATTTGAATAATTTAAATATGTGACCTTGCAGTTTTCCTGACAATGGTCTATATAAATGGGTAAAATTTGTGCTCAGGAAGAGGGATACGAGGAAATCCGAGGTGAAATTGAGATGTTGCAGCAGTGTAGTCATCCCAACGTGGTTCGCTACTTTGGAAGCTACCAAGGAGAGGAGTACCTTTGGGTATTATCTAACATTTTGATCCATGTTGCACTGTTTTTAGCTCTGACATGAATAATTTACCTTTTTTATAGTTTGTGTGACATTTATTAGAATGTGCGACCTGAACTATTGAACTTACCCTCTTAACTCACTTATGCCTTGTTGATCATTGTGGCCTTTTTTCTTATATGGTTCTTTAGATTCTCATATAGAATGAATCTAACACATGCTCCTAGGTCTAAAATTATTTAGTTTTCCAAATTACTAGAATCTTGGATTGACACAAATATAGAATCTGACAAACTTGATTCATTCATGTTTTCACTATACATATACAAATCCTAGTTTATATTTTTCCTTTTTTCACTATACATATACAAATCCTAGTTTATATTCTTCCATGCTTCTATCTTGATCAAAACATTGTATCCAAAAAGATACATAAGAACACATTTATTGCACATATGTGTATATAGATCTTATACAATGTTGCGATCAGGATGGAAGCATGAAAGAATGCTGCCTTTAGTACATTCTTTATGTAAAAAATGACACCTTTTCCTTAAAAAAGAATTGATGCTTAAATAGCAAACTTTGAACAATATAAGACATTATGGTTTGAATTATGGTATGTTGTATTAGTGCATACCGCTCTATGTTGGTACCGAACTGAGACTCGGTATGATAGGTGTACTGAGTCTTAGTATGCTGAGCTGACCCGTATACCAGGCATACCAATATTGTATCAGTATTTGATTTGGTATCGAGATTGCAAACTTTGGTCCGAATCCTACACTGAATGATTTGCTACAATGAAATCCTCGAAACTGTTCAACTTTATTTACTTTTTAAGTAAAAAGATTCACAAGAGTATATATTTAGATTTTTTCCTTAATATGATATTGTTATAATTCTCTAGAGATGTAAATTCAACTTTAAGATTTTTAATGCATAAAATCAAGTTATATTGAAACCATTTGCTTTAATTCATCTAAACATACACTGATGCATGTGCATGCTATTGGTATGCTTTTATGAATTACAATATTTTCTCCAAGAAAATTTATTGACTTGGAAACAATTTTTACCCTACTCTTAAACAAAATAAGCATTTTTTTTTTGTGGTTCTTGGTAATCATGAACACTTTCCTGTTTTCCATAAAATGACAAGATTAAAAAGAGAATTCTTATTGAAAAGTGAAAGAAAATACTTTTGTTGGTTCACGTAGGGTAGATTATGGGCTTTGCTTGATTTAATGAAGTTGCATTTTGTTATTTAATCACAACATTAAAGCAAGAGCTCTCAATGGAGTTGATTGACAAATGGAAGTCATGTGTTTGTAAACAAATGTTCTCCTGCCTCTGGTTTCAATTGATATGACCAAATTTGGGAAAATTTCAGATTGAACTATGATTTCAAAATCCAGTCAGAATAGGATGATATGACCGGTACTGTGCTGTTCTTGTACTGTCCACTTTTGGCTTCAAACCAGCACTCCTATGGGTGTTGAGACACCTGAACAACTGTAGCAGTATGTATGGGCTGTATTAATGTGTATCAATGGCACTGTACCAATCGTATTGACTGTACCAACTGGTTGGTATTATTATTATTTTTTTGGTGGAAGCCATCAGTTTTGACACGTATCATATCATCAGTACCATTACTCTATTGGTCCTATACCACTGCTGTTGAAAAAAATGTTATGAGGTTCGGTATTGGTATTTAAAACCTTAGATCAAACCAATAATTAAACGCATGCCTACAATTATAAGTTTCAGTGAAATTTTAATCTGTCTGAGATCCTTGTCACTGTACTATAGCTGATTCTTAGCCAATAAGATGGCAGTTATGTGCATGATGTACAAGAGGAAGATATTGGCTCATGTTAATCATCATAGTTAGTAATTTATTGAGTTGTTTTTTTTGTTGGTGTAGATTTGCAAGGATTCTTGTTCCTGTAATCCCTTTTTTCATGCTTGCTGTGGCACTTAAGTCTCTATTATCAAATTAGCAAGTTGTTCCACTTGTTTTCCATGCTTATTGTGGCATAAATCACTGTTATCAAATTAGGAAGTTGTCCTGAAAGGTGATGAGCTGAAAATATGGTGAGAAGGAAGTACCATAAGAAGGTGAATAATTTTGGTAACTACCTTGATAACTCTCAGAATTCACCTTGAAAAGTAAACTTTTGAAGGGCACAATTAGTTCTTGTTTCTTAATTTCACTCACTTGATTAATTGTCTTGTACAAAAAGAATAGATAATTCTAAAGAAAGCCTCAGTGAATTTAAAGTTCAGCTACTTCAAAGCCAAAACTGTAGAGTGTACACACTTAAAAAGACTGAGCTTTTCTAGTGTGTTTGGACTTTGAGCAAATTTTTGGATACAAGACATAATGGGGCTAAATTCTATAATGGAAAAAATTTCGGATGTAAGTTAGCTTCTGCTAGTAGTGCTCACATGCATCGAGCTGACAAATGTCCATCTTGTTCTTAGAAAGAAGTAGACATGGGTGTTGGGGCACCCAAAGATCATGCAATTTGCCCTTTACCATTAACTCATTTTTTTCCCAAATAAATATTGCTTGAATTTCCTACAAGCAATTGCATCCTATATAAATCATTATTTTTATTATAATTATTTTTATTATAATTGCATCAAATATCCATCTTGTGCAGTGCTTGTGATTTTTCTGTTACATCTAGAAGAAAAACATGGTGGAACATTTCCTTTATCATTTGCTTTTGCCAGAATTGAATGAGCCAAAGCAATTTTCTTACATGGCTGAAGCCATCACTATGATCTTTTACATTTTTTGTTGCTACAACCCAGTTGGACATCGACTTTAGGTTTGTGGCTGACCAGATATGTGTCCTGATTTTTCTTCAGCTACTTAGTATGTGCTATCTATTTCTATTGAAGTGGTTTGTAGGCTCTTCATTTCCTAGAAAAAGTCCTCAAATCTGAGAAAATATGTTATATGGGGGATGAAAAACACTGTATTTAATAGCCGCATTTTATCTGTCTGGTTGTGTTAAACATTGCATTGACTTCTTAATAATATGTATCAATCACATTAAATTTGTCAACTTTTAGAAGTCAGTGCCGAGCTGTTGGTGGAAGGTTGGAAGTTGGCTTTCTTTCACATCTTATCTGAATTTGGAAATTGATCTGAGAATTAAATGAGTTCCCATGCCCCATTAACATTTTACAGCATCATTTTATAGCATTAATGGCACATTTAGAAAGTACTTTTTTTTGGCATCTTTTTGGTTATCAGTGTGCATGTAGTTTTTAATTCAAATTTGGAATTATATTTGCTGGCAGATAGTGATGGAGTATTGTGGTGGTAGAAGTGTTGCTGATGTGATAAATGCTACCGAGGAGCCTTTAGATGAATCCCAGATAACATACATTTGTAGAGAAGCATTGAAGGTATTGCATTTTTCTCAAGTAATCATTTTTCTAAAATGGATGCCATTTGAAGTTGAGGGGTATATCAGATAAAGAATTTTCTTTGTATTATAAGGTGGGTAGAGATCCTTAATTCTCTTGTTGATATAGCTCTGTAAAGAAATTAATTAATTTCGCACAGTTTTAATTGTGCAAGAGAAGATAATTTTTAGGGCAAAGATTTCATTAGCACTTGTACAATGAACTTGTTATGGCTCTACCTGGACTTAATTAGGTAGCAATACTGAATTATAACCATGCCTTGCTTTGATTCTAATGCTTCAAGTATTGATTGTCAACACAAGCATTTGTAAGAACTTATGGAAAGTAAAAGAACTATAACCTTGAAATGAACCTATTGATATTTTTCTTACCCACAATATTCTTATTTCTGTCCATCTAATCTGACCATCTTAACGCCTTATAACACAAAAGGATTTCTTTTACGTTTTTATTGTAAAATGTACTGTGCTGCTTTGGCTGGCATGCTATATTGTACCAGTGCATATTATCAGCCATTGTCCTTACTGGTGGATGATGTTGCATGCTTGCTGAAACAAAAATTCCCATCCTAACCTTGTGCTGTGCTGCATCATTATTGTGCCTTGAGTTGTTTCCTCCCCCCATATGCATGTGCCTTTGTGTTCACATGGTTGTGCAGACATGTCCTTGTGTTTTATGTTGATTTGGAAAGTCAGTGGCCAGTAGACTCTTGGATTTACTTGAAATCAGATCTCAGATTTTGCAGGTTTCTGCTATAGTCAGCTATAACCCAGCAACCAGAGGTTCTCAAATGCCCCTAATTGATGCAGAGTTTTTGTTCCTTAATGCCTTGGTGTTCAATCTATATGATTTACTTGTTAATTTGAGCACTAGATTCTTAGTTTATTAGTGCATTTTGCAGCTGTGGTTCAAACTTGAACAGAGGCATAAATTACCTGATATTTGGTTTGGGAAAAATGCAATTGGACCTTTTATGCACAAGTGATACACATTGCTAAGGTTTCTTGTATTGGTTGTTTTGATCTGATACATCTCTTCATCCCATGTGAGGTCTATAACAGAGATCACTGTTTATCACTTTCTTCAGCCTTTGGTTTGCATCTGTGGTAGAGGTGGGCACTGGTGCCGTGCCGCCCATGGCACAGTCTGGCACGAAACAGGCCGTGCCAGCACGGCCCGGTAAACCGTGCCGTCCGGACTTGAAAAAATTTTTTCGCCGGCCCAGCATGGCCCATCGTGGGCATGGCACGGCCCACATGGGCCGTGCATGCCATGCTAGTTTATTAATTTAAAAAATTTTTGTAAAAAAATATTTTTTAATAAATTAAAAAATTATTGGGAATAAAGAAATTTATTAATACGAAGCCACCTTAATGGTGGGGGGTTTGGCATAGACCCCTACCAGTTTATTAATTTAAAATCAAAATAGTACATGAAGGGAGGGGGGTTAGGCCTGACCTTCAGAACATAATACAATAAAAAAGAAGAAAAAAATAGAGATGACTCACTTTAACAATTAAAAAAATAAAAATATATAATTATAAAAATAGAGAGGACTCACTCATCAGTAGTATTTATGTCATCATCTTCGCTGGTTAAGTCATGTCCACCTTTATCTTGAAGCCTCGTCTCAGCATCCAACCAATCTTTAAAGCAGAGAAGCGTCTCAACGTCTCGCCAGTCATTCTATTTCTCTTTTCGTTCAGAACACATCAACTTGCACTGAAAGTGGATTTCGATGCTACCGTGGATATCAGCACGACTAAAATATCTCGTGCAATGGCAGATATTACAGGATATTGATTTCTAACACTCTTCTACCAAGCTAATACATCTAGACTTTCTATTTGATCTTTATCATATGCAGAATGAAGATCGTTTCGTAAATAAAATTCTAATTCATTACTTAAAGATAAAGAAGATGAAGCATGTGCGTGTCTTTTAATGAATGAAAAAATAGATGACGAACGAGATTTAGAAGAAGCAGAGCTTTGAGCAGATATTCTAAATCCATAAATTGTCATTATATAAACCATAAATATCATTAAGAAGTGTTACCTCATTTTTAGCAGGTTCAGAATTTTGATTAATGTTTTCACAATATTGATCAATTAAAAAATTTACGCTATTTAATTTAACTCTAGGATAAAAACAACAGCTAAGTTATGCAATGGACATATCCTATTCCAATATTCATTCCATTTAGTTTTCATATTACATATAATAGGCGTTAAAACTTTATGATATCTATATTCTTTAAATTTTTTACTAATTACATATGCTTTTTGTAAAAATGAACAAGAAGTTGGATAATAAATACCTAAAAGAACATTTGTAGCATCATAAAAAGTAACCAAAAAATCTTCTAAAATTTTACCTTGATGCCAATCAATTTTAGTCAACGTAAATCCTAATCCATGATCATTAATATAAGCACTTAATAAGTTCTTATATGGATATGCATCATGTATCATGGTATAGGTACTATTTTAACGAGTAATTACATCAAGTTTAAATTTTTTAAAACGTTTACCATGATCTATACAATTATTTAAATTCTTGAAGTCTTGACCTTGAAGCATGAATAAAAGAAACTGCATTTCTAATTTAATATATGACATACACATCTTGTCAGGCCCATGGAATCCCCGGGAGGAATTCCTCCTCCCCTGCGCCAGCCTAGTAACATGCGAAATAAAAAGGGGACGGGCGGTTAGGGTTGTTTCCTAGTGCCGTCAAGAGAGAAAAGAGAGAGGGAGAGAAAGAAGAAGATGAAAAAGTGGGGAAGAAAAGCCCTCCATAGTCAGGATATCGTTGGACGCTAGGAAAGAGAGGTAAGTTCTTAGCGGATCATTAAAGATGAAAAGAAAATAAGCACAGATTATAAACGCGGTGAGGGGATTATATATATATATATATATATATATATATATATATATATATATATATATATATATATATAGAAGGATGCGTGCTCGGATTGTGGCACAGACCCAATGATGGGTTTTAGAACAATAATTAATTTTTATTTTATTTTAGTTTATTTATGTTAATTAAATAAAATATATGAATTGTGTCAGCTGAAGAGGACAACCAACGTGGCAGGAAGAAATTAAATTCGAGTCGTCAGTGAGAGGTTGTTAGCCGAATTATGAAGTAAGAATTCTCCTACATAATTTTTATTGGTTCTGTATAAATAATAATTGTTTGGTTTTTGATGATTTACATTGGGTGAGTTATGGATTTCATACTGTTTTCTGATTCTTAGTTTGGTTTGGTTGAGGAATATTGCCTAAATATGACTTATGAATTTTTTTTGTCATGGTTGAGTGCGATGCATTGATATGCATGCCATGTGTTGGTTGTGATGTATGAGTGCGTGATGGTTGATGCTCTGGGCTGGCCATGTGAGAGCCTTGCCATAGGCTAGAAATATGGTAGTATTGCCGGTCACAGGCTAGAGTGTGACAACGTGGGTCTTGCCACAGGCTGAAAATATGATAGTGTTGCCTGTCATAGGCTGGAGTGTGACAGTTGCCTAGCCACGTGCTGGAACATGGTTATGGTATTCTAGAGCTGAAAACCAGATGGATTTGGATCCGATGTATGACTGGTTGAGTCTGAAGTCATTAGATGTGTATTACATGATTGCATGATGGCATCTACATTTATTGGTTTGATGGTTTGGATTTTCTTAATCATGTATTCATACCATAAAAGTTATCTATTTAATTACTATGTAAGAAGGTAAATTTTATATAGGGGATTTTTACAGGGTTGTTAAGCTCATTATATCCGTTGAAATTTTTTTTACAAGTTGAGGCGATTAATTTGGTAGGATGGGATGGAGCGACGTTGCAATTATTGAAATTAGTTAGATAGATATAAATTCGATTTCAATAAATTTTTCTAAAGATTATAGAAAAAAATAATGAACTTATGTTTATGACGCTAGTGGATATTTACCTAGTTTACTTTTAAATTGTGATAATTGCTATTTCTTTAAATGATAAAATTTTTATGAAATATAGTGTGGATTGTTTATATCAGGCCTTGCATGGTCTCTAGGGCTTGCCTTAGTGTTCATGCGGCCGTGTCACGTGGCCAAATCAAATGGTGGATTTGGAGCGTGACACATCTAATATAAAATAATTATTCATTTAAAATGGGATGCAAAGAGTCATTTAATAATGCAACAGCAGAATTATTATTAGATGCATTATCAAAAGTAATAGACATTATTTTATTATTAATATTATATGAGCATACAATTTGATAAATAACATTTGAAATTTATTGTCCTGAATGCGAAAAATCAAAAGCACAAAAAGCAAGAATTCGTTTATTTAGTTGCCAATCATTATCAATATAATAAGCAGTAATAGCAATAAAACAATTACTACCTACAGATGCCGACCAAATATCAGAAGTTAAAGAAACTCTAGCATTTAAATTTACGAGAGTTTCAGTTAAACTTTGTTTCATTGCTAAAAAGTTTGTCATAGCCACTCTTCTAAATGTACGCCTACTAGTTTTTCTATAAGCAGATTGTAGGCCTAATTGAACATATCATTCAAAATTATAAGATTCAGATAAACTAAAAGGTAAATCATCCTGAACTATCCATCTTACAAGTAATTTTCTCTGATTTTTATGGTTATATGCAAAATTATCTACAAGTGATCCCTCTTGTATATTAAGGGTACATTGCTGATGGGAATCATGCATCCTATAAGTCTCTTGATATCTTTTTAAATGCCCTGTTTCCTCCGTACTAGAACAACTGTAAAGTTTTGCACATTTTCTATATTTTGCTTTGTAGACTCCATCAACCATAATTCTATCAAAATCATTCCAAACATCACTAGTCCTCTTACGAAAAGAGGTTTGACATTCACTGACACTGGCTCTAGAGGGAGCTTGGGGTTGGGGATTAGTTTCCTCATCCTCAAAAAAATGGTGCATGTTAAAATTACTTTCGTCAAAAGATGTTATATCTAAAATTTTTAATTAATGAATGCAAAAAAATAAAAACTAATCCAAAAGAAGGAATTGAGAAGAGGATCAGAGATGGAGGCATGGAGCCGAGATTTGTGAGCTTCTTCTTATGCTCTCGCCTCTCAACAAGAAGTGATCTCCTTTCTCTTGTACTTCTCAACAAGAAAACTCCTCTTGTGTAGCACTTGAACACTTGGCACTTGCCACTTGCAAGAACACTTGCAAATAAAAATTAAATTGCTAATCTGCTAGAGCACTTGCTAGAAGAGAGAAATAGTAGTAATAGAAAAGAGTTGGTTTTGTGTGGTGAGGATGAGGAAGGAATGAGCTATTTATAGAAGTTTCAATTTTTTTTTTCCAAAAATACCCTTTAATATAGCTGTTATATGGCTATTGGGAGTGGTAAAATGGTCAAAACCCCTCCTAAACGGCTATCTAGTCATTTGTTACTGGGACATGCTAGGCATGGTACGACAATTGAAGTGGCACGGTTCAGTGCCCACGTCTAATGTGGTCCTTCATCAGCATTTTATTTCTTTCTCTTCTTAATTATTTTATTTTGAATTAATTTCACTTCATATATAATCTCTGGTACTTTTTTGAAAGGCCACCGTGTGATACTTTATAAAGTAGCCAATATCTGGTGATTTTGTATAATGAAAATACATTGGATATCATGCAGCTGATTTATATACTACATAGTACTTGTCTGTGGGTGCATACGCATGCAATTTATAAATAATGATTTAATAATCATTAGACAATCTTAATCAGTCTGGACATAATGTGGAAAGAGAAGTTAAAGACATGGAAAACTGAAAGATGTAGTGAAGCAAGCGGACATTATTTTTCTAACATCTGCACTGATATGCCACCACATGAATCTTTTTTCTTTTTTAATAGTGTTATATTTATAAAAAGCCTAAAGTAGTATTTGATATAAAAACATTATTCCCTAGATAAGTGTACGAAATAATGTTTGTTCAGGGGATATTCCTAGGGATATTCCCTAGCTATCCCATGAATCGTACCAAGCAGAAAAGGAAATTTCTATTTGATTGGAGGGATAGGAGAGGATATCCTCCAAAATTTTTTGATTAAACCCGAAACTATCCTTGAACCTCTGGCCCTTGTCCTTCTTTTTCCTCTCGCCTCGAAGGCCCGCCGGATGCCATCGCCGAGGAAGTGGGTCTCCGCCCTTGTCCTTTTTAGCGACCCCATGCCAACAAGTTTGTTTTTAAGAATCCGAAACATCTCTGTGTTCATTCTCAAGTACCCGTAGCAACGGTCAGAATGGCCATGCAAAATGTCTCGAATAATGTTCGCACCACTGAATTGTTAAGTATGGCATGGAACCCTTTGTGGACACGAAGTCTCTTCATTCGTTTCCATTAACTCATCCAATAATTCGATCATAATGTCATCATCAAGCAGCATGGTATTCAAAGTTTACATTAATAAATCAAATTGATGACATGCCATATCAATTGCAAGACACTAGCTACACAAATAAGGAGCACTGGCACAAGAATACATTGGTACATTCGATTGCAAAAGTGAAACAACTATCACTAGCACAAGAACACATTGTTACATTCAACATTAAATAAAACATATCCATGATATTAGAATGACAGCTTACATATCAAGACAAATGTTTCATCAAACTAAGCAAGCAAATAACATCATTACATATCCCAAAAATGGGTTAACAATAAGTTCAAATACCTCGATGTTTATTCAAGTAATAATTGACAAAACTTTTCATTTGCTCAACGCCTAACATCATGAATAATTGACGAGTCTCAAAGGATTGACACAAGATGTTAGATATAACCGTAAAGTCGTCCATCGCTAAATGTAAGCTAAAAAGCTTTGGTATGCACTTGTCCATACTACACGAAGCTTCCTTTTCTGCCTTCTCTAGTGTGACAGCCAACATTTTCCTCGACAGTTGTATGGCTTCTTTAGAGTACTCCAAGCGTTGGGTGGATTGTCGCCTCAAATCCTCTAATAATTCAACCTTGTCTACCCTTCCAAATATTCTACGTCGTTGTGTTGTGGGCGTAGTATCCTGACACGATCCCTTGCCTTGAGAGGATGTTGCACCATCAGAAGCCAAATCACTAGGATTAATAGCAGGGTTGTCAGATTGATATTGTGGGGTTGGTGAAGGTTCAATATCATCCAGCCCATATCTAGGGGAAGCGAGAGGATCATTAGAGTCTCCTTTCTCAAGATCTACATGGATCGCATCATTGTCAGTTTTATTATGTAAATTCGGTTCATTGAAATAGCGTCATCCGAATGAGTAAATAGGGAAGGGGCACTAGTCCTATAAAATGGAACGTCTGATGATTGGAGAGCTGGAATTGCTTGCAGAGGAGTTGCATCAATGCGTATCGCAGCCCCTACACCAGTAGCAACTTGCTTTCCACACCAAATGAGCATATCCTCATATGGTGCGAAAGGCTTGTTCCTACGGTATATCAGTTCCTTATTGACCTAGTATACATCCAAATATAAAATTAGCTTCAATTTATTTAAAGTAAATGCAAACCTAAGAAACATTGGCTTATTTGCTTACCGAGATCACACTGTCCCACTGTTCATCAGTATTGGCAGGGATTTGTCTCTCTAGATCCCAACCCCAATTAGACAAAGTCGCCAAATAATGATATCAGCGAAAAATTTTTCTCAAATTCTTCATTCTATTTTGCATATTCTGAACGTTGTACTTGGTTTTAGCCTTCATATTGAACCGTTTAAGAACCCGAAGGAGTGCAGGCTTGGTAAATGTGTTTCCGGTTGTACCATCCCTAAGAAACTCCTTCAGCAATCTTGACAAGATTTTATCCTTTTCATCGGTCCAGTTAATAACCCTAGCACGAGATGATCCTGTCTCACCGCTTTTTGAAGTGCAGGCCATGGTTCTTCTTTTGTGGGCCTAACTATTTGATAAGATACAAGATAAGGATAATTAATGGTAAATTCAAAGCATGATTCCAAAGATTGACAAATCTTTTCATTCTACTAATAATTGAACTTGGTCTACTAAAAAAACTTTGCATGAACTGTGACCGAAATATTTTTTTACGTTACCGGTAACGGTTCATAATGTCAAGTAATGGACTCCAAAGACTCATAATGGTACCGTAGAGGAACACCCTTGTTTATAACTATCTTTCCTCGTTTTCCATCGTTATTACCGGTGATTGCTCCGACTCTCCCTCTCTCTCTCTCAATTCAAACTTTAAATGTTTCTTTAGTGTACTACTTTAATGAAAAAATTACAAATAAAACTTTGCATAATGATGAATAAGGAGAGAACATAATATTTCTTTAGTGCACTACTTTGATGACTTCAATATAATATATTTGATGTATCATACCTCAATAATTAAATTTATTTAAATATTAAAACTTATTTGATATGCTAGGAGAATGCACAAACACATTATGTAATAATAAAAGAGGACCCAACTCTATGTTGGAACCCTTGCAGAAAAGATAGGAACAAAACAGAGAAGAGGACCCATCTCTATGTTGGAACCCTGCGGTACCCAGCTCATGGTACTGCCCATCAACAGGCTGTTTCTCCCTCGCAGGATATCTCCGAATGGTAGGGTTGGGTAGGGTTGGTCAAAGCTCAGCAGATCCGAAAGCTGTGGTACCAGTGAAGGCCAGAAGGAAAGGAGAGTTTTTTTAATGGTTTTTTTCTTGTCTTCTCTATGGGTAAAGAGAGTATTGAGATAAAGGTCTACGGCTGGGAAAACATAGTAAATAACGAAATCTAGACAACAATAATGCAATTGTATATGTCAATATAACTGGATGCATTGATTCGCAACGTAACTCCAATTAGAAAAATTTAGATAAAGGTCCACTACTTTAAACGCATCGCTCTAGGTTGAACATGAAGAAAGGAAGCAATTGATGAAATCCAAAAACACGATCCTACTGAGTGATGCGTTAATCCGAAACAAGGAAAAAAAAACTTTGAACAACTCGAAAACACGGCTGGAAAAAAAAATCTCTGAACAACACGAAACCAGGAAACCACATGAATTTGAAAGAAAGAAAATCAAGAGATTGCTTACCTCCCTGCACCAGATCACTATGTGATTCGAGGAGGAGATCGATCGGTCGATCGGGGCTTTAATTCGCTGTCTTCTTCTCCTTGGAACAAAGAAACCCTAGGGCAAAATGAAGAAGGGAAGGAAGAGGCTGGGAGGAGAGGGTTCCGGTAGGGATGAGGGAGACGAGAGCAGAAGCAGGAGATCGGTAGATCAATGTATAGGGCCGCTCGAATGGGACGGGGATGCGGAAAGGACCTAGGGAAAAAAGAAGAAGGAGAGGGTGAGGCTGGGAGGAGAGGGTTCCGGTAGGGAGGAGGGAGACGGAAGCAGGAGCAGGAGATCGAATCAGGACGAGGGCCACTCGGGGGAATTAACCCTAGGGCAAAATATCTTTTTTTTTTTTTTGATAACTATGCCCTCAAGGGATAGCTAGGGGAATAACCAGCTATTCATGGGTTTCCTAGATAATAAGTTCAGGGGATAACCCATGGTTAACCATGGGTTGTCCCTTCTGGTTAAACTTTTTCAGAGAAATCCCCTCCAGTTATAGCTTTTGGGGATAAGGGGATATCCCCCCTTATCCCCTATATCAAACACTGCCTAAAGGAAATTCTGGTATAAAACTTGATGACCCATGAGTTGAGTCCTCCCTATGGAATAGATATATGTTTGGCATGCAAGACTCTTATCTTCCATCTGATAACAAGCAGAATAACTAAATTATAAATTTTTATCACTTCACCTTGCATCCTAACCAGCACTAACATATGGTTCACAAGATATTTCATTGTTTATATTGCCAAACCTTTAACTTTTCTTGATGCAGGGTCTTTCATATTTGCACTCAATTTTTAAAGTCCACAGAGACATTAAAGGTGGCAATATCTTGCTTACTGAGCAGGGAGAGGTAAAGTTGGGTGAGCACGACCCTTGGAATAGTACATTCTTTATTTCTTCAATGTACAACATATATTAATACTCACAAGTAAAGTTCCACATTGCATTTGGACTTCCTTTTGGTTAATATGCAATATAGGTCTTGAATTTCAAATAATAGCTCAAATTTTCTTCTTCTGATTTGTGATTAGCATCATTACCTTTGGGATTATTTTGCACAGGTGATTTTGGTGTTGCTGCCCAGCTGACTAGGACCATGTCAAAGCGAAACACGGTACACTTTCTTGGCTAATCAAATGTCATGACCTTTATGACTAGATGTGTGATTCTTGAAAATCAGTGCTTGTTGCTCTCTACATTTTTTATAAGCCTTTTGGTTGTCTTGTCAGTTATCATCATAGGTATCAGAATTTCCTAGTTTCATGGTGACACTAATATGCTTGCATATATAGTACCATGCAGGCATCAGGAGTGTTTCCAACACTGTTTCCAATTACATTCTGTCTGCCTAAACATGGCACCATTCCTTCTGTCGTTTGCTTGGTTATGGTCCCGTACGGAAGTGGACTAGATTGCGTGAAAGGGCGATTTTCTGATCGTTACAGGAAGCGGGTCAGTGTGGGCACAAGGAAGTGGGTCTCTTAAAAACAAATTTAGTAACAGAACACTTGGCTGCGTTCAGCATCACTATCACCTTTTTTTTTAAAAAAAGGTTAGAAACAGGAATTTTGTTTTCTTTTTTCTTTTTTTTACATTTTTGACATCAGAAGCATATTTGGTGGTCATTGTTGCTTTTTATTTTTTACCATTCTGACAATAAAACATATTTGGTCGCTACTGTTATATTTTATTTTTTACAGCAAGAAACTTTAAAAAAAGTTACTTTTCCAAAAAGTTGTTTTAATTTCCAAGAAGTTACTTTTTAAAAAAAAGTGGAAGTAAAAAAAATTCTCTTCAACTTTTTTCATAAATAATGAAAGTTACTTTTAAAAATTAAAAATTAAAACAATGTAACCAAACATATTTTTGTTAGATTTCATGTTTCTAGTTTTTAAAATAAAAAGCAAGAAATGAAAGTGATACCCAACAGGCCCTTAGCAGGTGGTTGCAGTACAAGTTCCTAAGGAGTTTCTCAAGTTTTGTCTCCTTAATAAAAGACTCTTGCCACTAAGATCTGGAGCCCACATAGAACTTCTGTTCAAGCTTGTGGAAGACATCATCGTCCTTTTGTGTTTATGTTTATTCACTTGCTTGTGTATGTGTGGATGGATGGAATTGGTATGTGCATCTGTCCTCAGCTAAGTGCAAATCAAAATGAGTGTTAGGTAGAATGAGAAAACATGAGTGCAAATCAAAATGAGTGTTAGGTAGAATGAGAAATCATTAGATTGCTGCAATTCATTCTTTTCCTTCTGTTTCATGCAAACTCTTAATTTGATTTATTGCATGAAGGTGTTTTTTTTTCCTAAACAACTGAACTTCTGTTAGAGGGACATATTAATCAATTATCTTGATTTGTGTTCCCTAAGGGCAAGCAACTTTGCCTGGATGTTGTGCTTAAAAATGCTCTTCATCAACAAGTTAATGTGTTTGGTAATATTGCTAGAATGACATGTGATTCTGTTATGACATGAACTTCTTGTTATACTCTTCTTCCATAAAAACTTTTTTGCTTACTATATTTGCTAGAGTGCCATACAGTAGTTGGTATGTGGAGCTTTTGGTGAAGCGTAGTGCTGTCTTTGCTCCTTAATACTGTATTTGCTCATTTATTCATGAAGCATTCACTTGGCCCTAGTTGGTTCCTAATGAAGAATTTTTAGTTTTTGCCTTTTGTACTTTTTGATAATTGGCAAAGGCTTCTAAAATAAATCACCAATAAATATGGGATTTGAGGTTGTTCACTTTAAGTAAAAGGTGATGTAAGCTATATTGCCAACACATGATAGCAGCACTATTACATGGTCACAGATATGAGAATTGGACTTGGACCAATTATCAAACTTGGCAAGAGGGAAAAAGGAGATGCTGCAATACATAAAATAAAATATAATTTCAACTAAAATATATATTTATACCTTTAAAAGTTAAATTATATATTTGCCTTTAAATATTGTTTATTTAAACATTTAAAAGAAAATGTATAAAGGTTACTGTTTGTTAAATTCTTTCAACATATGCGTTTCTCATGCGAACTTCCTAATTAATTTAAAGATATAAGAAAAATATTTTTTGTAAAGGTATTTTTAATACATACATCCTTAATGAATTTCTAACAAGAATAAATTCTCCTAACATCATAAAAGAGGGTCAAATTTATTACTAGAGGGGTTCAAATATCTGAAAATCGTCAAAATGACAACCAGAGAACTTCATAGGTATCTAAAGTTGCCTTGGACATGTATTCAACACGATTTTGGGAGTAGGATGCGAGCGTTGAGGTAACACAAGCTGGCATGCTATGGTGATCATACTATCGGGATTAAGTTCGACGAAGAAAACCATTCATCATGATATAACAGTTTTAATCGCATGAACCAAGGGTTTCAATCCCTATATTGAGGCTTGTTGCAGTGTGGGATTGGGTTAGCATGACATCAAGATGGTCATCAACAACCATTTTAAATAGGAAAATTAGAAAAAGCAATAACTTAAATTGAAAAATAAAGGTGTCCTACAAACAAGGCCATCACAAGTGTTGAGACTGGAATGACCTAGTCTGGGGAGACTTGGGGTCCAGATATGTCTCTGGAATTGGTCTCTCTGTAGTTGGTACTGTTGGGATGAATATGTCCTTAATCCCCATGTGGACTTTTAGTGTCCAACTTATATCCATTTGTTGGAATCACATTCTAGTTCTTTCTTCTCCTCTGTTCATTTGATAACTAATAGAGCGAACTAGAGGTTAGGGCTCTCACATGTTCTCATTTCCTCAAGGTCACACCATTTCATTATGAAATCCATCATGCACATTGATTTCATTCTGCTGGTAAGACAATTAAGCTTCTAACTCACATATGCTTTGAGTTTGTTTTGGTGGTAAGACAATTAAACTTATCAGTTGACAACATCAGCATTAGGAAAAAGGTTATCTTTTTGTGTGGCTTGTCATTCAACTAGTGTAAGCTACTTTATCAACACCTAAAGAAATGCTGAACACCAAAGACAAATGTGCATTATTGAAGTTTGTTTTAAGGTTGCCTTCAAGTTGAAAAGTATGTATTGTTCAGAATGTCATTTTTTCTCTTTGTGGATTCCACAGGCCTTTCTCCATATACCTAGGCGAGAAAGTGTAAAAGCCTTAGGGCCATCATTATTAATAGATTGGATGATTAGCTAATGTTACCTTTATTTACAACTCTATGTCTGGATTCCTTCCACATCACTCCATGGACTTTGATAGATAATGTTTTCTTGATGATAATATAAATGATAATAAGTCAATTTTGTATGAAGTTGTGCCTGATGTAATTTTGATTTGTCAATGAAAAAGTTGGTTATTCTAACACAAATACTTTTGATATGTTTGTTTCATCTTTCAGTTTATTGGCACTCCGCATTGGATGGCCCCAGAAGTTATACAAGGAAGCTGCTATGATGCGAAGGTAATGGAAATATTCTTTGACCTGCTTATCTCACCTTTCATGCAAGCCATGTTCTACAAGCTACTTGATTATATGTTAGATGTGAGTACACTAATGGATTTGTGGTTCATGCTGTGAACACAAATAAAATATCCTGTAGAGAATCCTTATTTTCTAATAAAAATAAATTTTCTGCTAAGAAAGATAAACAAAAGATGCAGGTATTGGTGTTTCAATAGTTAAAGGATAATAACAATCAAATCTTTAATTTTTTGATTTTACATATTTGATGTAAAAATAAATCGAGAGGGATGAACAAGTGCTTGCTTCCAGCCATCTTTGCCTGTTTTGGTTTCATGCTCAAAGGAAACAAAAAGTATGTGTTGAACTTGAGTGCATAACTCTGGCAGGAAGTAAGAGAAAGGGAATTATGTTCCTTTTAGCACATGAACATGACTGGATGCTCTTTTAGTCTAGATATGTAAGATCAGGCTTTCAATCCTTCTTGGTGTAAAGAATTACTTGAGGGCAATGCACGTGATATGCTAGAAATCCTATAATTATGATCATTTATTCCACCTCTTGAACTGTTATTGTTATATTTTTGGTTTTAATTTTCCAATTTCATGTAGTTATCATTTTATTACTTTGATTATGATGTGTTACTACATGGTTTCTTTGTCCAGCTGCCTAAAACTAAGGAGGGGAGGGATTTTTGGAAATTGTTTGATTCTTGCTACATTCACCTTTCTTAATCTAACTCCTGAGGCCTAAGCTATGAAACATTGAGCTCATACCTAACAGGTTCAAGATAGAGGGCTGCTCTTTCCGCATTCATAATGCCCTCCCCTACCATTGGCACTACCCATCTGCCCCTTGCGACCATGGGAATCCTGAACAGTGGAAGTATTGCTGATCCTAACCCCTCTTGATTCCTAGAAATTCTTCTTAACCCTTCTTCTGCGAAATTCTTGCAATAAAGATATGAATTGGCCCTTTTCCCTTTTTTTCTGCAGAATTCCTCCAATAAAGCTCTGAATTGGCCCAATGATAATTCTCATGAAATCCTAGGTTCTATTTGTTTTGCTTGAATTCTAAAAATCTACACTAAGTTCATAAATTTATAGCAAGGAAACCTTGTATCTATTTTTCAGTCTTTGTTATTGAACACTTGCATTTCTTATCATTCGATGCATAGAATATCTAAGCTATAGTGGGTCAGGAGTCATGTCTCAAAAGAGAAGAAGGGACACTGGATTATGTGGGTTAGAAGTGGGAGAGAGAATGAGTATATGGGAAAGATTATATTTATTATATCTATCTTTTTTCAAGTATCAATATGGGACCATCCCGCTATTATCCAAACTCCAAACATCCCAATCGATGCATCTTGTAACACTCCCTGTCCTAAGTGTTGGGATGGAATGATGGCATGTTCCATTCCATAAAAAAATCGGGACGGTTCTATATTGTACAGTCATTTGACAACACAGGTACCAATCAAGATCATGAACCTTGGATGGTGGGCCATTTAACTACAAAATCTAGATTTACATATCATACTTCAAAAGCCAGATTTACAATCACAAAATAATGTGGATAGGAAGTCAACAGGTTACGATGCTAAGGTCATATTAAAACGTTGTACCATGTCGTTAAACACATCCATTTTTGCTAGGTTAAAGATAACCAAAACATGTTTTTTCGTTTTCTAGGCATCTAGCATAGATCTGAGTCAAACAATAATGTTTGGTGTGCTATCAATGGATCTTATTTGGAGAGTGATTGCTTGTGCGTATAAGTAATGAATAAAGGAAAGCTTATGAGGAGATCCTAAAGAAAACCTGCAGAAAAGCTTACAAATTAGTTTCTGTGTCCTCAAATGATAATCAAGATTTTGTCGTTTATCAAAATGTGGAGAGGACATATGATATTGAAGTTGGAGCTTATATTTCCCATATAAAAAGCTATTCATTAGTATTGAGCAGTGGATAGGAGGGCAATTAGATAAGTGGTAATGGAGGTTTGTAGCACAATATCATACTACATATAAAGATGTGAGTTTCCACATTTATTAAAATTCCTTTTTATATCTTCTTTTATCCTTCAACATGTTTATGTAAGCTTTTTTTTGCTAAAGTTTCCTTTATAAAGCTGTTTCTCATATTTTCAATCCAAGTTTCCTTCTGTTTTTACCTTTTCTTTTAGTTCTGGTATAACACATACTTCTTTCCAAATCTTTATTAAACTACTTTTCCTTGCTGGACCATTCCCAATTCTTGATGCCCTAATTTTCCAGGTAGATGTGTGGGCTCTTGGTGTGTCAGCAATTGAGATGGCAGAGGTATGTTTCTTGTGTGGATTATAAACTCAGGCATTCTTTTTCAGGGTAGTACCAACTGTTTGAGTTGTTGGGCTTTCCTTGAGTTGAAATTTTCTTAGTTGTGTATCACTGACCATGTTATTCAATCAATAAATCATATATTGTCTTTGTAAATATGCTAGTGCATGCTAGGGTATGGTTCTATATTAATTTTTCTTGGTCTTCTTAATTTCAGGGACTACCCCCGAGAGCCACTGTGCATCCAATGAGAGTTAGTACATATCTTTGATCTTCTTTAATATTTACATTTTTCTATTGATATCACTTTTTTTTTTGGGATTATGTTTCATATGCCTTTTTCCATCTTTTTGTTAAGCTTCAGTTTCTTGTTAGATCTTAATATATTATACTGAAATCCTCTTTTGTCTGCAAGACTTATTTATCTTTTTGTGGTGGTGTTTCCTTACAGTGAGTTGTTATCATTTGTTTTATCCCATCAATGAGTC
The DNA here is from genome assembly GCA_900491605.1 of Calamus simplicifolius. NCBI lineage: Eukaryota > Viridiplantae > Streptophyta > Magnoliopsida > Arecales > Arecaceae > Calamus > Calamus simplicifolius. The sequence continues at coordinate 774,854 of UESW01004137.1, read as the reverse complement.
CGATTTATGATATTGTTTTTGACATGCAGCTCTTTGTTTTGGGGATGTAAAATAGTTTGTAAACTGATTAATAATAATAAGGTTCCAATTTTTGGTAGATAAGTTTTATGGAAAAGTTGGTTAACTTTTCCCTCAACTTTTTCATTGACTAACTTGCCTATGTTCACTTGCTTTGATCAAAGGAATTAGATGGGTAAGTTAAGGGTATCATTTACTTATGAAATGGAGCGTAAGTCAAATTTACCCATCAGAGAGATGGATAAATTGGTTTTCCATTGGCTAGGTAGCATGCATTTTTTTTATTCCTAAAATATCCTCATCTCCTCTCAAAATTCTCACTTGCATATGCCAATAAGTTCAGCAAATTTTTTCCTTACTTCGTCTTCATCATTTTTTTAATATCATTAATTATTTTCTCTTTTCTGCTCTCTACCTCATTTTTTTTTTCATCGCAGACTCTGGTTGTGTAACTATCAAAATTTATTTTCATTTAAAAAATTAAATTTATATATGATCAGTGAATATATTGAAAGCATGACGGAAACTATAGTTTGATATGTGAAAATTGGGTAGCAATTACAAAGGAGTAATATATGATTAGTATGCAAAGTAGGCTTAAAGTATAAAAGGGTATTATGGGAAAAGTGAATAGATTTTTGAATATAAGTTATAATGCAAAAGAACATGAGTAACAAAAGTCGGAGTCAATTTCCTATGCATAAAAGAATATAGGTAAATTAGTTTTTTATTTAAGTGTTGCTTGGGTAATGGAAAAAAGTATATTCTTGGATAACAAATTATGTCATATTGGCCAGTATGCTGCCATACTAAACATGCCATACCATACGAGTATTGGTATGGAAGGTGTATTGACAATTGGTACAGGGAGTATATTGAGTGTGCTGACATTGTGTTAGAATTTTATTAGTACGCTTCTTGGTACCGAGATGGCGAACCATGCTAGGTAACTTTAATGCCCTCAAAAGAATGAGCCTGAAGTTAAATTCATGTTAGTGTTGATCCGATATATACGTAGATTAGGTAGATGAAATAAATATTGGGTCAGATATGCTGACAGGGTAACAATTTTCTTTTAGTATAAGATGGGTATCACATTTTTTTTTGGGCCTACTTTTAAGTAGAGATCTTGATGAATTGGTAGCATTTGAAATGTAGTGTGAGTTTAGCTTCACATCACATTCTAGATGGTATCTGCAAAACATATATAAAACAGAAAATCAGAAAGTTAAATCCATTTTTTCTTTGTTTCTGATAATGCACTTTTTCCCCCTCTTTTTTAATTCATTCCAGAGCCAGGTTTTTACGATTTAATAGATACCTTCAATTAACTAAATTTGAGAACTGTATTTTAAGAACATTTGATTCCAATTGAAATTTTAGGAATTCCAGGAACATTGTTAACTGCCAAAGTCAATCTTATCTTGTTCTTCACAATTGGTTTGGTGATTTTTGTTATCTTATTCTCATTTCTGGTAGGTGCTATTTATGATATCTGGTGAACCTGCTCCAATGCTTGAGGATAAAGAGAAGTGGTATACCTTCATTACTTGTTTAGAAGCATTTGTTAACCTTTTTCTCTATTTGTAGATCTGTATTCATGTACTGCTGAAATTGTATGTTATATGGAAAAGGCATCTGTTTGCTGTTTGCTATGTTGCACTTGGTGCAGCCGTGCAAGAATAAACATCTGGAAAGGACATGAAGATCCACTGTTATAACTATGTTAACACAGTTTTGAATGTGTTCACTTCTTTAGCCAAGGGAATTTGCTTGAATTAGTTTTCTTCTAAAAGTATTTCTCAGGGTTTCCAAAGTCACAAATCTTTATTTCCCAAAAGAATCCCACGATATCTGCCTTTCTTAAACAAGTACTTTTCAATAAACTCTGTTATCATATGCATAAATCCAGTTAAAGTAGTTTGCATATGATTTGGTCATACAAACATTTTTCTCTTTCCTCGTGTGGACGGTAAGCATATAAATAACTCTTTCTTTAGAGTGGATCAAGTTACTACCATGCTTTTGTAAAATTTTCTAACAAATAACTTACAGATGAATTTTGAATACTGTTTTTCCTTTTCCGGGTGTTAGCGAGCATGGCATCAAATTTATATTTTTAATTTAGTCCACTAAACAATATTCTCTTGAGTTAACAGTTGGCAATTTTGTATATAAGTTTCAATGTTAATGATGTGAATGATATTGTAGCAGTAATAGTTAAGGTTTGCAATCTCAGACCGTACTGCCTGATACATGGTGTTTCGTATGGCAGGGTGTCAAGACTATATGCCCTTGTATTAAGTGTCAGTACCAAGATATGAATCATAACGATACTCGGTACTAGGTGTTTGTAGGGTACAGGTATGGGTTCAGTACTGAGACTGTAAAATAATGGTTATTACCTTTATACTTAAATATGTCAGCTTGGTTTCCTGTCATCCTTAGTTATGTGTCACTAGTCATTCTAGCACAGTGAACCATATTTTGAAGTATTTGGCATTCATTATGTTTACTTATATTATTTTGTGAATGACCAATGTTTTAGTTGCCTAGAGACTGCCCCTGTAAGGCAGGAAACTTCACTATGGGTCTGAGAGTCGAGGTCTGAGGAGAGGAGAAGACATTAAAATTATGTGAAAGTTGTTCAGAAAGCTATGAAGTATACTAACAATAGTTGAGAACTGAACATCAAAATAAAATCTCATTATGTCAACCCAAATAAATGGTTTTGGACTTGCTAGTTATATTTTGTGTGTATGCTGTTCATTTTGTTAGTTTGTTCTGGTTTTTTACATCCTTTTTCTCTCCTCTAGGTCTCTCCTTTTCCATGATTTTATTGCCAAATGCTTGACCAAAGATCCACGACTACGTCCTACTGCAACTGAGATGCTGAAGGTACCCATTGTTTTTCAGGAATTCTTTGATCATATTTTGTTTCATCAGAAGATTATTGTGTAGACCATGCTTCGTTCAGCTTTCATTATGGTTTTTTAACAGAAGGATTCTTTTTAGTCAACTTGATTCAAAGTTAATGTCCAAGGCAATGCATTGTAGTATGAGCATAAATTTAGTCCTATTAATCATCCTCTTAATTTTGCGATAAACCAAAGGTTGTCAAGATGGTCAGGCAGTCCCTAGGTGACCAGACCCTTGTCTATCTTGGCTGCCACTTCTTTTTAAAAGTAAAGAAAAAAGGATAAACAAGATATCAAGAAGAGGAAAAATAAAAAAGGAAAAGGAGAAAAAGGCATGGAAAAAATGAAAGGAAAAAGGAGAAGATAAAAAAAAAAAACTGTACTCAATTATGGTGGATAACTGGCAAGTTATTTCTGCCATTTTTGACATTTGGTGGATGATGAAATTGGTCCTTATCTTTTTCCTTCAATTTTTTTTTTTTTTTGCTAGGGCATGAGTTTGTTCAAATGAATGATAGAAACTGTTTCGGCTGTTAACAGTTGCTAGTGTAATTTTTGTTCTGGTTTCACACAGAAACACCTAAATTAGCATATTTTTATACTTGCTAACATTTTTTTATACTAATTAGTATATTTAGCATATTTTTATACAAGTTGAACTTCTGCACAAGTTATGATTGATAATTCTCTACTTAAGCTAGAGTTTAAATTGTCATTCGATTTTTTGATTTGTATTTGATCTCTTCTACAAGCTCCTTAAAGCATGTTCTATATTGCCCAAGAAGTCTAGGTAATTTTAAAAGTAAACAAAGCACTACCTAGAGAAATCAAATGCTTGGTAACATCATCTGAGAAATGCTTCTACAAGAGGCAGAAATGAAAAGGCTACTTTTAGGCTGGCTTGAAAAACCATAATTGCTGGGTGACATGATTCCTGGTCCAAGTGGAGTTTCCAAGGAAATGAGTGCAAGTTGTTTGACACATGGCAAGAAATGGAGGTGGGAGAAGACCAGCTGTTCATTGTGACCAGTCAAAAGAGAAGCGGAGGAGGGGAGAGAGGAGATAGGGATAGGAGAGAGGAAGTGGCACTTTGTCCCTCTCATTTGTTCCCAAACACAGTGCCTCAAACCCTAGGGAAAGAGAAATAAGGGAAGATGGAGGAGAAGACCAACAATAGGAACATTGGGTTCTTTCCCCACTGATCTAGTACTTTGACAAATAAGCACAATTTTTATATAAATATCCTCTTGTTTCGTGTGACCAATGACAAATAATGTAAGCAAATGATACTTTTTGTAAAGAATGGAATTAGATAAGAAAAATCTTAAATAACCAAAAGAGGTTGGCATTATTTGTTGAGGTGCCCTGCTTACATGGAAAAAGGGGAACCTGAACTGGTTTCATGGTGGCTAGCGAATAATTCATGGTAGTTTGTCGTGTTTTACATGTAATATGCATAATACAATATTTTCATATTATATATGTGTAACATAGTTAGATATATAGCATAGTTTGCCATATTATAATATATAATAAAAATATTATGTAACATCGTATCATGTTCCCTGTTTTGAAAAATTTCAATCATCATTTCCCCTTTCTTGCTTATGTTTTCCAATTCTCATTTCCTTTAATGGAAACTATGAGAAAAACTAGCTTGTGGCTTCTTTTGTAAATTTGATTCTCATCTTTCAATCAAGGATTTAAGTATTAACCCAAATAGGCTGGTACAAGGCGTACTACTAACTTGACCTGGTGTGGTGCCAACTATAGTAATGGGCTTGGTGTGCCTTTGTACCAACACATTGTATGGTTGCTCTGCTGACTCCAACAGCATATTATGTCAGCATGGGAGTGTATGATGGTGACTGAACCTATATCAGTCATTTATTGGTGCAGGTCTGTTGTTGGGGCAAAACATCACCCTCGACAATGGCAATCTTGTCTATGGAAAGTAGTTTTATAATACGTGATTATCAGAGGCAAGATACACAAAAAAGTTATATTTATTTGAGAACTTAAATGAATGTGATTTTTGAGAATGGCTTTTTAAGAAGTACAAGCATCACCAAACATGCCTGTACACTGATAAAGGAAAAAAAAAAAAAAAACTTTGCACTATTGATGTGTAAGGTTTGTATGTGATATATGCAACATGGAACTTTTATAGTAAGAAAAATTATTCCAGTTCTGTTCTCCAAGTTGATTGTATGGTTACCTTTAACTAATTTCACTCTCCTAGAGGTTATTTAAGGCATGCCATCTGCTGGCATCCAATGGAGTAAAACTGAGTCTGCATTAAGAAGTGGGATATCTTTGGAATATTCCATCAAGATTCTGTTTGTCAGTTACCTTCCACAAAATATTCTAGGCCAGGAAAAAAAATCCTATTGAATCTTGATGTGCAATGTCCCCTCTGTTAGCAGTTCACTTGGTTTGTTTCGGGTTCATAATTTGCAATTCACTCTTTTTTCCCTGAACTATGTTTGCCTGGGGGTAGGATTAGAAGATCTTTGTTAACATATCTAACATTAAAATTTATTAATGTTTATCTTTGCTTCATAATAAGCATATAAACTTGGATTCAGGAAAAATGTATGGGAAATGCTATTTTTAACATTTCCAAAAAAGAGAGAGGAAGATGGTAAGGAGATTTAGCATATTTCAAAAATATTCAAATAAAGATTTAAATAAAATTCCTAATGTGCTCACTTTTTCATATTGGACTGAAGTGTAGGTTTGCAATTCACTTCAAATTTAGCCAATTAGGTAATTGAGATCTCACTTGATACCTCAATATAAAAGGAATACCTTTAATGGTTTATATACACAAATAATTAATTCTGTCTTCAACTCATGGACATTTTAAATAGAAAAGGATGGAGAAAATATGATTCCTTATCAAGATTCCTGTAATATTTAATTTTATCATAATATCTATTTTCCGTTCAATTGGGCTCACAAGTATCCATTAATATAACATAATATGCACTTCTTTTCTATTTCTTAAATTTCTTTGGAGAGATACCAGAAGGCAAGTCAATATAAAAGGAATACCTTTAATGGTTCATAGACACAAATAATTAATTGGACTGTTCCAGATATATCAATGTTTAAAAGGATCACATCCAACCTCAAATTTTTTATCAAATTTTTAAATTTATTTTTCTATTTATTCTTCCTTTTTTAATTTTTCAGTCCATTTATCGTTAATATTTATGTTAGGTACTTGTTTTTCTCTTTTATAATCAATTTTGTGTTTCCAATACTTTGACATGTGATGCATGTACAGCAGCTTGTCTTCTTAAAAAGGCAGGCTATTGGCTTTGTTAATACTGTCATTTACACTTGCAGTTTCATCCAGCTTCATGTTGCATCCTCTATCTTCACTCCTTTATCTATGGAACACTTAATATATATTGTTGTTTATTGATAGGAAAACCGCTAGCTCTGGTAATAGTTGTGGGGTGTCTAACATGGTGCTGTTATTTTTGTTCAATTAAATTAGTATTAACTTGCATTCTATTATTGTTCGTAAATACTTGCTAGATTATAAGAATTGCATGCTTTAATTGAATTACAGCACAAGTTTATCGAAAAATGTAATTGGGGAGCTTCCAAGATGTTACTGAAGATTGAAAAAGCAAGGCATTTAAGAGCTGCAATGGCTGCACAAGCACAAAATCAGTTCACCGGGACTGATAGCGTATGATCGAAAATGCCTTCTATTTTTACTGTGATACTCATGAAATTTCTGATTTTGTCCTGACTCTAATTTTTATGCAGCAAGCAGCTCCAGGGGGAACTGCACATGTTAATGAAAACTATGGAGACACCACTCCTTCTGAACCTCAGAAATTTCCAATTCATGAAGCACAAAGTGCAGTTCATGGAGATGGTTATACAGGTAAGCCCCATGTAGGCCATGGTGCTGAATTTGGTGCAGTTAACCATGCATTTCTTCATCATCATACTTTTGATTTAATATAATATTGTATATGCTTCAACATGCCCTCTATGAAACAATATATAATATGTAAAAAATTTATATGGGTATAAATTTTAATAAAACTTTCTGTTTTTTTCTTTTTGTTAGATATATTAACATAATTAAAGATATGTATGATGAGGCAGTTACTAGTGTAAGAATTATTGATGGTAATACTAGCGAATTTTCTATTATAGTGGGCTTATATTAGAGATCTGCTATTAGTTTCTATTGTTTTGCTTTATTTATAAATGAGTTTGCTAGACATACTTAAGGTGATATTGCATGGTGCATGTTATTTGTAAATGACATAGTACCAGTAGATGAAGCTAAAGTTGGAGTTAATCGTAAGTTAGAACCATGGTGAGATGCATTAAGATTTCAAGGATTTAAGTTAAATAGGATAAAGACAAAGTAAATGGAATGCAATTTTAGTGCAATTAGAAATGAAGATGAATGCAGAGTAGAAATTGGGGATCATAAAGTTACTAAAAATGATCATTTTTGGTATTTAGGATCGATTATTTATAAGGAAGGAGAGATTAAGGATGATGTTATCCATAGGATTAAGGTAGGTTGGATAAAATGAAAAAGTGCAATTGGAATATTATGTGATCGTAAAGTATCTATCAAGTTGAAGAAAAAATATTATAGGATAGTCATAGATCATTTATGCTTTATGGTACGGAATATTGGACAGTTAGAAAAATACATGTACATAAGATGAGTGTGGTGGATGAGAATGTTAAGATGGATGTATGGCAATACAAGAAAGATAGAATAAGAAATAAATCATTCGTAAAAGGATAGAGATGGCTCCAATCAAGGATAAATTGAGGAAAGGACAACTTAAATGGTTTAAACATATATAACGTAGACCTAGAAATGCACATGTATGGAAGAATGACTTTATACATGTAGAGAAAAAAAGAGATAGAGATAGATGAAAAATCATTTGGGAGGGAGTGATAAAGAAAGATTTAAAATTTTTGCATCTTACAAAAAATGACTCAGAATATAGCTGAATAGAGAAAAACGATTCATGTAGCCGATCACAACTAGTTTGAGATTAAGGCTTTATTGTTGTTGCTGCTGCATTTTTCTCCCCAACTACCCTCTGATTCTACTTAATTGTTGTTTTTCTTTGTCTATATTAGTATATTCTATCAATATCTCTATGTTGTGCTGCATTTATTATGAAGTTAAATAATTAGAGTTACAAATAGCTAAAAGCATCCAACATTATTCCTGATTGGTTGTGTTGGACGTGGACACTTGCAGCTAATGGTGAGACTGATAGAAAAAGAAAGAAAGAAGTTGGAGTGTTAAAGAACGAAAAGGTACAAGGGTTTGGGGTTTAGGGCTATGGTTCCAGATTGTGGTGGGACATCTCGTGGGATATCGGGAAGGATTATCATCCTAAGTGCTGGGACAGGATTGTCTCACCATTATCCTAATCAGCATGTCTTGAGCACCTTCTCAAGTATTGGCATGGGGCAAGATGGCGGCGCGCTTTCCTTCATGAAAAAATTGAATTTAAAATCTTGGTTTGGGCTTTTATTAGAGTAAGAAACATGATTTCAAATTTTGATAGGACATTTGTGGGATGTTGGGACGGACTACCATCCTAAGTGTTAGAGCGAGACCATTTGGCCATTCTCCTAGTGTTCAAAGCAGTGCATCCTGGGACACCCCTTGTCCCAAGTGTTGGGATAGGATGGTGTGGTAGTGCATCGCATTCCACAAAAAATTCAGGATATCTCATCCCACGGGATTTAAAACTTCAGTAAGATATTTTTTTTATAGAAATTCTATTTATTTAGACTTGTTTCTAGGAAGGCAGCATTGTTTTGAGGGTTAGCAGAGCTGCACCAAATGATGTTCTTTTGGTAACTGTGCATACATGGCCCCACCTGAAAGTCTCTTACTTGCATTAAGCAGGCTTATTTTAGCTCAACTTGCAACCAACATTGTGTTGGACAAACCTTTACAATTCTTATATGTCTTCTGTTTATTTAACTAAGAAAAGTAAACATAACTTTTCTCTGTTTTATTTTTCTTTAATATAACAGATATATTCTAAGTGATAAACTAATGGTAGCAGGTATCTGCTGCTTCCTTCAATCCTTTAATTTCCTGATCTTTGTACTTCCCTAAACCTTTCCCCATTCGGGCAAGTAAGCTCACATATAGGGATGGCAATTTTTTTTGTTTGATCGTTTACTCAGCCGGTACCGTTTCTAACGGATCGAGAAATCTGATTCCCAGGTCTAAATGGCTTAACGAGTACGTAAATTACTCATTTAATGGTTAAATGGGTAAATGGCCGGGGGATGGTATCCTCCACCCCATCCCCATTTACCCATCCCCATCTTCGTTAGCTTTAATATAATATATTTAAATTTTAAATATATATATATATATATATTAATATTAAATATTAAAAATTTAAAATAAATAAAAAAATATATGCTAAAAAACCCTAGTAAAACACGTTTGAATCTCTCTGTCATTTTTTTAAGCTTTTAGTAAATTATAAGTTTAATAAAATAATTTTATTTTTTTATGTAAACGGCCAAACAGATACCCGTTTATCCGGTCGGGTATCCCCATTCCTGCCCCGTTAACTATAACGGCTTAACAGGATAGGGAATGGGGAGGTTTTCCCCAACGGGGACAGGGACCGGTAAAGGCCGCCCCGGGCCGTCCTTAGACCATTGCCATCCCTATTCGCATATATAATGTGATCAATCATCCGTTCAGGTCCTATAAGCATCCCTTATCTTATATAGAAATAATAATTATTCACTATCCTACAATGAGACAGCACAATTATCTGTCCATGGTTCTCATGCACGAGCACACACTTCTGCTGCCTTCCTGAGTGATCACAATCACCAACCCAACTACTGTCACTCAACCACATCAGCCATCCTTCTAACCCCTACTCTCATGCTTTAAGCATCATGGATGCCCTTCTTTTCTTAGATTATACATGCAAAAATTACATGCATGTTACTAATTGGACATGACTTATGAATAATGTGTTTGCAGAGTCATATAAAATCAAAACATTGAATTTATCATGCTATATTACAGTTCTGCTTGCAAAACTCAAATAAAAGAGCTGGAGGATTAATCCACATACCAGTTGTACTAAAGAGGCCAACCTGCCAAAGAGGGGTCTTTTATTATCAACGTTCCCATGATCTAGCCTTCAAGATATTATATGTTTTATATGTCAAGCAAATGCTTGCATGTGCATTGTTTGTGACGGATAATATAAAATCATACTTGAGTTGATTTTTATATGTTGATATTCCTGCTTTATGTAGATGAATTTGGTACGGTTATAGTTCATCATGAAACTGGAGCAAATGATGAAGCTGTTGAATCACCCGAGAGAATGGACTTTATACCTGGCCTTGGTCAAATCCGCTCTTTCACACATGATTTAAGGAGAGACAAGCTGACCAATCTTTGGTATGATTTAAACTTTAATTTTTCTCCTTTTCTTTCATTTAGATAATTATGCACTGTTTCCCCTTTAATCTTTGGCAATCGACTAAAGTCCTTATATATAACAGGTCATTTCTGCTGCATTTATGAAAATTTGTATGTTAAAAATGTTTCCAATGATACTTGATGAGTACATGGTTTCTGACCTTGTCACATGGCACATAATTAACTGCATGATGACTGTCTGGAGATCAAGGATGGTTTGTTTGATTTGGATTCCTTAATGTTATGGATTAGTACTGTACAACACCATGATGGTTTCATTGTCAGTGTTAACTGGATCAGTTCCCTCTTGCCCTAAAGGTTTGCTGCAGCTAGAAACTGATTGTACATAAAAATTGAAATGATTAAGCTATATTAGAGCATGATAATGCCTTCTCTCAGTGATACCAGTTTTCTCATCTAAGGATTCAAATGCTGCATGAAAGTATGATGGGGATTATCAAAACAGATTTACATACTTGTTCTAGCTTCCCACACCACTGAGAACCTAATGTTAAAATCCATGTCAGTATGGTGAAAAGAATGTTGGTCATGGTATCATACCATAAGGCAGACCTAACTGAAGCAACAAGCATTAAGCTCATTTTCTAATCCCACTTAGGGAAGCCAAGGGTTTAATATCAAAGAGTCAATGAACGAGATTGATTGAGAGCCTTGAAGCAGGAAAATTTGATTCGCTATATAAAAAATACCAAAGGATGGATGTTGTTTGATAGTGTACAGATTTTCAAGCAAGTGTCAACATGATTCAATCCAAATATGTACACTTAATACAGGCCTTGGCCCCTCTCTTCTAACAATTCTAATGCATTACACAAGCATGCAGTGGATATACATATAATAGACAAATTATGCTTGCTTCATATGTTCAATAGATATAAGGGAAACATGGAGCTACTTGCTTATGAGTTTGGAGACATTGTTAAATAAATGACTGACATATATGCTGATGCTCACATTAAGGTTGATCTTTGTGAGACATTATAGATACATGATTCATTGCAGTGCTTTGTGCTGCCTTAAATAGAAAATCAAGAATTCCCATGATCATCATCCATGATTTGATGCTCTTTTTATTTGCTTCCCTCACATTCAAATTTCTATGTTGATGGGTGAATATTAAGTCATAACCACAATTGTTATCACAATCAACACAAGTACAAATTGTGTTTCTCTAATACCAAGTGGAATGAGATTGTACCTCTTTTGATGCTGCTTTTGTTCTCTTGACATTAGTTAAAATTTGGCAGTTGGTAGGTACTTCAAATGATGATATGACGAAACTTTTGATCATGTCTTAGTCCGGCTTTTGCTAATCTAAAATAAAGTTATGAAGAATATATATGCATAACTTCAGCAAAGTATCAAGATATTATAGTTATATGAACAATTTAGGTGAAATTTTCATTATATTTTCAACATGAATATATGATGGTCTATTATTATTTTAAGTATCTCAATGCATCTTAAGGATAACTAGAAAATAGATTAAACAACTTGCAAACTCTTTCCTACTTCTATTTATTTATCTGTTAAATAGAATATATAATTCTAAGTTTCTCCTTTTTTTTGGGACAAGCATCAAAAGGCACAAACATAATACATGAGTAAAAATGTATACACTTGAGGACACTTCATATAAAGTGTCTGGGTAACGCTATAAGTAAGTTCTTGCGTCTAATCATGAAGTCCTTGTGTCTAATCAGGCTTGGTGGATGTATTTAATGATCCCTTTTGTAGTTCATTGTTTCATGTTTCCCCATTTCTGTTCTCCAAGAGTTTTTAATATCATCAAGAGTGTTATTCATTGAAGCCTTATCTCAGGGTGGAGAATGCAACTGGTACTGTCATCAGCAAACAACCAGTAGAACAAAAGCCTGATAAGCAGACAATCCAGGCATCAGTTTCTTTTAGATTGACCGAGAAGAAACCAAATTCAGATGTTATACAGCAGAAACAGAGCCAAGACAGCAATTCTAAAGCTGCTGCTGGAAGTGATAATAACACCACATTAAAGAGTGCTACTATTAGCCGTAAAGCCTTTTCAGTGCAAGATAGGGTAATCCATTGGAGTAAATCATCATTTTATTCTATTCTATTCTATTTTATTTTTCTGAAATACACCCTCACAGGTTTTACAAGAAGGATACCTCCAATTATTGCTGGCTTGGGCTAGTATCTGAATTATTCCCTTTATGTAGTAGTGAATCCAGTTGTTGGTGTTGTTTTCCCAGCTCCGGTCAATTTATGCTGCTGGCAATACAGTGCCCATACCATTCCTGAAGGCAATTGACATATCTCCTCTAGCTCTGGTGTCAGCCAATGTAATTGAGGATAGAGTGCCAGGATCAAGTAGTAATGCTGCTTTGGAAGCAGTTAAGGAGCTTTTCAGTGGTGATGGACTAACAAAGAAAGGAAGAAAAGGGCAAAATGAGGTTCCAGAAACATTTAGCCTTTTCTTTTATCTTCCATCTGATCATTACTGTTGTTATCAATGTTTAAACTTGTTGTCTGCTGTTTGATGTTGTGTCAGGTGGTGCTTCCTCCAGGAGTACATCAAAGATTGACATCAAGTCCAACACTTATGAATCTAGCTCAGGCTTTAGCTTACCATAAAAAGTGGGACTCATTGGTCTTGCACAATCGCTGTTTGCCAGAACTAAGTTTTTTCCCTGTTGTTTTTGTTAAATTCGTCCTTAATGTTTCAACTTTTGTAGGTGCTATGAGGATATGCCTCTCCAGGAGCTCCAAGCAGCCCAAGAGGAGCAGACCATTCAAAACCTTTGTGACACACTTCGAACCATATTGCATTTGTAGGCATGCCTTGATGAAGTGAGAAATGGATTGAAGCGACAAGTGAACAGGAGGATGGAGGCTTGTGTGACTCCCTGATTCATCTTGGATTGGTGGAGGCAAGTACTCTAATTCAGAGGTCTTAATATTGTATTCCAACCAGAGATAATTAGTGACACTTGAACAACAGTCATTTACGCTTTAGCTGCTTTCCATATTAAAAATATAAGTTCAGCGTTTACAAAATGTCTTGTTGAATGCAAGCTGCATTGATGTGGCAAGTCTTTGCATTGCATAGTTATAGTTTAACCAAGTGTATGTAACGAGCTGCTGGATTAAAGTAAAGGTGTAAGTTTATATTGCTTTGCCAATCTTAACTAGTTTGAGATTAAATCTTTGTTGTTATTATTGTATAAATTTGGTTTATATATCAGGTGGGATAGTTTCTTTTTGTTGATAATTTCTGTCAAATAAATCATTAATTTCCTGCAGAAAGAAGAGAAGACATGGTGATGTAAACTGCTAGGTTGAGTTGCATTTTTCTGTGTAAAGGTGATTCTGTTTGTGCTATCTTGTGAATTTTATGCCGACAAATAAAATGTTGTGCAACTTCAAAATTTTCTGCAACATATTTATGCATTTGTAAAATTTCAAGTGTCTTATTTTGTATAGCTAAGATTTAGGTATTCAGATCTGAGCAAGACGAAAAGTGTGCATCTCATGCATCTTTTCTTCACTTTGCCTAGCTGCATTTTGTATTCTTGATTCATTAGAATCCAGCATGCCATCGTTGACTCCAGCTTGCAAACATTATCTCATCTTGTTGGAGCATCTTTATATGGTTCATGAATTTATAAAAAAATTCTAGAAATCATAAAAAATTTCTAGATACGGATTTGTGTGGGATGCGGGAGATGCAACTTAGAGGTTGCTTTCCTCTGAAATTAGGCTGCTTTGCCTTATGATGCTCTCGTCTTGAAAAATTGCCATAGAACGATCGCAGTCTTTTAAGCTTGCTGGTAGCATGTGGAATCTTGACTCGTTAGCTAGTAGTCCTGTAGGAGGCCAAACCCACTCGTCCAAAACATGATATATATATATATATGAGTTTACCTTAGGATGGATAGCTGGATTCATGCTGGTTCCCACTGATTCAGAAGTCCTAATGGTCCTCTGGATTTTGTTGCGAGCCAGGTGGTTGCTTGTCTGCTGCTTTCATTGCTACTATATAACTGAAGGTATATAAGAGAACAGTTACATGGAAGTCAGAAGTTAAAGAGTGGCAAGGAAATAATGGGAGTGGAGGTGGCAAAAGCTTGGTTCTCGTCCGTTGCAGTCCCCGTGTCCTCTTTTTGGCTGTTACTAGCACGAGCTGTGGTGGTTGATCTCCCCGTTGCAATGGTCTCATGGGGCAGTGCAATTGATAGGAGTGAGCCATGGGATCTCCGAAAGGAAAGGGAGACTTCTTACATTCTTCTTCTTCTCTCTCTTCTTCTTTGAGATGGCAACGGGGGATGAACCAGGGCAGTCTTTATCGGTACCCATTTTCGTTTCTCGCTCCGTTAAGTTGTTAACGGGTGAGGATGACGATATTTAATCGTTTACATAAAAAATAAAATTAAATTAATTAGGATAAGATAGATCAAATGCCAACAATTAATCGTTGATATTGATACATCTAACACATTAGCTTTAATATTGTAACAAACCAGATAGGAAATGATTTATCAAATTTTAATTGCATTTTAAGAAGAATAATCTGTAAAAAAAAAAATATAAGTTGGTAGCAAACAATAAGCAACAACATTAAAAATATAAAGCTAACGGGATGGGGATGGATAAACGGGGATGGGATGAAGAATACCATCCCTGGGCCCGTTTATCCGTTTAACCGTTAACGAAAAATTTTTGTTACCCGTTAAGCTGTTTAAAATGGGGATTTCTCAATCCGTTAAAAACAGTACCGATTGAGTAAACAGGAAAACGGAAAAAATTGCCATCCCTACTTCTTCTTCTTCTTATTTTTTTTGGTACAGACGAGCCATCACACATCTCTGGTGCGAGGATAGTCCATCTGGTGCGAGGACAGTCCAAAAGATCAGAAGAAAGATACATCAAAGAGAAAGATGGAATTATATCTATCTGAGATCAATTTCACTCAGGTGAGCAACAAAGGAGGCAAGCCAGTTAGCTGCATAGTTTGCCTTTCGGTAAACATGGTGGGCTGTAGTAACCGCTGATTCCTGCAGGAACTGCTAGATATCACGAAGGAGCGGGTGTACAACTTCAAGGTTTATCATGTCCTGAATTCAGCCAATGATAATGAAAGAATTTCCTTCAATAAGATCCGTGAGTGGGTGTACAACTTCGAGGTTTATCCTGTCCTGAATTCAGCCAATGATAGTGAAAGAATTTCCTTCATTGAAGATCTATTGAGGAGCCCGCAGCTGTTGGATCGCTTTACTTATGCCAGTCCAAACTGCTTTGAGCTAAGCTTCCGAGATAGAGAGGCCTAAATGTCCCATCGGCTTCTTACATTCTTTCGCTGTACAATCAGACAACATCACTTGACCCTGAGCTTGAGGGTGCTAACTAGTGTAGTTGATAAAGTTTTCAGGATTAGATATTTAGTACCAGGTTCAAAGTCCCATCCTTAATTTTGGACAGATTTCTGTGACCACTGCGATCCAAGCTGACGAATATCGCACGCTTTGGTAGCTCTCCCTCTATCTGCGCGTGCTCGTTTTGGGTAATCAGAAACATTTTGTTCGATTTTCACTCTCCTTTGCTTCTTTCCAAGCGACTGCTCTCCATTTTGTAACTGTAGAATTGGAAGAATTGTTGACCGCCGTGCAAGCTTAAGATTATTATAACAGGAAGAATTACCACGGGACCCGGACGACAGGTTCTAACTTCCGCCCTAAACCACTTGTTCTCTGATGCCAGTGATGTTGGCGAGATACCTTTGGGCGTACAATCGTCAATCAGATGTTGAAGGGTCTCGGAGTCGCATGGGAGTTGACACTGTACCTTTATCTTGTGAGCCGGCATCCAATCCAACCACCTGCGATGCACCTAGCCTGTCGGAAATTCCTGCAACCTTAGAGGCTCTCTTTTCGTTATTGATTTTAATTTTAGATTCGTATTTTAAAAAAAATCATATAAATCAATTTTTTTAAAAATTATATTTGATGGTACCATTTTTATTTCTTATTTTTAAAATATTTTATTATCTTTAAAATGAAAGAAGAATTCTTTCATTTAATATTTTAAAATAAAAAAACAATGTTTTTTTTAAGCATTTTCAATGCTATCTTAATTTGTCACCATTATTGTTGCCTTTATCATCATTGTGGGCACCATTATATTGCAATAGCCACTGCAATCTCATTACCACCCATCATATTGCCTTTGCTTTGTTCATACCTAGCCGTTGCAATTCTAATTCTACCATTTTTATCATGTCATCATGATTATCACTTCCATCCTTTGTTGATGCAACTCCTATTGATCCATTGCAACTATTATCACTTTGCTATATATACCAATATTATCACTGCTTCTCAGCTCAACCGCTACTTTCATCATCTTTATTACCGTCACCATATTTATTTTTTTAAATAATTAATTATATCAAATAAATTTTTATTTTTAAAATAAAAAATAAATATAATTTGTATTTTTGATTAAAAAAAATGAAAGTAAGGTACTATGAGTCGGTGTTTTCTTCTCTCAAACGCATGTAGTGCTCTTAACATACCACATGATACACGCTAAAGCCAGCCCTCATCATTGCTGTAGCACGTATAAATATATGTCTTGAAATAAATAAATATCCTCTTGGGTCTTGGCAAGAAGGATACGAAGTATTATCGGATAGATTAATGTCTCCAATTATAGTTTTAGAACTTAGTGAGACGTTCCATAAGATACTTGTTGACCCAATTATTGATTTTGATGATTAATAAAGATATGAGTATATTCATTTTGCTACTAATAGATTTAACAAGTGTTACAGGGCTTAAAAATGTTTGATCAATCAAAAAGGATAAAGAAATATGTTTTGAATCAAGATTGAAAAAGAAATTTCAAAGTTCAGAGCATGGAGTTGACACCCAAATGGTAAGGAGCCGACCCCAAGGCGTATCAGAAAGTTTCTGGGATTTTGGCACGATCCGGAGTCGACACCCAAGGTTTCGGAACCGACTCCAACCTGAGATACAGAGAAGTGCATTCTGTTTCAGTTTTCGAAGCCGACACCTAGAATTCGGGAGCCGACACCTGATATTTCGGGAGCCGACACCTGAGTTTCCGGAGCCGACTCTAACCTGGGAACAGAGAGTATATTTTATGGACTATTCTGGAGCCGATACTTACAGTTTTTCGGAGCCGATTCCCGAAAGCGTCGAGCCGACACTTACCTTTTTCAGAGTCGACTTCCCAACAACTTTTTCTTTACTATTTCTGAGCACTCGATTTGGAGCCGACACCTGAAAAGTTGGAGCCGACTCCAACCTGTCAGGAACGGATTTTCTATCTGTCAGAACGTACTTCAATGGTAAGATTTCTTTTTACCTAACTTCTAACGGCTATTTTCTTTGTGTGTAGAAGAATCCAAATGTCTCCAACGGCTAGTTTCCCTCCTAAAACGTGGATTAAGGGATCTATAAAAAGGGGACCATCCGTTTGAAAACGGGACGAAAAATTTAACAGAAAATAGATTGCAAAATCCGAGAAGTCTTGAGCAAGAAATCAAAAAGGAAAGAGTCAAAGTTCAAATCCATCAACTCCAGAAAAGTTCAAAGAGAAATCCAAGGCATTCAAGCTCAAAATCGGAGGATTTCCTAAGTGAAGAAATTAGAAGCAAAAGCCCTGATTTTTTCATCTTCTCAACTGCAAGTTTTTGAAGAATCTGAGCTGAGGCATTGATTCAACCTTTTCAAGAAGAAGAGGAAAAGAAGAAAAGAAGAAAAGCACACATTCAAAGATCTTCAAATAGGCTTTTCTAATCCTTATTTAGTTTATTGCTTATTCTCTCATTTGAGAAATTTTCTTGTATCTTAAACTCTATTCTCATTTACTATTTACTAGTTCAATCAAGGAATTGAATTAGTTGAGGTAGTTTACCTCGGGGACAAGCTAAGGATAGCTTGTGATTTGGGTTTTGTACTGGTGAGCCCGAAAAATCAGCTGGGTTCGTTGTAATCCCGGGGGAAACAACAAGTTTTGAGTTGTGAGCTTGTAAAATAACTCGACTGTAATCAAGTAGATTATAGTGTGGACCCAAGTGGTACTTGGGAGTGGACGTAGGTGTTGGATACACCGAACCACTATAAAATCCTTATGTTTGCCGTATTTTGACTCTCTTACTCTATCTTTTCATTTGTGCTTAATATCTATCCAGCATATAATCTTTTATTCCAAAGCACATTTTTTTAAAAGGGGCTAAATATTTTTTAAAAACCCAATTCACCCCCCCTCTTGGGTTGCCATCTGGGCCAACAATTGGTATTAGAGCAAGTGCTCATTTGAATTTGGTCTAACGATCAAGAGCAAAAGATCAAATGGCAGCTCAAGCTAGTTCATCATATTTAGAAGGTCAATCCACTAATCGACCTCTTTATTTAATGGAACTAATTATAGTTATTGGAAAGCTAGGATGAAGATTTTTATTCAAGTACTTGACTATGACCTATGGGGAATCGTAGTTAATGTCCACACACACCCACAATTAGAGTAGACAACATGGTGATTCCTAAACCGGAAACAGAATGGGATGAACATGATAAGAAGTTGGCTCAACTCAATGCTAAAGCCATGAATATTTTGTATTGTTCATTGGATGCAAATGAATTTAATCGAATTTCTACATGTATTTCCACAAAAGAAATTTGGGATAGATTAGAAGTTACCCATGAGGGTACTAATCAAGTAAAAGAATCAAAAATTAATATTTTGGTGCATAAATATGAACTATTTAGCATGGAACAAACTGAAACTATTACATGCATGTATACAAGATTCACTGATATTGTAAATGGTTTGAAAAGTCTTGGTAAGACTTATACTAATTCTGAACTTGTGCATAAAATTCTTAGGTCACTTCCAAGATCATGGGAAGCGAAAGTGACTGCAATCCAAGAAGCCAAGGATTTAAATATTTTACCTTTGGAGGAGCTACTTGGATCCTTATGACTCATGAGCTGACTATGAAACAACATCAAAAGGAAGAAGTCAAAAAGAAAACTATTGCTCTTAAGGCTGCAGAAAGTGAGGAAAGCTGCAGTGATGGTGATGATGATGAGGAGACTGCACTCCTTGCAAAGAAATTCAAAAGGTTCATGCAAAGAAGAAGACCCTTCCATAAGAAGAGATATGGAACAAAAATGGAAGGAGAGAAAGAAAAAGAGAAGGACAAGGACAAAGAAAAGAGAAAGACCCCTTAATATGTTATGAGTGCAAGAAACCGGGGCATTTCAGATATGACTGTCCTCAATTAAAGAAAGCTTACAAGAAGAAGAAGAAAGCTTATGTTGCAACATGGAGCGATAGCGAAGAATCCTCTTCCGAGAAGGAACAAAAAGAAGTTGCAAACATTTGCTTCATGGCAAACAACGATGACGAGGTAAATACCGAAACCCTCAATGATGATTTTACATTTGATGAATTATATGAAGCTTTCAATGAATTAGTCAATTTTTAAAATTTAAAAAAGAAAAACAAGTTTTTGAAAAGTGAAAACTCAAATATGTGTAAAGAGAAAAATAAATTAACATTTAAAGTTAATGATTTAAAAGATGCAAAGGAGAGATTTCTAAAAGAAAAAGAATCAATCATGAATGAAAACCTTAACTTAAAGAAAGAAGTTAAAAAATACAAGAACATAGTTGATAAATTTATATATAGCTCTGAAAAACTGAATTTACTTTTAAGTAATCAATGGGCTGTTTTTGATAGAGCTGGATTAGGATATAGACCAAACATGAAACAAAAATTTGTAAACAATTTTTTTGTTAAGAAAACAAATGATATTACATGTTACAATTGCAACAAGAAAGGCATAAATCTTATGAATGTAATGCAAGAAAAAGTAACAAAAAATTAAATGTTAAAGGAAAGAAAATATGGGTTCCAAAAGGAACAATCATTTTTGCTACTAACCATGAAGGACCCAAGAAGGCTTGGGTACCTAAATATAAGACTTGATCATTTGCAGGAGTGTCTTGCGGCCAAAAGATCAAAGCAAAAGTGGCTGCTCAAGACACATGACGGGTGACAATGATCAATTCATCACCCTTGAAAGCAAAAGAGGAGGAGTTGTATGTTTGGTGACAATGGCAAAGGCCAGATCATGGGGTTTGGTAAAATTCAAATAACTCCCTCCATATTTATTGAAAATGTCTTATATGTTAATGGTTTAAAGCATAATCTAATTAGTATTAGCCAATTGTGTGATAAAGGTTCAAAGTATCATTTGAAGCTTCTATTTGCACTATTTCTAATCCCATTGATAATAGCATTGTATTTATTGGAAATAGAAATGGCAATGTGTACTTGATTGATTTAGACAATTTGTCTACTAGTAATCATTGCTTAGTTGCTAATAATGCTAATATGAATGAGATTGGATGGCTGTGGCATCGTAGATTAGGTCATGCAAGCACACACCTAATTTCAAAATTAATTAGAATGGATTTAGTAAAAGGCCTTCCATAATTAGATTTTGAAAATAACAAAGTTTGTGATGCATGTCAATTTGGAAAACAAACTAGAAACTCTTTCAAAACTAAAAACATTATTTTCACTTCTAGGTCACTTGAACTGCTTCACATGGATCTTTTGGACCTAGTAGAACCACTAGTCTAGGAGGAAAGAAATATGGTCTTGTGATTGTAGATGATTATTCTAGATACACTTGGGTATTGTTTTTAGCTCATAAAGATGAGACCTTTCCAATATTTCTGAAATTTTTCAAGAAGGTCACAAATGAGAAGAACAACACCATAGTATCTCTTAGAAGTGATCATGGCACAGAATTCGAAAATCATTTATTTGAAAACTTTTGCATTGAAAATGACATCATAATTTTCTCTGCACCTAGGACACACAACAAAATGAGTTGTAGAAAGAAAGAATAGAACCTTAGAAGACATGGCCCGTACCATGCTATGTGAAAGCCAACTCCCAAAGTACTTCTGGGCGGAAGCTATAAACACGGCATGTACATTCTTAATAGAGCTTTAATTAGGCCAATCCTTAAGAAAACTCCTTATGAACTATGGAACAATAGAAAACCAAACATTAGTTACTTTCATGCATTTGGTTGTAAATGTTTCATTCATAATAATGGTAAAGATAATCTTGAAAATTTGATGTAAAATCAGATGAAGGCATATTCTTAGGATATTCAATATCTAGTAAAGCCTATAGAGTGTTTAACAAGAGAAACTTAATTGTAGAAGAATCTATTCATGTAGTTTTTGATGAATCTTAGCATCGAGTTCAGGAAAAATTGATGATGAAGATATAAATTTACTTGAGAGAGATATTGAAAAATTAAATATTGATGTATCTTCAGATCATGAACAAGAAGCTAAAGGTGATGATCTCCTAGTGTTGATGTTGTTGATGCTAATCATAATGATATAGATCTTCCTAGAGATGGAGATATGCCTATGGTCATCCAAAGGAATTAATTATAGGTGATCCATCTCAAGGAGTAAGGACTAGATCATCAATGAGAAACATCAATAATCATCTTGCATTTGTATCTCAAATTGAACCTAAAACTATTGAAGAAGCTGAAAAAGATAATAATTGGTTGTTAGCTATGCAAGAAGAATTAAATCAATTTACTAGGAATAATGTCTGGACCCTTGTAGATAGACCTAAAGATCATTCTGTTATAGGATCAAAATGGGTATTTAGAAATAAATTAGATGAAAATGGTATAGTAATTAGAAACAAAGCTAGATTAGTTGCAAAAGGATATAATCAAGAAGAAGGAATTGATTTTGATGAAACTTTTGCACCTGTAGCTAGATTAGAAGCAATTAGATTATTACTAGCATTTGCATGTCATATGCATATCAATTTATTTCAAATGGATGTTAAAAGTACATTTTTAAATGGATTTATAAATGAGGAAGTTTTTGTTGAACAACCACCTGGTTTTGAAGATCATAAATTTTCAAATCATGTTTTTAAATTGCACAAAGCACTTTATGGTTTAAAAAGCACCTAGAGCTTGGTATGATAGGTTAAGCAAATTTCTAATTGAAAATGACTTTTCTAGAGGAAATGTTGATAAAACACTATTTTTGAAAAGAAAAGATAAAGATTTATTGGTAGTACAAATATATGTAGATGATATTGTATTCGGTGCTACTAACAATCTCTTGTCAAGAATTTGCTAAGTTAATGCAGGGTGAATTCGAGATGAGCATGATGGGAGAACTCAATTTCTTCCTGGGACTCCAAATCAAACAAGAAAGAGGGAATCTTCATCAACCAAACAAAGTACACAAAGAAATCCTCAAAAAGTTTGGGATGGAATCAATCAAACCCCTCGGAACACCAATGAGTCCCTCATGCAAATTAGACAAAGATGAAGATGGTAAGCCAGTTGATCAAAAATATTATAGAGGTATGATCGGATCTCTACTTTACTTAACAGCTAGTAGACCAGATATTATGTTTGCTGTTTGTTTATGTGCTAGATTTCAATCAGAACCTAAAGAATCTCACTTAATTGCTGTGAAAAGAATTTTAAGATATCTAAGTGGAACTAAAAATGTAGGATTATGGTATTCTAGAGACTCAACACTAAACTTAATTGCATATTCTGACTCTGATTATGCTGGATGTAAACTAGATAGAAAAAGTACAAGTGGTGCATGTCAATTCTTGAAGTAACTTAATCTCTTGGTTTAGCAAAAAGCAAAATTCGGTTGCATTATCTACTACTGAAGCAGAATATGTTGCAGCTGGAAGTTGCTGTGCTCAAATCCTTTGGATTAAGAGACAACTTGAAGACTATGGCATAACACTTGATAAAACACCTATTAGATGTGATAATACAAGTGCAATCAATTTAACTAAGAATCCAATTCAACATTCAAGAACTAAGCACATTGAAATTAGATATCACTTTATAAGAGAACATGTAGCTAGTAATGAAATCTTG
The DNA here is from genome assembly GCA_900491605.1 of Calamus simplicifolius. NCBI lineage: Eukaryota > Viridiplantae > Streptophyta > Magnoliopsida > Arecales > Arecaceae > Calamus > Calamus simplicifolius. The sequence goes on along the minus strand of UESW01004137.1, from coordinate 751,429 downwards.
TCTTGATTATGTTAGTACTGAAGAACAATTAGCTGACATATTTACAAAACCTTTGAGTGAAGAAAGATTTTGTTACCTTAGAGGAGAATTAGGGATTTGTAACCCTTTGGAATGATTTTGAAACCCTTAAGGAATGACTATCTAGATTTCTATTAATTTCTTGAGATTTCTTTCATAATTTTAAGGACAATTATCTAGTCATTTGAGCAATTTAATTCTTCATATTCCAATAAATTTTTAAAAATTTATTGACCTTATTTTGACAAGTTTCGATTGCTTGAAACTCATTTGTTTTCTCTAAAACTGTAAGTGGGGTCGACACCTCAATTTGAGGAGTCGACACCTCTTCTGTGTCGCTCTCGGTCTTTGACCTTGGAGCCGACACCCGCGTAAGTGGAGCCGACTCAAGTTCGGGTGCTAACTGTGTTAGCGACTTGGAGTCGACACCCGACTTTGCGGGAGTCGATACCTGGTGGTCCCAAATTAACTTTATTAGGGCAGAGTCGACACTTCTGCGATTTCTATCTTTCCCAAACCCTTTCCAAACTTTTCCAAACCCTCTCAAAACCTCCCAAATCCAAATACCCCCAAATATATCATTCCCAAAGATTTCAATGGCACCTAAGCGTAGGGGATCGGTTCTTGATGCTCCCGTTGTTACGAAGAAACATACGGCGAGACGTCCAGTCCGTGAACCCACTCCGAGTGATAATTCCTCATCAACATCATCAGATAATCCTGGCCCCTTATCTCCATAGGTAGATACTTTAGCTGGGTGAGTTATTACAATGGGTAGAAAAGTAGATTTTGATTTCTTCGATTCCAAGGGTTTTGACATTGGAAAACAAATCAAGGAACTTGGTTGGGATAGAGTCTGTTCTTTGGATGCACCCACTTATCCAGCACTTGTTAAAGAATTTTATCTGAATTTAGCTAGAGGGGATGGTGGGATCATTAGTTTGTAAGAGGAAAGAGGATTCATCTTACCTTTCATATTTTAGGAAATCTGTTAAATATTCATGTTACTGGATTTGCTGAAAATATTCATAGTGAGAGATCAGCTGCATTGTCAAGAATGTTAGGAAGAGAAATTTTGAATTTGAAGAGGTTAGGGCAAACCAATTGCCACTTGAGCTAAGGCTGTTACATAACATCTGCAGTAGGATTTTATTTTCCAAGACTGGCCATTTTGAGTATGTCTCAGAATGACATTGTTGTTATGGACAGTATCTTGACTGGTCAGCTTATAAATCTTGCTGGGATGATGATATGGTACATGGCTGAGGCTGGGGGCAAGAAGGATCTTCACTGCCTTATGAATGATCCTAACCTTGGTTTTTAGGAGTGAAGGAGTAGCTATTTCTGATAATGAGCCTTCGAAGAACCTAAGGCACACTGACTACTACAGCTTGGCCACTGTGCACCGGATGGGTTTTGTGAAAGTAGATGAAAGATGGGAGAGAAAAGGGCATTCTGGTGACAGGGTTGCTGAGACGTATGTGCCTGGCCCTTCTGAGGCAGGACCTTCTGTGAGACAGAGCTCACCAGAGCCAAGTCAGGATGTACCTCCAGCTCCTTCAGCTCCTTCTACTTTTGATCTATCTTCTGTTGGTTTTTCGGATACTCAGTTAGAACAGCTAAGAGGTATTTTTACTATTTATAAGAAAGAGATAAAATCTGAGTTAGATAATCAATTTATGAACTTGAGAGAGACTCTTTATTTTTTGGATGAAAGAGTTGGAAAAATTGAATCTACTCTTGGAGCCTCCACAGAATCCTTAAAGAATGATCTCAAGAACATTTTTGAAGAACTTAAAGATATCTATGGAGATTCAGAGACATATTCCAAATGTAATGCTGAACTTCAGGACAAGATTGCTTCTGCATGTACATTTGTTGATGAAAGACTGAAGGCCTTTGTCAAGACTCAAAGTGAAGGAATGGCAAGAATAGTAGAAGAACTGCAAAGACGCATTAGAACTAATTTTTGAAGTATCTTTGATGATTAGTATAGTTTGAAGTTTTAATGTAATGAAGTGTAGTTTGATGATTGATGTAGTAAAGTTTCATTTTATAAAATGATGTAATGCTTGACTTTTTGATGTAATGAACTTATCAAAAATGAATGTCTTTTGATCCTTAAATGAACTTATCAAAAATGATGATTGACTTAATGAATGTCTTTTTGATCTTTGAAGTATCTATTATTTTTATTATTTCTCTTGAAACTTCCTGACCTTTTTATTGATTACAAAAAAGGGGAAGAATTATGTAAGTATTTGCAAATCGTAAATGCATTGAATGTAAATCAAAAAGGGGGAGAAATATTTAGCTTTTGTATATGCATTAAATCACATAAGTTTAATTTATGGGTATCTAGTTAATTGCACATGAGGAAAAGTAATTGTAATTGATATAACTACCTCATTGGTATCAATCATTAAAATTTTCTGTTAAAAGAAAGAATAGATGTTAAATTGAATATCATAAGGGGAGCTACCTCATTCAAGGGGAGCTTACATGTAAGGAACAAACATTTGAGAAATTTAAAAATCTTATTATTTACTCATGCATATTGTTGACCCAATTGATGATTTTGATGATTAACAAAACTATTTGAGTATAACAATTGAAGGCTCTAATGATTTTGATTAAGTTTTTCAGATTATAAGTCGATTGAATGATCAAAATCAGGAGTTAAATCTTGTTCTGGATCGAATCTAATGTCTAGGTAAGATTGCAGACATTAGAGTCGACTTCGAGAATCACAGAGCCGACTCCAGTATATGGCACGAAAGTTAGAATCGACTTCGAGACTGTGAAAGCCGACTCCAATAGAAAAGATAGAACGTTGATTTTTCTGGCCCCGACTTAGAGTCGACTCCGGGTCTGTTAGAGTCGACTCCAGAAAAGTTTCTTATCAAGCCCAGAAAAGTCAGAGACGACTCCAGAATTAACGGATTAAAGTGTTTCGAGTTAGAGCCGACTCCAGAAAAGTTAGAGTCGACTCCAACCCACCTGGAACGAAAAATCAAATTGCCAGATCAGCTCTAACGGTAATATTTCTATTTTACTTTATTTCTAACGGATATATTTTGTTGCAAGGTACACTCTAACGGATAGTTTTCTTCCAAAAATGATTTGAAAGAAATCTATAAAAAGGGAAGACTATCATTCAAAAACAAAGAAGGGAAGGAACAGAAAAATAAAGAGGAAAAACGGAAATAGAGAAATCCCAATTCAAAAATCTGAAAAAGAGAGAGCCTGAATCTCAAGAGAAAAACCTTCTAGCTCAAATCCACTCCACTCCAAAAAGCTCAAGAGGAATCCAAGGCATTCAAATCAAAGTTTTGGTGGATTTCCCAAATTGGAGAAAGAGGATCAGTTTCTTGCTTTTCAATCCTTCTTAACTGCTTCAACTGTGAAGAATCGGAGCTGAGGCTTGATTCAATCTAGCAAGGAGAAGAAGAAAAGAAGAAAAGAAAAGAAGAAAAGCTCAAAAGCCAACTACAAATCAGGCTTTTCTAAACCTTGTTCATTTATTTGATTATTTGCTCATTGAGGAGCTGTGTACTTGAAAAATAATATTTCTTTGTTTGTGTCTAGTTCAATCTGGGGGATTGAGCTAGTGGAGGTAGTCTTACCTCGGTACAAGCTTGGTATAGCTTGTGTTAGGGTTTTTGTGCTGGTGAGCCCGGAAAACCGGCTGGGTTCGTTGTGATCCGGGAAAACAACAAGTTTGAGTTGTGAGCTTGTAAAACAACTCGGCTGTAATCAAGGAAGATTATAGTGTGGACCTAAGTGAATCTTGGGAGTGGACGTAGGTGTTGGATACACCGAACCACTATAAAATCTTTGTGTTTGCCGTGTCTCCTTTATCTCTATCTCTATCTCTATCTTATTGATTGTATCTTGTTTTTGCATCTGCATTCACTTTCACTCACACTAAGCAAACAAATATTTCAAAAGGATTAAATTTTTTAAAGAACCCAATTCACCCCCCCCTCTTGGGTTGTCATCTGGGCCAACAATTGGTATCAGAGCAAGTGCTCATTAGATTTTAATCACACAATCAAGAGCTAAAGATCCAAATGGAAGCTCAAGTTGGATCATTTGCTGAAGGTCATTCTACGAATAGACCTCCACTGTTTAATAGTTCAAATTATTCATATTGGAAAGCTAGAATGAGGATATTCATTCAAGCTTCTGACTATGAACTATAGGGTGTTATAATTAATGGACCTAGCACACCCACACATGTTATTGATGGCACTATTATTCCTAAGCCCGAAAGGGACTGGAATGATAATGATAGGAAGATGGCACAGCTTAACGCTAAAGCCATGAATGTTTTATATTGCTCTTTAGATGCAAATGAATTTAATAGAATCTTCACATGTAATTCCGCAAAGGAGATTTGGGATAGATTAGAGGTTACCCATGAGGGTACCAACCAAGTAAAAGAATCTAAAATTAATATTCTTGTTCATAAATATGAGTTGTTTAGCATGGAACAATCTGAAACCATTGCATGCATGTATACTAGATTTATAGATATTGTAAATGGTTTAAAAAGTCTTGGTAAGACATATACTAACTCAGAACTTGTTCGAAAAATTCTTAGGTCACTACCAAGATCATGGGAAGCCAAAATGACAGCAATCCAAGAAGCAAAGGACCTCAACACTCTGCCCTTAGAGGAGCTTCTAGGATCACTTATGACCCATAAGTTGACAATGAAGCAGCACGTAGAAGAGGACACAAAGAAGAAGAAAGTGATTGCCCTCAAAGCTGCAAAAGAAGAAGAGAGCAGCAGCAATGATGATGATGATGAGAGACTGCTCTCTTAGCTAAAAAGTTTAAAAGATTCATGAGAAGAAAGAAACCCTTCCACAAAAAGAAATTTGGAGCAAAATGGGAAGGAGAAAAGGATAAGAACAAGGACAAGGACAAAGAAAAAGAGAAAGACCCCTTGACTTGCTATGAGTGTAATAAACCGGGGCACTTTAGGAATGAATGTCCTAAATTAAAGAAAGCCTACAAAAAGAAAAAGAAGGCTTATGTGGCGACTTGGAGTGATAGCGAAGAATCTTCTTCCGAAGAAGAAGAACAAAAGGAAGTCGCAAATGTATGTTTTATGGCGGACGACAACGATGAGGTAAGTTCTGATAACCCTTGCGATGAGTTTGCATTTGAGGAATTATTTGATGCTTTTAATGAACTTGTCGGCGATTTCAAGGTTTTGAAAAAGAAATACAAGTTTTTGAAAAATGAAAATTTAACTTTCATTAAAGAAAAGGAAGATCTTAATAATGAAGTTAAGAAACTTAAATCTGAAAATAAAATTTTGGTAAAAGAAAAATAATTAATTTCCAATGAAAATGATAAACTAAGGAAAGATGTTGAAAAATATAAGAACATAGTTGATAAGTTTACCTTAAGCTCAACTAAATTGGACATGTTATTAAATAGTCAAAAAGCAGTTTTTGACAAAGCCGGATTAGGGTATAACACTCTTAGAAAACAAAAATCACTGAAAAATATTTTGTGCGTGCTGGCCAAAGTAATGTTACATGCTTTAAATGTAATCAAAAAGGACATAAATCTTATGAATGTAAAATTCTAAAACCTAATAAAAATTAAATATTAAAGGAAAGAAAATATGGGTTCCAAAAGGAACAGTTTTTATTGTTACTAACTATGAAGGACCCAAGAAAGCTTGGGTACCTAAACATAAGACATGATCATCTTTGCAGGAGTGTCTTGCGGCCAAAAGATCAAAGAGAAAGTGGTTATCTTGATAGCGGCTGCTCAAGGCATATGACGGGTGACAAAGANAGCCTCGTCTGGGCTATCCACTATCTCCACCACCAAAGGATAAGGGATCATGGCCACCCTCTCTGGGTCCTCCTCCGCTCTCTGCTCCTCTGTCATGACTATTGCTCCCTCCTCCAATTGAGGGGACCCCTCTCTCACTGCCGGCTCCCCCACATCCTCTTTCTTTGATGGTAAAGAGTGCGGGCTAGCCCTAACTCGCTCAGCCTCTGGCGAGTGCTCTCCAGAAAGACGAACCTTCTTCTCAGGCTTATGCCTCTCTGCACTACCAGCCTCTCTCGGGCGCTTTCCCAACTCTTTCTTTATGCAGCCCTCCAGCGCACATCTCTTGGCTGCAAGTGCAGTAGGTGAACAATCAGACCGAGATATACTCGCTTGAATGAAATCAATAGAAGGGAGAAAGAAAAATACTTACCTTGCACGTCGACGGGGCTAAGTCTGGCAGCAAAAAGAGCCTCCTCCGATAGTAAGACATTGGCCGAGAACACTTGACCGTCAAGAAGGACCTCTAGGTCCTCCTTCTCCCGTTCGGATAGGGATGGATGCGCTTCCATATCCCTAACAGGGTTTTCCCATTCCCGCGGGAAGCCGGAATCGATGTTCCCTTCGGCGATAAAGAATCGAACCTTCCATTTCTTTATGGATAACTGTTTATCCATGACCGTCCTGAATGACTTCCGAGGTCTGATATAGGACCACTCCGAGCTCCTCCCGGACATCAGATGATAACAAACACGAAACAGGGACAGAGTTGCTGTTACCTGAACCCGGTTACACATCGAGATAAACCCGATGATGCTCCGCCAGCTGTTAGGAGCCACCATCGTCGAGCAGATGTTATAGAACCTCATGATCACTTTCACTAAGGGGTGAAGGGGAAATCGGAGGCATGCCTTCAGGCTATCTTAGTAAAGAAAGATCCCGCCCTCCAGCTCTTGCGAGACCCTATGTTCGGGCTCTGACAACCATAAAATGATATCTGAGGGAATGCCATACTTTTGGTGTATTCTTTCCAAATCCTCGGCAACAATCTCTGAGACCAGGTCGCTAGGCCTCACCATGCTGTTGGTTGAAAGAAACACCGAGCGATGTTGCGAAGGAAGTAGGAGAACAAGATTCTCCAAGAAGGAACGAAAGGGCGCTGTGAATGGGAATGGCGCTGTTTCGACTTAGCTTTTCCCCGAAAAAACTGCCTCAAAGAGAAGATAAGGCATCTTGATCAGAATGCCTGGAACCGTCGTTGCAGGCATTGTGAAAACTGGGATTTGCTACATGGCACTTCCCCAACCGTTGCCCCTAGGAAGCGACAGATCCGTCCTGTAAAGGCAAGGCGGCCGCGGAACATTAATTAGGGTATCATTGCGTAGGCTGTCAAATCCAAATCAATTCAGATCGTGCCACCTTGAGTTATACTCCCTACGTCCGAACCTACGCTTCAAACTAGGGAGTGAGGGGCATGTGTTGAGGGGTAAAATCGCCGTTGCATTAATAATAGTGCAAGGGGTTAGGATCAATCCTGACTCTCACTTGCTGTGCAATACCCGCTAGAGATGAATTAGCCTCAGTGGATTGGGGTGCCTTAGCCCCTCAGCGAGCCAAGGATTCCTAAGGCGCGGATCACATCTCTTGGCCTCAGCTGAGTTATAACATCTCTCTCGGCCTCCGCCGAGCTATCCCTGTCTCTCAGCCTCAGCCAAGTTATTCACATCTCTCGGCCTCAGCTGAGTTATAACATCTCTCTCGGCCTCCGCTGAGCTATCCCTGTCTCTTGGCCTCAGGTGAGTTATAACATCTCTCTCGGCTTCGCCGAGCTATCCCTGTCTCCCGGCCTCAGCCGAGCTATCCCTGTCTCTCGGCCTCAGCCAAGCTATTCCCATTTCTCGGCCTCAGCCGAGCTATCCCTATCTCTTAGCCTCAGCCGAGCTATCCCTATCTCTTAGCCTCAGCCGAGCTATCCCTATCTCTCGGCCTCAGCCGAGTTGTTCCTATCTCTCGGCCTCAGCCGAGCCATTCCTATCCGTGCCCCGACCAGACCAAGGGCACTCAAGCACCTCTGCGGAATCCGGCGCGAGAGAGTTTAAACAAAAATCATACCCGAGAGTGGCCTAGAGTTCTGGAGCCTACACTGTCTCCGAATCTCAAGACATCAACCAGCTCTCCCAACCATTGATCCTCTGACTAACAAGATACGAATCTTACTGACCTTATAACAAACTGGATTCGAATCCTAACGGCTTTCGGACCCACGACGCCCCCAAGGAATCAGGTGATCCTCTATAAATAGAATCATCTCTCGACTTCTCAGGTATGCGTACTTGCTTACTGGCCCACTCTCCTTCTACCTCTACTCCCCTTTTTTTACCATTAACGCTCTACTCGGAGCTCTCGAAAGGCCACCCCTAGAGAGACTCTTCAGCGAGAGCCTTCTCCTCGTATTTTTTGATTGCCGATCCCCGCTGACTTGAGCATCGAAGGGTCTTCCGCAGAGGGCTACCCCCAACGCCTCTCACGTGAGGACTATTTTGCAGGTCCGCCCAGGAGGGAGCCCATCCTAAAGCCTGATCACACCCGAGTCGGATGATAGATTTCAGCAGCAACAATTCTAAATGGATTATATATAAAATTAATCTAAAACAGTTATAAAATTGTGAAATTATGAATGAGTAGATATTGGCAATATAAAACTTTTTAAATAAAGAAATGCACTAGCAATTGTGCTTCAAAAATATTTAAAAATTGAAAACAAAGTTATCAACAAAAAAATATTAATAAGTATTTTTAGTATTAAGAAACTTGAAAATTATTTTTTGGTGCAAAAATTGTGAAATTATTCAAAATTCAAATTATTCATAAGTTTATTAGTAGTAAAAATAATTGCAATTATACGTTTAAAATTACAAACTAGTAGTTTTTAAAAATAAATAAATAAATAAGGAAATATATTACTAGAAAATCTTTATATAGAGAAAATTAAAATTATTTAAAAATATGTAGGTCTAAATAGGTCAAGTAAGGAAATTAGTGGATCAAAGATTCTAAATATATTATAGAACCTCATGATCTCTTTCACTAAGGGATGAAGGGGAAATCGGAGGCCTGCCTTCAGGCTATCTTAGTAAAGAAAGATCCCGCCCTCCAGCTCTTGCAAGACCCTATGCTCGGGCTCTGGCAACCGTAAAATGATATCCGAGGGAATGCCATACTTTTGGCGTATTCTCCCCAAATCCTCAGTAACAATCTCTGAGACCAGGTCGCTAGGCCTCACCATGCTGTTGGTTGAAAGAAACACTGAGCGACATTGCGAAGGAAGTAGGGGAACAAGATTCTCCAAGAAGGAACGAAAGGGCGTTGCGAATGGGAATGACGCTGTTTCGACTTAGCTTTTCCCCGAAGAAAACTACCTCAAAGAGAAGATAAGGCGTCTTGATCGGAATGCCCGAAACCACCGTTGCAGGCGCCGTGAAAATCGGGATTTGCTACGTAGCACTTCCCCAACCGTTGCCCCTAGGAAGCGACATATCAGTCCTGTAAAGGCAAGGCGGCCGCGCAGCATTAATTAGGGCATCATTGCGCATGCTGTCAAATCCAAATCCATTCAGATAGTGCCACCTGGAATTATACTCCCTACGCCTGAACCTACGCTTCGAACTAAGGAGTGGAGGGCATGTGTTGAGGAGTAAAATCGTCGTTGCATTAATAATCATGCAAGAGGTTAGGATCAATCCTGACTCCCACTTGCTGTGCAATAACCGCTAGAGATGAATTAGCCTTAGTGGATTGGGGCGCGTTAGCCCCTCAGCAAGCCAAGGATTCCCAAGGCGCGGATCACATCTCTCGGCCTCAGCCGAGTTATAACATCTCTCTCGGCCTCCGCCGAGCTATCCCTGTCTCTCGGCCTCAGCCGAGTTATAACATCTCTCTCGGCCTCCGCCGAGCTATCCCTGTCTCTCAGCCTCAGCCGAGTTATTCACATCTCTCGGCCTCAGCCAAGTTATAACATCTCTCTCGGCCTCCGCTGAGCTATCCCTATCTCTTGGCCTCAGTCGAGTTATAACATCTCTCTCGGCCTTCGCCAAGCTATCCATGTCTCCCAGCCTCAGTCGAGCTATCCCTATCTCTCGGCCTCAGCCGAGCTATTCTCATTTCTTGGCCTCAGCCGAGCTATTTCTATCTCTCGGCCTCAGCCGAGTTGTTCTTATCTCTCGGCCTCAGCCAAGCCATTCCTATCCGTGCCCCGACCAGACCAAGGGCACTCAAGCACCTCTGCGAAATCCGGCGCGAGAGAGTTTAAACAAAAATCATACCCGAGAGTGGCCTAGAGCTCTGGAGCCTACACCGTCTTTGAATCTCAAGACATCAACAAGCTCTCCCAGCCATTGATCCTCTAACTAACAAGATAAGAATCTTACTGACCTTATAACAAACTGGATTCAAATCCTAACGGCTTTCGGACCCACGACGCCCCCAAGGAATCAGGTGATCCTCTATAAATAGAATCGTCTCTTGACTTCTCAAGTATGCGCACTTGCTTACTGGCCCACTCTCCTTCTACCTCTGCTCCCCTTTTTTGCCATTAACGCTCTGCTCAGAGCTCTCGAAAGGTCACCCCTGGAGAGACTCTTCAGCGAGAGCCTTCTCCTCATATTTTTTGATTGCCGATCCCCGCTGACTTGAGCGTCGGAGGGTCTTCCGCGGAGGGCTACCCCCAATGCCTCTCACGTGAGGACTGTTTTGCAGGTCTGCCCAGGAGGGAGCCCATTCTGAAGCCCGATCGAACCCGAGTCGGAGGATAGATTTCAGCAGCAATAATTCTAAATGGATTATATATAGAAATTAATCTAAAACAGTTATAAAATTATGAAATTATGAATGAGTAGATATTGGCAATATAAAACTTTTTAAATAAAGAAATGCACTACCAATTGTGCTTCAGGAATATTTAAAAATTGAAAACAAAGTTATCAACAAAAAAATATTAATAAGTATTTTTAGTATCAAGAAACTTGAAAATTATTTTTTGGTGCAAAAATTGTGAAATTATTTGAAATTCAAATTATTCATAAGTTTATTAGTAGTAAAAATAATTGCAATTATACGTTTAAAATTACAGACTAGTAGTTTTTAAAAATAAATAAATAAATAAGGAAATATATTACTAGAAAATCTTTATATAGAGAAAAATTAAAATTATTTAAAAATATGTAGGTCTAAATAGGTCAAGTAAGGAAATTAGTGGATCAAAGATTCTAAATATATTATATATGAATTAATCTAAAATAGTTATAAAATTATGAAGTTATTAATGAGTAGAAATCGAGAATATAAAACTTTTAAAATAAAGAAATACTCTACCAATTGCATCTTGAAAATTTTTACAAATTGGAAACAAAGATACCAACAAAAGGTATTCATTCATATATTTTTTTATTTAGTATTAAATTTAATTATTTTATAAAATCTCATCGGTCATTGACTCCGACCTATAAGATCAATCATAAATCCAATTGTGCTTGATCGGATCAAAAGGATTGATTTTCAGTAAAGAAAAAAAAAAAACATTCTCACCATTTGGACAGATAAGGCAAGCGGAAGCGTAAGCTAGGGTGTGTGGACAATCTTGCTATGAGGTTATATATATATATACACATAAAAAATGGATTAAAAAATCCTTCTCGTATTTAAATGCATAATTTACCAATATTATAACATGTTTCTCAGTTTATAACGTTCGAGGTATACTCCCATCGAATCATTGGCGTTTACCATGGAGTTGAGTGATCCCGCTCCTTCGTAATATAGATCGTACGGTTATAAATAATGATGCTCCTTGTGTTGTTCTCCCCATCAGAAAATACGACGCACCGATGGGTGGCAAGGATGAGATTCGATAGGCAGATATCTCCAATGATTTTTTTATCCTATCAAAAATAACACAAGAATCCAACATGGATTCTGATCCTGTCTCTTCTCAGAATTCACAATGAGAAGCCTCCAATTCCACCATGGCATGAGATCCTGGTTAACTAATTTTTATGGCTTATATTTTGCATCTGTGCCACACATTTTTAGCTTCTAAAACTGAAGGTTTCTCAACGCGTTTGCAAGGAAAGCTTCTGGATCCACTGTTATATTGTCACTTTGCATCCCAGTATTCATCAATTCAATAATATCCTAAATTATAGAAGTTATGACAGAAATCTGAAAAGTTGAAAGAACAGTTAGTTAAATTATAGCCCATATAATAATGTATATTTTATATAACTATAATATTTTAAAAATAATTTTACATAGAGAAAAGTATTATGTGCCCATAACTCAAATCTACTTTCTAACTGTTAATTAACTTTCATTCAAATTTGCAAGTCACACGATTTCGATCTACTAATGTATTAATTGGACCAATAGGTAGATTTGAAATATTATAAATGATATAAGAGCCGATTCAGGTATGCAAATATTGTTGATGAGTATGGAAAGAGAGGACTACCCATGAAACTATTGTAGATGCAAAAAAAAAAAAATTATGAGCTTATAACTCAAATTAATCATTAACTTTCACTCAAATTAATTCAAGTTAATTGGATCATAGATGAATTTGAAGCGTTATAGTAGCCATGTAAAGTGGTACCACTCCTAGTGACCGATTAAACCTATTTAATCTTAATCACTCTCAATTTCTTTGAATAAAAAACAAAATCAATAAAAAAAACCAAGGTAAAAAGTGCAATGGTACAGAAAGAGGTTAGCGTTAATGGTCTTAATTTTGTTTCCAACCCAAAAAAAAATCCCAGAGCTCCACCATGCAACGTAAAGAATTTTTACGGCCATCTCCCGTCCATAGACTATAATATAACGGAAAAACCTTTAAACCCTCTCCTCTTTACTGGTAACGCAAGTCCGTCCATGTTTGGGTACAACACAAGGAAAAGAAACCCAATGTGGAACGCACTAATTGCAAGACAGAAAGAAGCCATTTGAACTCATTTGGCTCCTTGAATAGCTTCAAGTGGCCTCGGCCAAATGGCATTTGCTCGTATTATAACTTATATGATACCGGTCAACGGGTCAAGTATTTTCTTTTTTCTTTTTAGTTGATCACATGATTAATTAGCTCAAATTATGAGCTTCAAATGCGTAGTTAGGCTAACAAGCTAATTAATAACCCTCGTCTTTGGTGGCGTGCATTTAAGCTGCCCTACCGTGCGATGACGGTTTCTTAATGACCAATGCCTTTCATAAATAAATAGATGTTTTAATATAAGTTTTTAACTATGATGAAATATAGATTACTATCTTAAGATTTAAGCAATATCAAATTACATCCATGCATCTGAAAATGTGTTTTAAGTTTTATTAAATTATATTTATATAGTTTGACATGATTTACACTTAACTACCGTATATTTTAAATACTATCATTATATCTGTATGAAAGTTTGAGCACACTAAATGAAGCTTAAATAGGTTTAAAATAAGTGAATGATTAAGTATAACATTTTAAATTACATGATTATAATCTGACGGCGTTTAAAACATATAATAGTTTAAGTGTAAATATCAATCATATAATTGTAATTTAATAAAATTTAAAATATATAATATTTAAGTGTATTATTTTAAATCACATCGGTATAATTTGATAATGCTTAAACCATATATTACTAATTTATATTTTATCTTTTTTATCTTTATAAGTTTCCAAGGCCATCTACAACAATTATCATCCAATCAGCCTTCAAATTGCATTTGATTATCTAGCAAGAAAAAGTAATGTTTATCGGGAATTCTCCAAATTAAACACGATTAATGAAAATATTCATAAAAGCTTCATCGGTTAATGGATTTCATAGATTACAACTTACCATCTGTCATGTTTTTTATATCCACTTGATCGATGGGGCTGGTTAGACTTTTTACCTCAAGGGTCCCAGAATCGTAAAGAGTTTTAAAGGTGCTTATCTTCTAGTGTTGGATAAGAAATCGGGAGCTTTTGTTTAAGGATGCATTGCCATCTACGCAACCCCTCATCGGAGTTCTGAGCTTGACAATTGTCATATTTCTTCGTTAAAAAAAAAGAAGAAAATATTTTATGGCATTTCATAAATTCATAACTTAGCAATTTTTTTTCTAGAATACGTTGCAATTTCTTTTTTTTTTTTTTTTTTGGAGAATACACTGCAACATATGAACATTAATGTTGTTATGATTTATGTTTTGGTATAATCTGTGCATTAGACTCGGCATCCCAAGTTCTAAGCCCATTCCACATTGTAGTGCACTCCAATTAAGCTACCAAAATCGCCTCCGGTATCAAAGAAATCGGCAAGATTGATGTTCCCAGGTCCTCCTCACCCACTTGTTGAACCTCGTTGCTTCTCTTAAAATAGTCCAACACGTCAAGCATTAAACGGAGCAAGAGACGTGTAGATTTTTAATTAGATGCCGGATTCCCCAAGAAAAAATAATGAAAAGAATAACATGCACTACATCTGTCATGCCTTTAAAAAAAAGAAAAAAAAAAAAACTTAGCCGTCTACCACATTAAAAAAAAAAAACTTTCGAACAAAGTCAAGAGTCAACATGAAGTAGATCTCGTAGGCCTAACATGCCTCGTAAACTAATACCAATATAGCTTTGTGTTCAAATATTATCATTGAGAAAAAAAAAAAAAAACCTTATCCTTCTTACTTACTAGAAGGAAAAGGAAAAGAAAATGAAGAAAAAAAAAATTGAAAAAAAAAAAGAAAAAAAAAATTTATTTTGAATAGAAGAAAAATAAAGAAGAGAGAAAAGTAAATAATTTATAATGATAATAATATTTTTATTATAAATGATTAAAAATGCATCGATTATTTTTTTAAAAAGTTAATATTGAAATGAAAAAAAAAAAGTATTTTTAAGTTTTCTTTTAGAAATCTCTACTGTTTCGAAAAAAAATTTTATGTAAGCCACTATTTTTTTTTTCTCTTAATTTTTTTTCTTTTTACTTTTTTCTTTCCATCTAAATTTTATTTTCCTTCTATTTTTTTTTAGATTTTTTTTTTTTTTTTTTTCTCCAACCTAGGGTTAGGGTTTTATTAGTCTCGGAAAAGTAAAATAAACCTAAAATGGAACAAAATAATAATCTCCATAATCCTCGGAATCATTGCCGGTTACTTGGCACGCACAAGTTGGATTGAATTGGATATTAATTTTGTGAAACACCCAAAAGAAAGCCCTCCAAAAGACATAGGCCACATCATACGGTTCTCTCCAGTCAGGCTGCGGGTGGTCGTGGGCGCATTTTTAAGTAGGGTGTCTTAATTAATTATTAAATGTTGCTGCGCTTATTTCAATTGGGGAGATATGGAGGGAAGGCGAGACGAAAGCGCGCCGAGGAGGAGCGAGGGGCCAAAGAAGGCATCTACTATTAGATGCGATCGCCCTCTCTCGTCCCGTCCCGTCCCGTCCCGTCCGATGCTTCGATTCCTTCTCTCCGCTAGGCAGCTGTTCCGTCTCCGGAAACCCTTGTTCTCGGGTCCTCTTCGGGTTTCTTGGCTTCGATCCGTCGGTTTCTCTACGTTCACGCCGATCACCTCGGCGTATTGAGGGTGGAGTTGCTGGAGGCGAGTTCTTGACGAGGTAAACATCGTGATCGAGGGATTATTGGAGGAATTGATTCGATTTGGAGGCATTTTATGGTTATTTAGGTACGACTCTTTCGCGAGACCTAGTGGGTATTTCTACGTAGAGATCTTTTTAATGAACAATGACACGGTCGATCTCCTTCGATGTTTTCTTGTTTTTTCCTTGGTTTCTTGGATGTGTTATAGCAACCCTAGTTTTTGGGTTCTTGTTTGGTTTCCTGCTTCCGATTCCCCGGTATCTTGAATGCCATGTCGATCTCATTGCGGAAAGCTCAGGTTCGAACGTTTCCTGGTGTTTCCGATGGTAAATAAGCCGGAGCTGAGTTCTGGCTGCGGAAACCGAAGGAATTGAGAAATTTTTGGTGGAGGAAAGACGAGCGTGCTGTGGTTATCGAGGTGAGGTTCTTTGGCAAACCCTTGTTTGAGCTTTCGCTTGGGTATATTTCTGAAATTGGAGTGTCCGGTGTGTCTGCTTGCCTAGACACTAGATTTCTTGCCATGCCTGGGATACTTTGTTTCTAACTGGAAACGTTTCAATGAACAATAGAAGTATCCTACTTCCTCTGACGCATTAAAGAGCATGATCACAGGAGTTGCCAACAATATGGAAATGCTGTTAATTTTTCTCCCGTTTTTATGCATGCATGTCTGTGTGATTTTCCTGATGAATGATTGAGTTTAAAAACTTCTGTATCCACTTTATGATTCATATTCTTAAGAGTTGAGAATGAAGTTTAGAACGCCTAGTCAAACCAAGTTGTCAAAAATACTCTAAATCGATTGTTTCTAGTTTAGTTGAAAGTTCTTTTCTGACATAGGAAACGTGCGTTAGGATGGGGACCAAATTGATGTTGGTTTGAGATTCAAGAAGTTGAGACAGAGAAGAGGGCTAGAAATCCATGCCTAGAAAGAAGGAAAATGACATCCCAAATCCAAATAGATGCCTTTACAGTTGCCAAAAAGTCGGATCGTAGGAATTATTATTTTTTTTTAAAAAAATAGAGATAAGGTTTGATAATTTCAGATTGGCAATACAGTTGTCATTTAAAAAAAATATGGAAGAAAAAATGAAGAAATAACGGCAAATAAGGGGAGAAATGAGGAGGAGGAGAAGGTAGAAGTAAATGATCTGAACAAAAACATAGTTGTTGAAAATATCCTATCCTCTTTTTTATGGTTGAATAAGTTATTCTTTCTTCTATAGCAAAGCAGATGTTAGTGTTGAGAGTAGAGGAACATTTAAAGATGATCGGACGTTAGTTGTTTGAAGTTTCTTTGTTGTTTATTTTTATTGTTTGACTAGGATTTTTTTAAATAAAAAAATGTGTGAAGTTTTATCAATATTTGAAGAAGCAGGTAGTTCGTTTTAAGTCTCCTAATTGTTTCCATGGAATTTAAAACAAGTCAGGTTTATAGATGTAAAAATAAGTGAAGTATTTTCAAAAATTGAAGAGGTAGATGGTTCATTGAAATCTTAAAAAAAAAAAAATTGTGGAGGAGAATCTTTCTTATTTATTAAATATGGCAACTGCTATATGTTGTGAGTCAAGAACCTTTAAAAATGAAATGTATTTGTAACTTCAAATGTGAAAATGAGTGAATCCTTCTCTGTTTAAGTAAAAGAAAAATTCCTCAAATATCTATTTGTACTTTTTTTTTGTGAAATTAGTGATGTCAAGTCTTTAAGAGAAACTTGGTTTGATTCTTCTAGATTCTACTTTTATTTTAAATTGGTTGATGTTTAATCATCATTTGAATTGATAAATTGTTGATTTGTCTCCGCTTTACTATCGGTTAATTAGAAATTTCATTTTTTTTAAATCAGAAAGTGAGTACTAGCGTCCAGAGTCAAGGAACATTTAAAAAGAGAGGGGGAGAGTCTATAAGAATGATTGTTTCTGCTGTTGAGTTGGTGAAAAATGCTTTGAATTGGAATGATTGAAGCTTGCTAAGTTAAAACATCTGGAGTTCTATTTGATTCGGGGTGAAGCATTGTTTATTTAAATATCTTTTTTTTTTCACCATTCAATAGAAATTTTGTTCTTTAACAGCAAACCAATTCATATTTGTGTAGCCTAAATTAGCAGAACTTTTGTTGAATTTATTAATTTGCATTCTAAATTACCATAGATATTTGCAACTTCTACTTCAGTGAGTCCAGTTGATGATATATAGCTGTTAGTCAATTTATCAATACACAAAAGTGATAATAACTTCATAGATCCATAAGGCTTCTTCTAACAAAAAAAAATGTTTTGTTGCACTTAAGTCATAAAATATACCTATTTTATGATAATTTTGCTTAGAACCTTATTATTCTAGCCTTTCCTGCGTCTTCAATTGCACAGACGCCCTAGTTATCAGGATACTGGCAATGGAAAACCTCTCGAGTTACACTAAATCTTCTCACCATTAATAATGGCTATGAGCTCCTATGATACAAAAAATAGAATAGCGGGTGATGTGGCCGATGGCGCCACATGGATGTTAACGGCAAAATTAACTGACGGACGTAGATTCTTTAAGTCGGCTCCAGCGGTCCTGCCTTCTTCAAGTCAGCCCCAGTGGCCGTGCGCTTCTCCAAGTCTGCATCAGCAGCCCCGCGCTTCTCCAAGTCGGCATCAGCAGCCCCGCGCATCTCCAAGTCGGCCCTAGCGGCCCGACTTCTCCAAGTCGTCAGCAGCCCTGATTTCTTCAAGGTCAGGCTCCTACCGCCTGGCCCGCACTGCTTGATACAATCAGGCCCACTACGCCTGGCCTGCGCCGCTTGACACGATTAGGCCCGCCTATCGCCTGGCTTGCGCCATTTGACATGATCAGGCCCACATATCGTCTGATATGTTCAGTTGATGGGATTAGGTCCACCAACTGTTAAACCCATGTGCTTGATGGGACTAGGCCCACCAACCAGCTCCTATTCACATAATCGCCACGAGTTTAACAGACATTCCTCTTCACTGAACTCCACGTGGTTGATCCCTAGACGAATACCTAAGGTCTATAAAAGGGTAAGAGAATCCAGAATAAACAGTACGTCTACTTACATACTCTCTAACCTAAGAATATCCTCCAATACTTGAAGCCTTCTCCTTTCCTAGAGCTTCTTCAAGCGCTCTCTCTCTGCTATGACCTCGGTTGTTAAATTGATCGTCGGAGGGTCCCCGCCGAAGCAACCTTCGGTATCGAGACTTCTTGCAAGCCATCCGCTCCGAAGGAAGCCACACCAGTAAACAAAGTTTTCCCTGACGGTTGATTCCAGTGATCGAGCGTCAAAAGATTGGCGCGCCAGGTAGGGGAGCGATAAAAGACAAGCTCTATAACATCCGCCTACATATCCTCCTTTTTATCAACAATGGTGGTGATGCGCGCTCGAGGCCTCTGCCAGCTATCCTGGGGGGCATCTACAATCGGCGGAGCAACAAGAGGCCAACCTCCCCGTTGCTAACCCTTTAGCTACTCCCGTGCCACCAGTCATGGCCACTCAAGCTGAGCAATTGGCTGTGCTCACCCAGCAAGTCAAACTCTCACAGCGATGATCTACGGACTCCGGAAGCAGTAGTCTGTAGCCACCCAACATTAACTTGCTCCACCTGTACCATCACCTGCTGCACTAGCTAGTCAGCAATCTGCTCGGGACATCATCGGGATCTCCTCAAGAGATTGTGCTCCCTCGTCCAGCCTCAGCGTCAGGAAGAGCCTAACCGGAGGCACTACTGCCCGTGCTCTTCCTCTTCTTCTTCCTCATCTTCCGGGCCACCAAGGAAGATGCCAGATGTCAATTGCCTCGTCTGGATGAATACCACCGACAGCTGGAGGAACTCATCAGGAAAATCAACAACCAGACGGAGGAGGAGTACGATACTCGTCCTCCTTACACTCATCGAATCTTGGAAGAGCCCGTCCCCTCCAGATTCCGTCTCCTCCAGTTGGATCCGTACGATGGTACAATGGATCCCCTTGATCACCTCGAGAGCTACAAAGCTTTCATGCAAGTCCAAAGGGCTATTGATGCCCTCCTGTGCAAAGCCTTTCCCGCCACTTTGTGAAAGGCTGCTCGCGCTTGGCACTCTTGCTTGTCCCTGCACAGCATCAACTCCTTCCTGAGTGTTGGAAAGAGCATTCTTGGTGCACTTCGATGCCTGTCGGAGGATCTCATGGGTCATAGACAGCCTCTTCTCTGTACGACAGAAGGAAGGGGAGTCACTTCGAGATTTCGTGGCTCGCTTCAAGATAGCCGCCCTCGAAGTGTATCATCTAGACGACGTGGTGGCAACTCTAGCACTGAAGCGGGACTTCTCCCCTCCCGCTTCACATTCTCTCTGGACAAGAAGCCACCCAACTCTTATTTTGACCTCCTCCTCAGTGCATAGAAGTACATCCGTGCAGATAAGGCCGACTTCATCCGTCGGAAGATTGAGAGGGGTTTCAGTCGGAGGTCCGCCTGTCCTGAGCCAAGCGGATCCTCTCGCCCCAAGAAGTTCGAGCCACCACGCCGGCTGGACAACAGGCGTCAAAGCCTCGCTCCCAGAGAGAGTGAGCTTACGCTTCTTCTAGCCCCTCGCTCTTACATCCTCATGGAGATTGAGGCGGGCCATATCTCCAACGCCCTCCCCTTATGAAGAAAAGCTTTCCCCGCAATAAGAGCCGCTACTGCCGCTTCCATCGGGACTACGGCCACGACACCAACTGCTACAGTCTGAAGCATGCCATTGAGGAACTCATTCAGTGGGGCTACCTCGGGAAGTATGTCCACAAGGCAACCCCGGCTGTTTTGGCACTCATGGGGCCTCCCCCTGCTCAAGCTATTGTCGATAATTCCTCGATGGAGAGGACGATAGGAATGGTATCTGGGGGGTAGCCTCTTCATCTAAGCGGCCAAGGGGGGACGTGGACTTAGATGATGTAATCCCTAGAGGGGAGTTAGCTAGGGTAGACAATGTAAACAATGAGGGCGTCGTTGTTTCGATGATGATCGTCAAACACCCTGTAAAAAGGATCCTGGTTGATAGTGACAGCTCGGCCGACATCATTACCTATGATGCATTTGTTAGGATAGATTTGTCTCTTGACTCCCTTCAGCCAGTGACGGCTCCCTTGGTCGGGTTTATGGGAGATTCAGTGAGGGTGGAAGGCGAGATCACTTTGCCGATGACGGTCGGAACACCGCCGTGTCAAAGCACAGTCATGATGAGGTTTTTAGTCATCTGAGTACCTTTGGCATACAACGCCATCCTTGGCTGACCCGGCCTCAATCTTCTTGATGCGGTCATCTCCACCAAATGGTTGCTCGTGCAGTTCCCTACTAGCAATGGAATCGGCGAGATGCGAGGAGAGACCAGTCTAGTCCTGCCCTACTATCACACAGCTTCAAGCCCTCAGAGGTCGTGTCGGCCTCAGAGGTACCGGATCCCAAAAAATCCAATAAAGGAGAAGAACCGGTCGAGCAGCTACTGACCTTTCCATTGGGGGACGACCCGACAAGGACAGTGTGAGTCAATGGACTTCTCCCCATGGAGGACCGGGATCACCTCCTGACTTTCCTATGGGCCAACACGGACATTTTTGCCTGGTCGGCATCCGACATGCCTGGCATACTATCAAAGGTGATCACCCATAAGCTCAACATCGATCCAAAGCACCACCCAATCCGTCAAAGAAAGATGAGTTTTGCTCCTGAGTGGCAAAGAGCTATTGACGAGGAAGTCAACAAATTACTTGCTGCCGGCCACATCCAGGAGGCGCATTATCCGGATTTGTTAGCCAATGTAGTGATGGTTCGTAAGGAAAACGGGAGCTGGAGAATCTGCATCGACTTCATCGACCTCAACAAGGCATGCCCAAAAGATAGCTTTTCATTGCCCTGGAT
This sequence comes from Calamus simplicifolius, assembly GCA_900491605.1. Lineage (NCBI taxonomy): Eukaryota > Viridiplantae > Streptophyta > Magnoliopsida > Arecales > Arecaceae > Calamus > Calamus simplicifolius. The sequence goes on along the minus strand of UESW01004137.1, from coordinate 730,102 downwards.
TGATCAGCTGGTGGATTCGACATTCGGTCACGAACTCCTAGTTTCATGGATGCTTTCTTTGGGTACAATCAGATAAAGATGGACCTGGACGACGAGGAGCACACCTCTTTCGTGATCGAGAAGGGCATATACTGCTACAAGGTAATGCCCTTTGGCCTTAAGAATGCGAGATCAACCTATCAGAGGTTGATGAACAAAGTCTTCTAAGACCAACTGGGCCGAAACATGGAGGTCTACGTGGACGACATGCTGACGAAGAGCGCCCATGCTTCCGACCATGTCTCTGACTTAGAGGAGACTTTGAACAACCTTCGTCGTTACAAAGTCAAGCTAAACCCGAAAAAGTGTGCCTTCGGGGTCACGGCAGGAAAATTTTTGGGCTTTATGGTGACTCAGCAAGGAATTGAGGCGAACCCATAGCGGCTATCGGAAGGGTGGCAGCCCTAAGCCGGTTTCTCTCTAAGTCGACTGAGAGGTGCCTATCTTTCTTCAACGCCCTGCGCAAAGTGAATGGGTTCGAGTGGACGGAAGATTGCCAGAGAGCTTTTGAAGGATTAAAAGCATTCCTAGTTACCCCCCACTCCTGTTGAAGTCGAGGGCCGGAGAGTCTTTTCCTTTACCTTGCCGCCTCCTCAGAGACTGTCAGCTCCGTCCTGGTGCACCTCAACGTCGACGGAACCTAGAAGCCCGTCTACTATGTGAGCAAGGTACTCCACGACGCTGAGGTCAGGTATTCCAAGATAGAGAAGATTATCTTTACTCTGATCATGTCCGCCTAGCGTCTTCGGCCATATTTCCAGGCTCGCCCCGTTGTGGTGCTCAGGGACCAACCCTTTAAAGCCATACTGGCTTGTCCTGATACCTCGGGCTGGTTTTTCCAAATGGGCAATTAAGCTAAGAGAGTTCGACCTCTCATTTCAGGCAAGGCCGGCTTTGAAGTCTCAAGTTTTGGCCGACTTCTTGATCGAGTGCACCTGGACGGGGGAGCAGGCAAAGGAACCTCCTGTGGTTCAATCGGGCGTTGAGCTCGAGGATGTGGGGGAGTTTTGGATCCTCCACGTGGATGGCACCTCAAACTCCCAAGGAAGCAGTGCCGGCCTCATCCTTGTGGGTCCAGAGGGCAAAAAGGTGGAGTACGCCCTTCGACTCCTCTTCAAAGCTACAAACAATCAGGCCAAGTATGAAGCCTTGCTGGCCGGGGTGAGACTTGCCCAGGAACTTGGGGTGAAACATCTTAGAGCCTTAACCGATTTTCAACTCGTCTCCGAGCAAATCAACGGAGAGTACGAGGCACAGGACCCTACCATAGCTCAGTACCGGAAAAAGGTTCGGCTCCTAATCTCTTTGCTGGCCTATTTTAGCATTGGTTTACATTCCTCGGAGCGAGAATGCCAAGGCCGACGCCCTTTCCCGCTTAGCCACCTCGGGTGGGCAGTCCTAAGGGGCACCTACATCGAGCACCTAGAAAGGCCCAGCATCGAGGATAAAGAGGAGATCCTCCGATCGTCCAGGAGCTGACATGGATGTCGCCTATGTCCGCTACCTCACGGACGGTACCCTCCCAACCAACCGCGAGGAGGCCAGGCTGCTCAAATGAAGGGCTTCCAAGTTCACCCTTCTAGATGGGTGTTTATACAGAAGGTCATTTTTCTACCCCCTTCTCAAATGTATTGAATTGTAGACGCCGACTACATCCTCAAAGAAATCTATGAAGGTTTCTGCGGAGACCATTTGGGGGCAGATCGCTGGCACAGAAGGCCCTCCGCCAAGGCTATTACTCGCTCACCATAAGGGAGGACGCCGCCAAACTGGTTCAGAAATGTGACGGCTGCCAACAACATGCACATATCCACGACAGCAGTCCGTTCATTGAGTCGCTCTCGGCCACATGGCCCTTTGCCCAATGGGGAATGGACATCCTCGGACCGTTTCTTCTGGTTTCGGGTCAGCAGAGGTTCTTACTCGTCGCCATCGACTACTTCACCAAGTGGGTTGAAGTCGAGGCGCTAGCCAAAATCACTGAGAGTAAGGTCGAAGCCTTCTTCTGGAAGTCTATTATATATCATTTCGGCTTGGCTCACACCATCATCACCGACAATGGCCGGCAGTTCGATAATGCCACATTCAAGACTTTCTGCGCCGAGTGAGCATCTGCCATCGGTTCACCTCCGTCGGCCATCCACAGACCAACGGAGAGGCCGAGGTCATGAATCGAACCATCCTTCGAGGACTCAAAACCCGGCTGGACGGGTCCAAAGGCAGATGGGTGGAGGAGCTCCCTAGCGTGCTATGGGCATACCATACGACTCCAAGAGCCACGACGGGAGAGACCCTCTTCAGTCTCGTCTTCGGATCCAAAGCGGTCATACCCGTCGAGATTGGCTCGCCAAGTCCCGAGTGGAGTCCTACAATGAAGAAGACAACCCTGTATAGCTGAGAGCCAACCTCGATTTCATTGATGAGGCGCACGACCGAGCATGGCTCCAGATTGCCACATGTCGCCAGCGAGCAGCCAAGTACTACAACGCTCGGGTACATCCCAAGATATTCCGCCTCAGAGATCTAGTCCTTAGAAAGGCCGAAGTGTCTAAGCCGACGAAGGTGGACAAGCTATCTTCAAACTAGGAGGGTCCTTACCGCATCATCGAGGTACTTCATCGAGGAGCATACCGGATCGAGGAACTCGACGAACGACCCATCCCACGCACCTGGAATGCAGACAACCCCCGCTAATATTATCAATGATGTACCCCTACATTGTTGATAATAAAGAGTTTTTCAAATACTACATCTGGTTCATCCCGAAAGCTGAGGACTCGTTAACTAAAGGAGCTTGACGGCATCGCGGCTAATGGAACACCTCTCGGTCTGGTGCGGAGGTGCCCCTGAGACGGTTCATGTCCCTAACAGTCCTCGAGTCGCCCCTTGGGCCGGTACACAAACCCCCGAGGCGGTTCTAAAGGAGCTCGATGGCATTGCGGCTAATGGGACACCTTTCGGTTCAGCGCGGAGGCGCCCCTGAGACGGTTCAAGTCCCTAACAGCTTTATACCCTCTCGAGTTGCCCCTCGGACCGGCACACAAACCCCCGAAGTGGTTCTAAAGGAGCTCGGTGGCATTGTGGCTAACGGGACACCTCTCGATCCGGCGCGGAGGCGCCCCCGAGACAGTTCAAGTCCCTAACAGCTCCGTACCCGCTCGAGTCGCCCTTCGGGCCGGCACACAACCCCGAAGTGGTTCTAAAGGAGTTCGGTGGCATCGCGGCTAACGGAACACCACTCAGTCCGACATGGAGACGCTCCCTGAGTGGTCAAGACCCTAACAGCTTCGTTCCCGCTCGAGTCGCCCCTCGGGTCGGCACACAAACCACTGAGGCGGTTCAAAAGGAGCTCGACGGCATCGCAGCTAATGGGACACTACTCAGTCCGGCATGGAGACGCCCCCTGAGTGGTCAAGACCCTAACAGCCCCATACTCGCTAGAGTCGCCCCTCGGACCGGCACACAAACCACCGAGATGGTTCTAAAGGAGCTTGGCAGCGTCACGGCTAACGGGACACCACTCAATCTGGCATGGAGACGCCCCCTGAGTGGTCAAGACCCTAACAGTCCCGTACCCACTCGAGTCATCCTTCGGGCTTGTTGAAAATTGTGTCCTAAAGCCAATCAACTAACATGTAGATGATTGTGCAAGTTGTAAATATATATGAATTATTAATTATTAAAATGTTTATTTGGCGATTCATCGCATCGCATCTTCCTGAAATAAATTCTTTTGTGATGGAGTCCTTGGAACCATAATCTATTCAATAAGAGAGGGTTTATTGAGTGGTTCTTAAAATAGTTGCGACCAAATGATATATAGTTATAGGACAACTATGTATCAAGTAAAGGTCATTGTATGTCATATGGGTTGGTTGTCCTCTTTATGAAGGAGTGTGGTGACACTGGTATGATATGCAGGTAAGGTGTATGACATTTCACTGAACATGACCAATCTATGGAACACTTTTTTGCCAAGAAGTGTTTGTAAAGGGATATGGATATAAGTGTCCTTCTGACCTGAAATCACCATGGTAGCTTGCAAGCAACCTACTGTACTTTGGTGCCGGATTATCTGGATTTTTAATCCAGTGACAGAAGGTTTCTGGGTTCAGTAAAGTACTTGTGGAGCAGTGAGTGGATCAAGATGGGATTGAACTCTCCAAATAGTTGGAATAATGTCTCACTGTGTTTCAATTTAGCAAAACCTTGGCCAGGGTAGTCCTTGTGAGGAGTCATAGGACTTGTGAAGATTGAGACACTTTATGGATGAACTGATTAAGGGTTGGCAGTTAAAACCCAAGTCATCTTGAGCATTGAGGTCAAAGGAATAAATTATATGGTAACCATATGCCAGAGGTTCTTGATTGTTGCTCTACAACCTTCGGCCTATCCGGACGTCGGGTATTGATATGGTTGATCCAACGTCGTCGGAATAAACGACAACGATAACGGCGACTGACGGAGGCTCTCTCAACATCTCTGAGACCCCCTCTCGCTCTCGGGCCACATGAACAGCGTCACAACCCCCGAGACCCTCTCTCGCTCTCGGGCCACATGAATAGTATCTCAACCCACGAGACCCCCTCTCGGTCTCGGGCCACATGAACAGTATCTCAACCCCCGAGACCCCCTCTCGGTCTCGGGCCATATGAACAGTATCTCAACTCCCGAGACCCCCTCTCGGTCTCGGGCCATATGAACAGCGTTACAACCCCCGAGACCCCCTCTCGGTCTCGGGCCACATGAACAGTGTCACAGCTCCCGAGATCCCCTCTCAGTCTTGGGCCACATGAACAGTATCTCAACCCCCGAGACCCCCTCTCGGTCTCGGGCCACATGAACAGTATCTCAGCCCCCGAGACCCCCTCTCGGTCTCGGGCCACATGAACAGTATCTCAGCCCCCAAGATCCCCTCTCGGTCTCGGGCCACATGAACAGTATCTTAACCCCTGAGACCCCCTCTCGGTCTCGGGCCACATGAACAGTACTTCAACCCCTGGCGCACGATCCGGCCAGCTCTGGGCCACCTGGCATGCCTACATGATCCGCCGCACATCTGTAGCAGGGCGTGATCATGCCTCATAATGGCGTATGGTCCGTTGTATGTCTATCACTGTGCGCGATCATACCCCGTTGCAGCGTACGGTCCACCACCTGTCCGCTACTGTGCGCGGTCATATCCAGCAGTGGTGCGCACCATATATAGCCCCAGATGCAAGACACCTTTGAGGCCGTGCTGACCAATGATGCGAGACACCTCCAGCATGTACGGTGACAGTACGATCCGTCATTGTCAGCCTCATATTTTGTCCGTTATCGAACTGGGCTCCTAGAATCATCGGGAACAGAAGGGGGATCTTCGAACATGTATAAAGCATACGCCCATGCCGTAAGTGGGGAGGATGAACTCTGGTTTTTCTAGCTCTTTTCCATTAGTTAAGCCCTAGCTGTAAGTTCTCTTCGGCTAGACAGTTCTCATCTGTTCCCAAGTGACTGACTTGAGCGTCGGAGGGTCTCCACCGGAGCATCCGGTCTCCGGGGACTTTTCTTGCAGGAGTCCAGCGAGGAGGACGTCCGTTTCCCCGGCGCTTAAAGAGAGTGACTTGGCGTCATCAGATTGGCGCGCCAGGAAGGAGAGGAGAAAGAGACAGACATCGAATCAGCAATCTGCAACTCCTCTCTCTCCAAGCTCTTGAGTCATGGTGACAACCCGTGCGAAAGGGGGCTCTATCAGTTGCGCTAGGGGGCAGCGCCAAGGAGCTGATCCACTGGCAGTTGCCCCTCAGCTCTCCCGGCCGGCGTCTCGGCACCGCCGCGTTCTCAGGAGGTTGGACCTTCCGCTCCTCCGGTCGATGTCCCTGTGCCTCCTCCCCATCAGCTCCAGGAAGACCGGTTTGCCGCTCTAGCCACGCAAGTCCAATCCTTGGCGGCGGCGGTCTTGAGTCGCTTCATGTCAAGATCGGCAGAAAGGTGCCTGCCCTTCTTTAAGGTGCTGCACAAGGTCAGCAGCTTCGAGTGGACAAAGGAGTGTCAGGATGCCTTTGAAGAGTTGAAGCGATTTCTATCCACTCCCCCGCTGTTGTCCAAGCCAAAGGGCGGGGAGGAGCTTTTCCTGTACCTCGCAGCCTCCCAAGAGGCTGTTAGTTCTGTGCTCGTGCGCATGGATGCCGATGGGGTGCAGAGGCCGGTCTACTACACCAGCAAGGTACTTCATGATGCTGAGACAAGATACACTAGAACCGAGAAGATCATTTTTGCCCTGGTGGTCTCTGCCCAATGCTTCCGACCCTACTTTCAGGCTCATCCCATCGTGGTGCTCACGGACCAACCTCTTCGGACCGTCTTGTCCCATCCTGACACCTCCGGTCGGCTGGCCAAATGGGCCATCAAACTGAGTGAGTTTGACTTATCTATTCGGCTAAGGTTAGCCATGAAGTCTCAGTTGTTAGCTGATTTCTTGGTCGAGTGTACTTGGACTGAGGAATGTACGGAGGAATCACGTCCGGAGGAACGTATGGGCTCCTCCTCAGCCGAGGAGGCAGAAAAGGAAGACTGGATATTGCACATGGACGGAGCAGCAAATTCTCAGGGAAGCGGAGCCGGGCTCATCCTTGCGAGCCTCGAGGGGGAGGTGGTGGAGTATGCCCTTCGGTTTCAGTTCCCGGCCACTAATAACCAAGCAGAATATGAGGACCTGTTGGCGAGAATGAGGCTGGCTGAGGAGCTCGGTGCAGGGCGTCTGAGGGCCTTCACGGACTTGCAGCTTATTTCTGGGCAAGTTGCTGGAGAATACGAAGCCAGAGACCCAACCATGTTCCGTTACCTGAGTAAGGTGCAGTTCCAAGCCTCTCGGTTCTCTTACTTTCATGTCAGCTACATTTCCCGGACGGAGAACGCCAGGGCCGATGTGCTATCCTGTTTGGCCACCTCGGCCGACGGGACACTGGGAAGAACGTATGTGGAGCACTTGCAGACCCCAAGCATTGAAGCTGCAGAAGAGGCATTGCTGGTTGTGCAAGGGCCCTCTTGGATGGATGCCTATGCACGATATTTGACCGACGGCACCCTCCCTGAGGACCCCGCGGAGGCAAGATTGCTCAAGCAGTAGGCCCCAAGGTTCCTGATAATGGACAGGAGGCTCTATTGAAGGTCATTTTTATACCCGGTCCTCAAGTGCGTAGGGCCAGCAGAAGCAGACTACATCTTGCGAGAAATCCATGAAGGCATATGCGGGAGTCATCTGGAGGGCAAAGCCCTAGCTTATAAGGCCCTACGATAGGGGTACTACTGGCCGACCATGAAGGAGGACGCGGCCGAGCTTGTTAAGAAGTGTGATAGTTGCCAGCGCCATGCAAATATTCAGCGACAGCCGACGTCTCAGCTGACCCCCTTGGTGGCACCTTGGCCCTTCGCCCAGTGGGTATGGATATCTTAGGACCATTCCCCCCCAGCCTCCGGACAGTGCAAGTTCCTCCTTGTGGCCGTCGATCACTTCACCAAGTGGATTGAAGCCGAAGCCCTTGCTAAAATCACTGAAAGTAAGGTGAGATCCTTCTTTTGGAAGTCTATTATATGCCGGTTCAGGCTACCCCATACTCTGGTCACCGACAATGGCCGGCAGTTTGACAATGCGCCCTTCCGAGGGTTCTGCACCGAACTTGGTATCAACCAGAGATTCACTTCCGTCGGACACCCCCAGACCAATGGAGCGGCCGAGGTGACCAATCGCATCATTCTCCAAGGACTAAGAGCCCGACTGGATGATTGCAAGGGGTGGTGGGTTGAGGAGCTCCACAATGTGCTATGGGCCTACCATACAACGCCACGAGCCCCCACCGGAGAGACTCCGTTCAGTCTGGTCTTTGGGTCCAAAGCTGTCATCCGGTGGAGATAGGCTCCCCGAGTCCTCGGGTGGAGTCATATAATGAGGAAGACAACTCGGATCGGCTGCAGGCCAACCTCGACCTGGTGGAGGAGGTGCGAAACCGAGCGTGGCCGCGGATGGCGGTCTACCAACAACGAGCTGCCAGGTACTACAACGCTCGTGTGCGTCTCAAGACTTTCTTGCCGGGAGACCTGATCCTTCGACGGGCTGAAGTCTCAAAGCCGAAGGAAGGAGGCAAGCTAGCTCCGAACTGGGAGGGGCCCTATCGGATCGCCGAGACACTCCGTCACGGGGCATACAAGATTGAAGAGCTGGATGGGAGGCCGCTCCTCCGGACGTGGAACGTCGATAACCTCCGTCGGTACTATCAGTAGTACATTCCTTTTAGCATTAAATACCATGCTTGTATCCTTATGGGTTTTCACCCTTCGCTTCTCATCAATGAACTTAAATTTTAGTCTCTCAGTTTTCCACAAAAGCCTTGGGCCAGCCAGGCATAAAGCCTAGTGTACCACTGGCAGAGCGATGTACCATCGGCTCTCATCAGCTTAAGCCCGACCTCGGTCGGCACAAAAGCCCTGGGCCAGCAGGCACAAAGCCCAGGGTACCACCGACAGAGCGATGTACCATCGGCTCTCATCAGCTTAAGCCCGACCCCGGTCGACACAAAAGCCCTGGGCCAGCCAGGCACAAAGCTCAGTGTACCACTGGCAGAGCGATGTACCATTGGCTCTCAACAACCAAAGCCCAACCCCGTTGGCACTTAAAGCCCTGGGCCAGCCAGGCACAAAGCCTGACCCCCGTCGGTACGTAAAGCCTTGGGCCAGCCAGGCACAAAGCCCGACCCCGTCGGCACTTAAAGCCCTGGGCCAGCCAGGCACAAAGCTCAGTGTACCACTGGCAGAGCGATGTACCATTGGCTCTCAACAACCAAAGCCCAACCCCGTTGGCACTTAAAGCCCTGGGCCAGCCAGGCACAAAGCCTGACCCCGTCGGCACGTAAAGCCTTGGGCCAGCCAGGCACAAAGCCCGACCCGTCGGCACTTAAAGCCCTGGGGCAGCCAGGCACAAAGCCCGACCCCCGTCGGCACTTAAAGCCCTGGGCCAGCCAGGCACAAAGCCCGACCCCCGTCGGCACTTAAAGCCCTGGGGCAGCCAGGCACAAAGCCCGACCCCCGTCGGCACTTGAAGCCCTGGGCCAGCCAGGCACAAAGCCTGACCCTGGTCGGCACAAAAGCCCTGGGCCAGCCAGGCACAAAGCCCAGTGTACCACTGGTAGAGCGATGTACCATCGACTCTTAACAACTAAAGCTCGACCCTTGTGACACTTAAAGCCCTAGGCCAGCCAGGTACAAAGCCCGACCCCCGTCAGCACTTAAAGCCCTGGGCCAGCCAGGCATAAAGCCCGACTCCCGTCGGCACTTAAAGCCCTAAGGCAGCCAGGCACAAAGCCCGACCCCCGTCGGCACTTAAAGCCCTGGGCCAGCCAGGCACAAAGCCCGACCCCGATCGGCACAAAAGCCCTAGGCAAGCCAGGCACAAAGCCCAGTGTACCACTGGTAGAGCGATGTACCAAGTGTACCACTGGTAGAGCGATGTACCATCGGCTCTCAACAATTAAAGCTCGACCCCTGTCGGCACTTAAAGCCCTGGGCCAGCCAGGCACAAAGCCCGACCCCCGTCGGCACTTAAAGCCCTGGGCCAGCCAGGCACAAAGCCCGACTCCCGTCGGCACTTAAAGCCCTGAGGCAGCCAGGCACAAAGCCCGACTCCCATCGGCACTTAAAGCCCTGGGCCAGCTAGGCACAAAGGCCAACCCCCGTCGGCACTTATAGCCCTGAGGCAGCCAGGCACAAAGCCCGATCCCCGTCGGCACTTAAAGCCCTGAGGCAGCCATGCACAAAGCCCGACCCCCGTCGGCACTTAAAGCCCTGAGGCAGCCAGGCACAAAGCCCGACCCCCGTTGGCACTTAAAGCCCTGGGCCAGCCAGGCACAAAGCCCGACCCCCGTCGGCACTTAAAGCCCTGGGCTAGCACTTAAAGCCCTGGGCTAGCCAGGCACAAAGCCCGACTCCCGTCGGCACTTAAAGCCCTGAGGCAGCCAGGCACAAAGCTCGACCCCTCGTCGGCACTTAAAGCCCTGGGCCAGCCAGGCACAAAGGCCGACCCCGTCGGCACTTAAAGCCCTGGGCCAGCCAGGCACAAAGGCCGACCCCCGTCGGCACTTAAAGCCCTGAGGCAGCCAGGCACAAAGGCCGACACCCGTCGGCACTTAAAGCCCTAAGGCAGCCAGGCACAAAGCCCGGTACACCTTCGACAAAGCGGTGCATCATTAGTCCTCAGGAGCCCGTCAGCCTGACCTCCTGAGTCCAATGCCTCAACCCCAAGAAGCCTGTCCTTCCTGGCCCTAAGGTTCGGTCCTATCTGGACAAGTCAAAGTGATTCGCGAATGAATTAAAGGTTACCCCTCGGCGCTGATGAAGCCCCGAGAGGTCGCACGTCATTATCCAATGAATTTGGGGTAGAGGTTGTAGACGGACAAAGACAATTCATCTTGAGAGAAAGTGATATTTCATTAATTTAAAGTGATTACAAAAGCACCGACCTAGTCGGACTTGCGAAAATAAAATACAAGTGGAGGCTCACGGTTCAGCCGGTGCGGGCTCGTCATCGGATAAGGCCAACTCCGAGAGACGCTCTGTTTCGACCTCTAGGGCTTAAGGAAAGTTTAAGTCCCGAGCGACTTTCTCTTTCCCATGCTGAATCCTTGAAAAAACGCCCCCGCCGAAGCTTCCGCCAGTTCGTCTGTAAAGCGCTCGGATGCTTTGAATTCTTCTATGACCCTGGCGGTCCTGGCCGCAACGGCTGCTTCCACCTCAGCAGCTCGAACTCCTTCCTCTGCAGCGAGATCTGCCGCCGCTGCCCTCTCGGCCTCCTGGGCGCGACTTGCCTCCTCTTCAGCTTTATCATCCCTCTCCTCCGCCGCCCTTGCCCTCTCCTCCGCCCCCTTGCCCTCTCCTCCTCCGCCTTACCCACTCCTTGGTCGTCCTTGCTCTCTCCTCGGCCTCGGTCGCCCGACTCTCAATTGTTTGGATGGCCGAGGACAATTCAGAGATGTGCAGATCTCTTGCTGCAACGGCGTTTTCGGCGTCTGTCATCTGGCGGAGTGCCGCCCGCAAGCGGTTGGCCTCAGCCTCCGCTCGGCTCTCAGCAGCCCTTATATCGTTGGCCCGAGCGGTTCTGGCCGACTCAAGGGCCCCCTCGGCCGCCTCCGCACGATTACAAGCTTCCTCGGCCTCCTTCTGGGCCTCCCGCAGAAGGGTCTTTCCTCCATGAATGACCTCCCTTGTAGCCCTTAGGGAGTTCACAAGCTGCGTGCAGGTTCCATGTCAAAAAGAGAGAGAGAAGAAGAAGAAAAGAAAAAGAAAAATATGGAGGCGAAGGGTTGCAAGGACAACTTACTTGACAAGGGCCGCGTAGGACTCTCGTAGAACATAGCCGCCTTCAAGTAGCTAAGCTCTTACAGGACCTCGGGCACGAAGACTGGCGAGAGGACCCGCTCTGCCCAGCGCCATCGTTCAGAATGGAGTCCCGAGATGGCCTAGGTCTGGCTCCATTCCCTTCGGCTGCCTGTTACCAGACTCGGCGTGCGGGCTGCTTATTGGCATCTGTTCGGGGGGCGGGCTTGCTGCCCTGATGACCCCTCGCCCCAGCTCCTGGCTGTCCGAGGAGGATCGGTCCACTGGGTGCAAAGAGCTCCTCTGCTACCGCAGGCTCCTCTGCTACCGCCGGCTCCTCCGCAGCCGGCTCCTCCGCAGCCGGCTCCTCTATTGGTATCCCCTTGGTCACCGCCCTTTCTAGTGGGGTGTCGGTTGTGAGGTCAGTCTCCGGAGCGACCGGGAGCTCTTGCGGTGCCAGTGGCTCGGGCACCTGCATCGTCGGGCATTTTGGAGCCGGTGCTCGCCGGTCTTCACTCGGTCCTTCCGGGCCCTCTTTTTGGCGACGGCCCTCAGGAGTTTCTGGGTCGGGACCTTCATGGCTGTACAGCTTCGGTCAAGGTCGGTAAAAAAAAAGACGAAACAAGAAGACTTTGATTAAGTGTAAGGGAGACTTACCGCGGTGGGAAATGAGACCCACCGACTGGAGGTTCTCTTCAGTCAAGAATAGGTTGTACCGAGGGATGTCGGTAGCCAACAGCCGCCCTAACGCTTCCTTGTCTCCGGGGTGGACAGTGGAATTCGCGTTACCTCGGAGGTCGGGGTCCCCCCACCGGGCCTTAACTTGGTCAAGATTTGTAAAGAAGAACCGGGATTTCCATCCCTTGATGGAGGAGGAAAGAAGGAGTTTCAAGACTCGGCCGGGTCGGGGCTGAAATAGCCACCAACCCTTTTGAGACCGGAGAATATAGAATAAGTGGAAGAGAGAGACCCGAGGTGTAATTTGAATGGTGGCAGAGGACAACGAAGGCGCTAACGACCCTAAGGGAGTTTGGGACCAACTGTGAAGGGGTCAGGGAGTAGTAGTCGAGGAGGCTTGCGAAAAAGGGGGGAGGGGTAGACGGAGCCCACCCTCAGAGAAATTTTGTAGATGGCCACTCGACCAGGTCGAGAGGAGATCACCCTATCATCGGGAGTTGGAAGATAAAACCCAATCTCCCGAGGGATTTGGTAACGGGCCCGGATGTTTGCTAGATCCCGGCCTGTTACCATGGAGGCGGCCCCTTCCGGGGATTCCGCCCCCACTCTCGAGGAGGCGCTGGTCCCCGCCTGGTGGCCCCTCGACGGAGCCCTACCAGCCGCCACTAGACGCCTCCCTACGGGAGCCTCCCTGGCGACCCGCCTTTGGGCCAGAGGGACGCGGTCCTTCGGATCAGAGGACCACTCGAGGGAGGAGAAGGAGAAGGGGAGAAGAGGGAGAAGCTCAAGGCCTCTCAGACGAAGAACGATCCTCTGAATCATCCTCCGCAGACTAGGACCGGGAACTCATGGTGAGAAAGAAGAAACAGAGGAACCTAGAAGGAGCAAAGAGCTGACCTGGGAAGGAAAGTGACGTGTGCAGGCTCTCAGGTTGCAGGGGGGACCAGGGAGCAGAAAAGCAAGGAAGCGGAGGAAGAAGACGATAGCAGGAACAGAATGGCTGCTTTTGACCCTCCACCCGGGTTTTATTCAGTTTCAAATTGTCCCGCCGTGCCTCGTCCACCACGTGTTCTCTCGCAATAGGATGGACTGCCTTGGAAATCGCTGAGCGTGAGATACGATTTGCTTCCGGCCAATGATGGGATGCCGCTGATGTTGCCGCTATGATGGGTAATGATGGCATGACTTTCCTCACGGACTTCGATGGATCAACCCTGCTTCGAGGACGATCGTCGCAAATTGGGTGGACGGTATTGGCCGCCTTTTCACATCCCCACACCATCCGCATAAAATCGTCGTAGCGCCCATAGGCACGTGTCCGGAGGCGGCTCGCGATGGGCAGGGATCAACCACTTGGGGGGTGACACCCCTTTCGCCTTACTGGGGTGGGCCCACTCCGTCTCAGGGGTGAGGGGGCATCTAATATGGCTGATCCAATGTCGTCGGAATAAATGACAACGATAACGGCGACTGACGGAGGCTCTCTCAACACCCCGAGACCCCCTCTTGGTCTCGGGCCACATGAACAGTATCTCAACCCCGAGACCCCCTCTTGGTCTCGGGCCACATGAACAGTATCTCAACCCCCGAGATCCCCTCTCGGTCTCGGGCCACATGAACAGCGTCACAACCCCCGAGACCCTCTCTCGGTCTCGGGCCACATGAACATTATCTCAACCCCGAGACCCCCTCTCGGTCTCGGGCCACATGAATAGTATCTCAACCCCCGAGACCCCTCTCGGTCTCGGGCCACATTAACAGTATCTCAACCCCCGAGACCCCTCTCAGTCTTGGGCCACATGAACAGCGTCACAACCTCTGAGACCCCCTCTCGGTCTCGGGCCACATGAACAGTACTTCGACCCCTAGCGCACGATTCGGCCCGCTCTGGGCCACCTGGCATGCCCACATGATCCGCTGCACATCTGTAGCAAGGCATGACCATGCCTCATAACGACGTATGGTCCGTTGTGTGTCTGTCATTGTGCGCGACCATACCCCGTTGCAGCGTATGGTCAACCACATGCCTGCTACTGTGCGCGGTCATATCCAGCGGTGGCGCGCACCAAATATAACCCTAGATGCAAGACACCTCTGAGGCCGTGTTGACCATGACGCGAGACACCTCCAGCATGTATGGTGACAGTACGATCCGTCATTGTCAGCCTCATATTTTGTCCGTTATTGAACTGGGCTCCTGGAAATCAGTAATCATCGGGAACTGAAGGGGGATCTTCGAACAGGTATAAAGCATACGCCCATGCCGTAAGTGGGGTGGATGAACTCAGGTTTTCTAGCCCTTTTCCACTAGTTAAGCTCTAGCTGTTTAGTTCCCTTCGGCTAGACAGTTCTCATATGTTCCCAAGTGACTGACTTGAGTGTGGAAGGGTCCCTACCGAGCATCCGGTCTCCGGGGACTTTTCTTGCAGGAGTTCGGCGAGGAGGACGTCCGTTTCCCCGGCGCTTGAAGAGAGTGACTTGGCATCATTAGATTGGTGCGCCAGGAAGGGGAGGAGAAAGAGACAGACATCGAACCAGCAATCTGCAACTCCTCTCTCTCCAAGCTCTTGAGTCATGGTGACAACCCGTGCGATATGGGGCTTTGTCAGTTGCACTGGGGTGCAGCGCCAAGGAGTTGATCCACTGGCGGTTGCCCCCTCAGCTCCTGGTCGGCATCCCGGCACCGCCGCGTCCTCGGGAGGCTAGACCTTCCGCTCCTCCGGTCGACGTCCCTGCGCCTCCTCCCCATCAGCTCCAAGAAGACCGGTTCGCCGCTCTAGCCATGCAAGGCCAATCCTTGGCGGCGGCGGTTCAAGGCCTGCAGTATCAGCAGGCGGCCCTGCAGCAGCGGAGCCATTTCCATGGGTTCCGAGCTTGGTGCAACCCAGCCAGCATTCTTCCCGAAGGAGGTCACCGGTACCGGAAGCTCGCCACCATCACGCTTCGCCCAAGCCTTATCATTAGGAGGCCTCTAAGAGACCTCGATTACCTTCTCGCCACGCCAGTGTTTCTCCCAGGCGCGACATGGGAAGGAGGCGGAGCGACCTCGCAGACATCGCCGTCACTTCCCCCCGTCTTTAGAATCCTTAGGGGAAGGTTCTTTTGATGGCCGGATAGCCCGTCAGGCCAAGCGTCGACTCGACGAGTATAACCAGCGTTGGAGAAACTCAGCCGCCGGATCACCCACCTACCTGAGACGGATTATGACACCCAGCCTCCGCTGTCCGCCGTATCATGGAAGAGCCCATCTCCACCCGGTTCCGCCTCCCCCCCAGCTGGATCCTTATGATGGGACTACAGATCCCCTGGACCACCTAGAAAGTTACAAGGTACTCATACAGGTCCAGGGGCCACCGATTCGTTCATGTGCATCGCCTTCCTTGCCACCCTGAAGAAGGCTGCCCGAGCCCGGTACTTTCGCCTGTCGCCGCGGAGTATCGATTCCTTTCGTCAGTTGGAAAGAGCCTTTTTGGACCATTTTGATGCCTGCCGGAAGATCCCAAGATTAGTTGACAGCCTCTTCGCTGTCCAACAGAAGAGCGGTAAGTCTTTGCGGGATTATGTCGCTCGGTTGAAGGAGGCGGCCCTGGAGGTTTACAATCTTGAAGATTCAGTGGCCATTTTGGCCCTGAAGCGAGGGCTTCATCCGTCCCGCTTCACGTACTCCCTGGATAAGAAGTCGCCCGGTTCTTACGCCGAACTTTTGACCCGGGCCCAGAAGTATATCCGCGCCGATAAGGCTAATTCCTCCCGATGCGAGGAAAGTGGGAGCGCTCTCAAGAAGCCGGCCCGCCCTAAGCCTGTTGAAGTTCAACCCTGGAAACCTGAACCTTCCCGCCGACTAGACAATCGTCCCCGAGATCCCCTCTCGGTCTCGGGCCACATGAACAGCGTCACAGCCCCCGAGATTCCCTCTCTGTCTCGGGCCACATGAACAGTATCTCAGCCCTCGAGACCCCCTCTCGATTTCGGGTCACATGAACAGTATCTCAGCCCCGAGACCCCTCTCGGTCTCGGGCCACATTAATAGTATCTCACCCCCGAGACCCCCTCTCGGTCTCGGCTACATGAACAGTACTTCGACCCCCGGCGCACGATCCGGCCCGCTCTAGGCCACCTGGCATGCCCACATGATCCGCCGCACATCTGTAGCAGGGCGTGACCATGCCTCATAATGGCGTATGGTCCGTTGTGTGTCTGTCACTGTGCGCGACCATACCCCATTGCAGAGTATGGTCCACTACCTGCCCGCTACTATGCGCGGTCATATCCAGCGGTGGCGCACACCATATATAGCCCCAAATGCAAGACACCTGTGAGGCCGTGCTGACCAATGATGCGAGACACCTCCAGCATGTATGGTAACAGTACGATCCGTCATTGTCAGCCTCATATTTTGTCCGTTATCGAACTGGGCTCTGGAAATCAACAATCATCGGGAACAGAAGGGGAATCTTTGAACAGGTATAAAGCATACGCCCATGCCGTAAGTGGGGAGGATGAACTCTGGTTTTTTTAGCTCTTTCCACTAGTTAAGCCCTAGCTGTTTAGTTCCCTTCGGCTAGACAGTTCTCATATGTTCCCAAGTGACTGACTTTAGCGTCGGAGGGTCCCCATCGGAGCATCCGGTCTCCGGGGACTTTTCTTGCATGAGTCGGCGAGGACGTCTGTTTCCCCGGCGCTTGAAGAGAGTGACTTGGCGTCATCAGATTGGCGCGCCACGAAGGAGAGGAGAAAGAGACAGACATCGAACCAGCAATCTGCAATTCCTCTCTCTCCAAGCTCTTGAGTCATGGTGACAACCCGTGCGAAAAGGGGCTCTGTCAGTTGCGCTGGGGGGCAGCGCCAAGGAGCTGATCCACTGGCGGTTGCCCCCTAGCTCTCCCGGCCGGCGTCCCGGCACCGCTGCTTTTTAGGAGGCTGGACCTTCCGCTCCTCCGATCGACGTCCCGGTGCCTCCTCCCCATCAGCTCCAGGAAGACCGGTTCGCCGCTCTAGCCATGCAAGTCCAATCCTTGTCTGCGGCGGTCCAAGGCCTGCAGTATCAGCAGGCGGCCCTACGGCAGCCGGAGCCATTTCCATCGGTTCTGGGCGTGGTGCAACCCAGCCAGCATTCTTCTCGAAGGAGGTCACCGGTACCGAAAGCTCGCCACTGTCACGCTTTGCCCAAGCCTTATCACCGGGAGGCCTCTAAGAGACCCCGATCAACTTCTCGCCATGCTAGTGTTTCTTCCAGGCGGCGACATGGGAAGGAGGCGGAGCGCCCTCGCAGACATCGCCGTCACTTCCTCCCATCATCAGAATCCTCAGGGGAAGGTTCTTTTGATGGTCGGATAGCTCATTGGGCCGAGCGTTGACTCGACGAGTATAACCAGCGGTTAGAGGAACTCAGCCGCCGGATCACCCACCTGCCTAAGACGGATTATGACAGCCGGCCTCCGCTGTCCTGCCGTATCATGGAAGAGCCCATCTCCACTCGGTTCCGCCTCTCCCAGCTGGATCCTTATGACGGGACTACAGATCCCCTGGACCACCTAGAAAGCTACAAGGTACTCATGCAGGTCCAGGGGCCACCGATTCGTTCATGTGCATCGCCTTCCTTGCCACCCTGAAAAGGCTGCCCGAGCCCGGTACTCTCTCCCGTCGCCGCGGAGTATCGATTCCTTTCGTAAGTTGGAAAGAGCCTTTTTGGACTATTTTGATGCCTGCCGGAAGATCCCAAGAGTAGCTGACAGCCTCTTCGCTATCCAACAGAAGAGCGGTGAGTCTTTGCGGATATATCACTCGGTTCAAGGAGGCGGCCCTGGAGGTTTACAATCTTGAAGATTCAGTGGCCACATTGGCCCTGAAGCGAGGGCTCCGTCCGTCCGCTTCGCGTACTCCTGGATAAGAAGCTGTCTGGTTCTTACGCCAACTTTTGACCCGGGCCTAAAAGTATATCCGTGTCGACGAGGCTGATTCCTTCCGACGCGAGGCAAGTTGGAGCGCCCTCAAGAAGCCGGCCCGCCCTGAGCCTGTTGAAGTTCGACCCCGAAACCTGAACCTCCTCGCCGACGAGACAATCGTCCCCGAGCTCCTGCACAGAGAGATGGACCCTACACTCCACTGCTCGCCCTTATATCGCACATCCTGCTTGAGATTGAGGATGAGTCCTATCTTCAACGCCCACCTCCGATGAACCCAAAGATCCCCCGCAATAAGAACCTCTACTGCTTATACCACTGGGACCATGGCCACGATACCGACGACTGTCGCCAGTTGAAGAAGGCAATAGAGGATCTTATCCAGCGTGGTCATCTGGGGAAGTTCGTTCGAAAGAACAACCCGGATACTCCTGGCCCGTCAGTGCCTCCACCGCTGATGATCAACACACTCCAACTGAGAAGACGGTGGCGATGATTTCCTGGGGGGCAGGTGGCCCGCCCAAGAGGCCGAGAGGGGGGAGTTAGATCATGTAATTCCTTTCTTTAAGGAGGACTTAGAGGGGTGGTAAATAAAAACGATGATAGCGTCATCGTGTCCATGACGATCACTAGGCATCCTGTAAAAAGAATTCTGGTTGATACCGGAAGCTTGGTGGATGTTTTGAATTATGATGCTTTTGTTCGCATGAACCTGTCGCCCGACCTACTCCGGCCCGTCGCCACGCCCCTGATGGGGTTCACTGAGGACTCCGTGAAAGTCAAGGGGGAGGTCACTCTTCCTGTCACGGCTGGCACGACCCCGCGCTAAAGCATTGTCCTCATGAATTTCCTGGTGGTTCAAGTGCCCCTCGCCTATAACGCAATCCTCGGAAGACCTGGGCTCAATCTTTTGGACGCTGTCATATCCATTAAACGACTCCTTGTAAGGTTTCCTACCAGGGAGGGAGTCGGGGAGATGTGGGGGGCTCGGAGAGGACCCAACGAAGACAATCCAATTGGAGCCCTACTCCCAGAGGAGGCCGTGACCGCTCCTCACTTTCCTATGGGCTAACGTAGATGTCTTCGCCTGGTCGGCATCCGACATACCAAGCATTCCGGAGGAAGTGATCACCCACCAGCTCAACATTAGGTCGGAGTGCCGACCATCAGGCAGAAGAAGAGAGCTTCGCCCCTGATAGGCAAAAGGCCGTGGATGAGGAGGTGCAAAAGCTGTTGGCAGCCGGTCACATCCGTGAGGTATACTACCCTGACTGGCTGGTGAATGTCGTGATGGTTCGCAAGGCCAGTGGGAGCTGAAGGATGTGCGTGGACTTCACCGATCTCAATAAGGCATGCCCCAAAGACAGCTTCCCACTGCCCCGGATCGACCAGCTAGTGGATGCCACATCCGGGCACGAAACTCTTAGCTTCATGGATGCCTTTTTGGGGTACAACCCGATCAGGATGAACCCACTGATGAAGAAGCCACCTCCTTTGTCACTGAAAAAGGGCTTTATTGTTACAAGGTAATGCCGTTTGGGTTGAAGAATGCCGGAGCTACCTATCAGAGGTTGATGAATAAGGTCTTTGAGGATCAGATCGGGCGTAACATGGAGGTGTACGTGGACGATATGCTGACCAATAGCACCAATGCCGCTGATCACGTCACCGACCTTGCAAAGACCTTCAACAACCTGCGCCGGCACCAAATGAGGTTGAATCCTTGCAATTGTGCCTTTGGGTGGTGGCAGGCAAGTTCCTGGGCTTTATAATAACCCAGGGGGATTGAAGCCAATCTTGACAAGATCCGGGCTATCTTGGATATGAGGCCCCCAGCTAATAAGGACTCAAGGTCAGCAGCTTCGAGTGGACAAAGGAGTGTCAGGATGCCTTTGAAGAGTTAAAGCGATTTCTATCCACTCCCCCGCTGTTGTCCAAGCCAGAGGGCGGGGAGGAGCTCTTCCTGTACCTCGCAGCCTCCTAAGAGGCCGTCAGTTCTGTGCTCGTGTGCATGGATGCCGACGGGGTGCAGAGGCCGGTCTACTACACCAGCAAGGTACTTCATGATGCTAAGACAAGATACACTAGAACCGAGAAGATTATTTTTGCCCTGGTAGTCTCTGCCCAACGCTTCCGACCCTACTTTCAGGCTCATCCCATCATGGTGCTCACGGACCAACCTCTTCGGACCGTCTTGTCCTGACACCTCCGGTCGGCTGGCCAAATGGGCCATCAACTGAGTGAGTTTGACCTATCTATTCGGCTAAGGTTAGCCATGAAGTCTCAGGTGTTAGCTGATTTCTTGGTCGTGTGTACTTGGACTGAGGAACGTACAGAGGAATCATGTCCGGAGGAACGTATGGGCTCCTCCTCAGCCAAGGAGGCAGAAAAGGAAGACTGGATATTGCACGTGGACGGAGCAGCAAATTCTCAGGGAAGCGGAGCCGGGCTCATCCTTGCGAGCCTCGAGGGGGAGGTGGTGGAGTATGCCCTTCGGTTTCAGTTCCCGGCCACTAATAACCAAGCAGAATATGAGGCCCTGTTGGAGGGAATGAGGCTGGCTGAGGAGCTTGGTGCAGGGCGTCTGAGGGCCTTCACGGACTCCCAGCTTATTTCTGAGCAAGTTGCTGGAGAATACGAAGCCAGAGACCCAACCATGTTCCGTTACCTGAGTAAGGTGCAGTTCCAAGCCTCTCGGTTCTCTTAATTTCATGTCAGCTACATTCCCTGGGCGGAGAACGCTAGGGCCGACGTGCTGTCCCATTTGGCCACCTCGGCCGATGGGACACTGGGAAGAACGTATGTGGAGCACTTGCAGACCCCAAGCATTGAAGCTGCGGAAGAGGCATTGCCGGTTGTGCAAGGGCCCTCTTGGATGGATGCCTATGCACGATATTTGACTGACGGCACCCTCCTTGAGGACCCCGCGGAAGCTAGACTGCTCAAGCGGCGGGCCCCCAAGGTTCCTGATAATGGACAGGAGGCTCTATCGAAGGTCATTTTCATACCCGGTCCTCAAGTGCATAGGGCCAGCAGAAGCAGACTACATCTTGCGGGAAATCTATGAAGGCATCTGCGGGAGTCATCTTGGGGGCAGAGCCCTAGCTTACAAGGCCCTACGACAGGGGTACTACTGACTGACCATGAAGGAGGACGCAGCCGAGCTTGTTAAGAAGTGTGATAGCTGCCAGCGCCATGCCAATATCAGCGACAGCCGACGTCTCAGCTGACCCCCTTGGTGGCACCTTGGCCCTTTGCCCAGTGGGGTATGGATATCTTAGGACCATTCCCCCTGGCCTCCGAACAGCGCAAGTTCCTCCTGGTGGCCGTCGATCACTTCATCAAGTGGATTAAAGCTGAAGCCCTTGCTAAAATCATTGAAAGCAAGGTGAGATCCTTCTTTTGGAAGTCTATCATATGCCGGTTCGAGCTACCCCATACTCTGGTCACCGACAACGGCCGGTAGTTTGACAATGCGCCCTTCCGAGGGTTCTACACCCGTGTGCGTCCCAAGACTTTCTTGCTGGAGACCTGGTCCTTCGACGACCTGAAGTCTCAAAGCCGACGGAAGGAGGCAAGCTAGCTCCGAACTGGGAGGGGCCCTACCGGATCGCCGAAACACTCCATCACGGGGCATACAAGATTGAAGAGCTGGATGGAAGGCCGCTCCTCCGGACGTGGAACGCCGACAACCTCCGTCGGTACTATCAATAGTATATTTCCTTTTGGCATTAAATACCATGCTTGTATCCTTGTGGATTTTCACCCTTCACTTCTCATCAAAGAACTTAAATTTTAGTCTCTCAGTTTTTCCACAAAAGCCTTCGGCCAGCCAAGCACAAAGCCCAGTGTACCACTGGCAGAGCGATGTACCATCGGCTCTCATCAGCTTAAGCCCGATCCCGGTCGGCACAAAAGCCCTGGGCCAGCCAGGCACAAAGCCCAGGGTACCACCGACAGAGCGATGTACCATCGGCTCTCATCAGCTTAAGCCCGACCCCGGTCGGCACAAAAGCCCTGGGCCAGCCAGGCACAAAGCTCAGTGTACCACTGGCAGAGCGATGTACCATCGGCTCTAAACAACCAAGCCCAACCCCTGTCGGCACTTAAAGCCCTGGGCCATCCAGGCACAAAGCCCGACCCTGTCGGCACTTAAAGCCTTGGGCCAGCCAGGCACAAAGCCCGAACCCCATCGGCACTTCAAGCCCTGGGCCAGCCAGGCACAAAGCCTGACCCCGTCAGCACTTAAAGCCCTGGGCCAGTCAGGCACAAAGCCCGACCCCCGTCGGCACTTAAAGCCCTGAGGCAGCCAGGCACAAAGCCCGACCCCCGTCGGCACTTAAAGCCTTGGGCCAGCCAGGCACAAAGCCCGACCCCCGTCGGCACTTAAAGCCCTGGGCCAGCCAGGCACAAAGCCCGACTTCTGTCGGCACTTAAAGCCCTAGGCTAGCCTGGCACAAAGCCCGACCTCGGTCGGCACAAAAGCCCTGGGCCAACCAGGCACAAAGCTCAGTGTACCACTGGCAGAGCGATGTACCATCGGCTCTCAATAACCAAAGCCCGACCCCTGTCGGCACTTAAAGCCCTGGGCCAGCCAGGCACAAAGCCCGACCCCCATCGGCACTTAAAGCCCTGGGCTAGCCAGGCACAAGCCCGACCCCCGTTGGCACTTAAAGCCCTAGGCTAGCCAGGCACAAAGCCCGACTCCCGTCGACACTTAAAGCCCTGAGGCAGCTAGGCACAAAGCCCGACCCCCGTCGGCACTTAAAGCCCTGGGCTAGCTAGGCACAAAGCCCGACCCCGGTCAGCACAAAAGCCCTGAGCCAGCCAGGCACAAAGCCCAGTGTACCACTAGTAGAGCAATGTACCATCGACTCTCAACAATCAAAGCTCGACCCCCATCGGTACTTAAAGCCCTGGGCCAGTCGGGCACAAAGCCCGACCCCCGTCGGTACTTAAAGCCCTGGGCCAGCCAGGCCCAAAGCCCGACTCCCGTCGGCACTTAAAGCCCTGAGGCAGCCAGGCACAAAGCTCGACCCCCGTCGGCAATTAAAGCCCTGGGCCAGCCAGGCATAAAGGCTGACCCCCGTCGGCACTTACAGCCCTAGGCCAGCCAGGCACAAAGGCCGACCCCCGTCGACACTTAAAGCCCTGAGGCAGCCAGGCACAAAGCCCGACCCCCGTCGGCACTTTAAGCCCTGAGGCAGCCAGGCACAAAGCCCGACCCCCGTTGGCACTTAAAGCCCTGGGCCAGCCAGGCACAAAGCCCGACCCCCGTCGGCACTTAATGCCCTGGGTCAGCCAGGCACAAAGCCCGACTCCCATCGGCACTTAAAGCCCTAAGGCAGCTAGGCACGAAGCCTGACCCTCGTCGGCACTTAAAGCCCTGGGCCAACCAGGCACAAAGGCCGACCCCCATCGGCACTTAAAGCCCTGGGCCAGCCAGGCACAAAGACCGACCCCCGTCGGCACTTAAGCCCTGGGCCAGCTAGGCACAAAGGCCGACACCCGTCGGCACTTAAAGCCCTGAGACAGCCAGGCACAAAGCCAACCCCTGTCGGCACTTAAAGCCCTGAGGCAGCCAGGCACAAAGCCCGACCCTCGTCGGCACTTAAAGCCCTAGGCCAGCCAAGCATAAAGCCTGGTATACCTTCGACAAAGCGGTGCGTCATTAGTCCTCAGGAGCCCGTCAGCCTCGACCTCCTGAGTCCAATGCCTCAACCCCAGGAAGCCCGTCCTTCCTGGCCCTAAGGTTCGTCCTATCTGGCTAAGTCAAGTGATTCGCGAATGAATTAAAGGTTACCCCTCGGCGTGATGAAGCCCCGAGAGGTCGCACGTCATTAACCAATGAATTTGGGGTAGAGGTTGTAGACGGACAAAGACAATTCATCTTGAGAGAAAGTGATATTTCATTAATTTAAAGTGATTACAAAAGTGCCGACCTAGTCGGACTTGCGAAAATAAAATACAAGTGGAGGCTCACGGTTCAGCCGGTGCGGGCTCGTCATCGGATAAGGCCAACTCCGAGAGACGCTCTGTTTCGACCTCTAGGGCTTAAGGAAAGTTTAAGTCCCGAGCGACTTCTCTTTCCCATGCTAAAATCCTTGAAAAAACGTCCCCACTGAAGCTTTCGCCAGTTCGTCTTTAAAGCGCTCGGATGCTTTGAAATCTTCTATGACCCTGGCTGTCCTGGCCGCGACGGCTGCTTCCACCTCAGCGGCTCGAACTCCTTCCTCTGCAGCGAGATCTGCCGCCGCTGCCCTCTCGGCCTCCTGGGCACGACTTGCCTCCTCTTCAGCTTTATCATCCCTCTCCTCCGCCGCCCTTGCCTCTCCTCCTCCGACCTTGCCCTCTCCTCCGCCGCCCTTGCCCTCTCATCCTCCGACCTTACCCTCTCCTCGGCCGACCTTGCTCTCTCCTCGGCCTCGGTCGCCTGACTCTCAATTGTTTGGATGGCCGAGGACAATTCAGAGATGTGCAGATCTCTTGCTGCAACGGCGTTTTCGGCGTCTGTCATCTGGCGGAGTGCCGCCCGCAAGCGGTTGGCCTCAGCCTCCGCTCGCTCTCAGCAGCCCTTATATCGTTGGCCCGAGCGGTTCTGGCCGACTCCAGGGCCCCCTCGGCTACCTTCGCGCGATTACGAGCTTCCTCGGCCTCCTTCTGGGCCTCCCGCAGAAGGGTCTTTCCTCCATGAATGACCTCCCTTGTAGCCCTTAGGGAGTTCGCAAGCTGCGTGCAAGTTCCATGTCAAAAAGAGAGAGAGAGAGAGAAGAAGAAAGAAAAAGAAAAATATGGAGGCGAAGGGTTGTAGGACAACTTACTCTGACGAGGATCGCGTAGGACTCTCGGTAGAACGTAGCCGCCTTCAAGTGGCTAAGCTCTTCCAGGACCTCGGGCATGAAGATTGGCGAGAGGACCCGCTCTGCCCAGCGCCCATCGTTCAGAATGGAGTCCCGAGGCGGCCCCGGTCTGGCTCCATTCCCTTCGGCTGCCTCGGCGTTACCAGACTCGGGGCGCGGGCTGCTCTTTGGCGTTTGCTCGGTGGGCGGGCTTGCTGCCCCTGACGGCTGCTCACCCCAGCTCCTGGCTGTCCCGAGGAGGGTCGGTCCACTGGGTGCAAAGAGCTCCTCTGCTACCGCAGGCTCCTCTGCTACACCCGGCTCCTCCGCAGCCGGCTCCTCCATATGTATCCCCTCAGTCACCGCCCTTTCTGGCATGGTGTCGGCTGTGAGGTCAATCTCCGGAGCGATCGGGAGCTCTTGCGGTGCCAGTGGCTCGGGCACCTGCACCGTCGGGCATTTTGGAGCCGGTGCTCGCCGGTCTTCACTCGGTCCTTCCTGGGCCCTCTTCTTGGCGACGGCCCTCAGGAGTTTCTGGGTCGGGACCTTCATGGTTGTACAGCTTCGGTCAGGGTTGGTAAAAAAAAGATGAAACAAGAAGACTTTGATTAAGTGTAAGGGAGACTTACCGCAGTGGGAAATGAGACCCGCCGATTGGAGGTTCTTTTCCGTCAAGAGTAGGTTGTACCGAGGGATGTCGGTAGCCAATAGCCGCCCTAACGCTTTCTTGTCTCCGGGGTGGACAGTGGAATTCGCGTTACCTCAGAGGTCGGGGTCCCCCCACCGGGCCTTAACTTGGTCAAGATTTGCAAAGAAGAACCGGGATTTCCATCCCTTGATGGAGGAGGGAAGGAGTTTCAAGACTCGGCTGGGTCGGAGCTGAAATAGCCACCAACCCTTTTGAGACCGGAGAATGTAGAATAAGCGGAAGAGAGAGACCCGAGGTGTAATTTGAAGATGGTGGCAAAGGACAACGAAGGCGCTAACGACCCTAAGGGAGTTTGGGAGTAGTAGTAGTCGAGGAGGCTTGCGAAAAAGGGGGGGAGGGGTAGACGGAGGCCCACCCTCAGAGAAATTTCGTAGATGGCCACTCGACCAGGTCGAGAGGAGATCACCCTATCATCAGGAGTTGGAAGATAAAGCCCGATCTCCCGAGGGATTTGGTAACAGGCCCGGATGTTTGCTAGATCTCGGCCTGTTACCGTGGAGGCGGCCCCTTCCGGGGATTCCGCCCCCACTCTTGAGGAGGCGCTGGTCCCCGCCTGGTGGCCCCTCGATGGAGCCCTACCAGCCGCCACTAGTCGCCTCCCTGCGGGAGCCTCCCTGGCGACCCGCCGTTGGGCCAGAGGGACGCGGTCCTCCGGATCAGAGGACCACTCGAGGGGAGGAGAAGGAGAAGGGGGAGAAGAGGGAGAAGCTCAAGGCCTCTCAGACGAAGAACATCCTCTGAATCGTCCTCCGCAGATCAGGACCGGGAACTCATGGTGAGAAGAAGAAACAGAGGAACCTAGAAGGAGCAAAGAGCTGACCTGGGAAGGAAAGTGACGTGCGCAGGCTCTCAGGTTGCAGGGGGGATCAGGGAGCAGAAAATCAAGGAAGCAGAGGAAGAAGACGATAGCA
The DNA here is from genome assembly GCA_900491605.1 of Calamus simplicifolius. Classification (NCBI taxonomy): domain Eukaryota; kingdom Viridiplantae; phylum Streptophyta; class Magnoliopsida; order Arecales; family Arecaceae; genus Calamus; species Calamus simplicifolius. Next base: position 703,677 of record UESW01004137.1, on the reverse strand, counting down.
GGAACAGAATGGCTGCTTTCGACCCTCCACCCGGGTTTTATTCAGTTTCAAATTGTCCCGCCGTGCCTCGTCCACCACGTGTTCGCTCGCAATAGGATGGACTGCCTCGGAAACCGCTGAGCGCGAGATACGATTTGCTTCGGCCAATGATGGGATGCCGCTGACGTCGCCGCTATGATGGGTAATGATGGCATGACTTTCCTCACGGACTTCGATGGATCAACCCTGCTTCGAGGACGATCGTCGCAAATTGGGTGGACGGTATTGGCCGCTTTTTCACATCCCCACACCACCCGCATAAAATCGTCACAGCGCCTTTAGGCACGTGTCTGGAGGTGGTTCGCGATGGGCAGGGATCAACCACTTAGGGGGTGAGACCCCTTTCGCCTTACTGGGGTGGGCCCACTCCGTCTTAGGGTGAGGGTAGGGATGGCAATTTTCCCCGTTTGGCCGTTTACCCGATCGGTACCATTTTTAACGGGTCGGGAAATCCCCGGTTTAAACGGGTTAACGGGTAACGGGGATTTTTGTTAGCTAAACTAAAAACGGCTCGGGGATGGTATTCAATGCCCCATCCCCGTTTACCCATCTCCGTCCCCGTTAGCCTTAATATAATATATTTAAATTTTAAATATATTATATTATATTATATTAAAAAAAAAAAAAATATTATATTAAATGCCCATCCGCCATCCCCGTTTACCCATTTTCGTCCCTGTCTCTTGCTCTTCCTTCTTTCACGCAAGTAACGCAATCGTCTCGATCCTGCTCTTCTTTTTAATCTGAAGTTTTGAAGAATCTGAATATCAAACCATATAGCTCCATCATCTACTTCGCCAATCGCTGCCCCATCGACGCCCTCCAACATCTTTATCTTTCTTTGGTATGCTCATCTTTATCCTTTATTTTTAAAGAAAGATATCTCTGTTTTAAAATTTGAATGTATTCTTTTTTACGATTGTTGCTTATTATTTGCAACCAAGTTATATATATATATATATATATATATATATATATATATATGCAGATTATTCTTTTTGAAATGCAATTAGAATGTGATTGATCATTTCCTATCTAGTTTATTATTTTGTTAAAGCTAATATGCATTTATTAATAGGCCTAAATCAAACCATTTCAAAAGTCAAAGAATCTCTTTCTTATCAATATCATCATTTCGTTATTCTCGATTGTACTCTATCTTATCCTAACTAATTTAATTTTTAAATTTTATTTTTATGTAAACGGGCAAAGGGGTACCCACTGGGTACTCGTTTGCTTGGCCGGGTATCCCCGTCCCTGCCCCGTTAACTATAACGGCTTAACGGGGCGGGGAACGGGGATGTTTTTTTCTAACGGGGACGGGGAACGGTATAGACCGCCCCGGACCATCCCTGGGCCGTTGCCATCCCTAGGTGAGGGGCATCTAATATGGTTGATCCAATGCCGTCGGAATAAATGACAACGATAACGACGCCTGACGAAGGCTCTCTCAACACCCCCGAGACCCCCTCTTGGTTCGGATCACATGAGCAGCGTCATAACCCCCGAGACCCCCTCTCGGTCTCGGGCCATATGAACAGTATCTCAACCCCCGAGACCCCCTCTCGGTCTCGGGCCACATGAACAGTATCTCAACCCCCGAGACCCCCTCTCGGTCTCGGGCGACATGAATAGTATCTCAACCCCTGAGATCCTCTCTCGGTCTCGGGCCACATGAACAGTATCTCAACCCCCGAGACCCCTCTCGGTCTCGGGCCACATGAACAGTATCTTAACCCCCGAGACCCCTCTCGGTCTCTGTCCACATGAACAGTATCTCAACCCCCGAGATCCCCTCTCGGTCTCGGGCCATATGAACAGCGTCACAACCCCCGAGACCCCCTCTCGGTCTCGGGCCACATGAACAGCGTCACAGCCCCCGAGATCTTCTCTCGGTCTCGGGCCACATGAATAGTATCTCAGCCCCCGAGACCCCCTCTCGGTCTCGGGCCACATGAACAGTATCTCAACCCCGAGACCCCCTCTCGGTCTCGGGCCACATGAACAGCACTTCGACTCCCGACGCACGATCCGGCCCGCTCTGGGCCACCTGGCATGCCCACAAGATCCGCCGCACATCTGTAGCAGGGCATGACCATGCCTCATAACGGCGCATGGTCCATTGTGTGTGTCACTGTGCACGACCATACCCCGTTGCAGCGTATGGTCCACCACCTACCTGCTACTGTGCGCGGTCATATCCAGCAGTGGCGCGCACCAAATATAACCCCAGATGCAAGACACCTGTGAGGCCGTGCTGACCAATGACGCGAGACACCTCCAGCATGTACGGTGACAGTACGATCCGTTATTGTCAGCCTCATATTTTGTTCGTTATCGAACTAGGCTCCTGGAAATCAGCAATCATCGGGAACTGAAGGGGGATCTTCGAACAGGTATAAAGCATACGCCCATGCGTAAGTGGGGCGGATGAACTCTGGTTTTCTAGCTCTTTTCCACTAGTTAAGCCCTAGCTGTTTAGTTCCCTTCGGCTAGACAGTTCTCATCTATTCCCAAGTGACTGACTTGAGCGTCGGAGGGTCCCCATCGGAGCATCCAGTCTCCGGGACTTTTCTTGCAGGAGTTCGGCGAGGAGGACGTCCGTTTCCCCGGCGCTTGAAGAGAGTGACTTGGCGTCATCAGATTTGTGCGCTAGGAAGGGGAGGAGAAAGAGACAGACATCGAACCAGCAATCTGCAACTCCTCTCTCTCCAAGCTCTTAAGTCATGGTGACAACCCGTGCGAAAGGGGGCTTTGTTAGTTGCGTTGGGGGGCAGCGCCAAGGAGCTGATCCACTGGCGGTTGCCCCCTCAGCTCTCCCGGTCGGCGTCCCGGCACCGCCGCGTCCTCAGGAGGCCGGACCTTTTGCTCCTCCGATCGACGTCCCTGCGCCTCCTCCCCATTAGCTCTAGGAAGACCGGTTCCCTGCTCTAGCCACGCAAGTCCAATCCTTGGCGGCCGCAGTCCAAGGCCTGCAGTATCAGCAGGCAGCCCTGCAGCAGCCAGAGCCATTTCCATCGGTTCCGGGTGTGGTGCAACCCAGCCAGCATTCTTCCCGAAGGAGGTCACCGGTACTGGAAGCTCGCCACCGTCACGCTTCGCCCAAGCCTTATCACCGGGAGGCCTCTAAGAGACCCCGATTACTTTCTCGCCACGCCATTGTTTCTCCCAGGCGGCGACATGGGAAGGAGGCAGAGCGACCTCGCAGACATCGTCGTCACTTCCCCCGTCTTCAGAATCCTCAGGGGAAGGTTCTTTTGATGGCGGATAGCCCATCGGGCCAAGCGTCGACTCGACGAGTATAACCATCTCTATTTCATTTTGCATCAGACAAATAACAGAAATAAGGTTTTTGACTCCATGATATGGTTTATGCTTCTACAAAAGACCTTGTCAAATTAAAACTAGTGATAGCGTGTGGTGGAGCTTTTTCTAGAACTCAATCTTTGCTGAACACAATAAAAATTGGTGCAGACCTGATGCAAATTTGCTTCAAGATAAGAATTTATTATTTAAATTTATAGCATTTCTCCAGGACATGGATGGTAGGCATTTTCTTTTTTGTAAGTGGTAGGCACTGTGGTTCATTTGATAGTGCTTGCGTGTCCTCTTGTTAGATATCCCACAACAATTGTTCTCATCTCCTGTTCAAGGGACCTTCAGGCTTAGGAAAGAACTTATGATGCATGGCTTCCCTTCATGAAATCTTTGGTGACTCATCTTTGAAAGTATGATAAAGTGAAGGATTATATAATTTCCATTCAAACATATTATGTGAAGATAAAATATTTTGGGAAAGAAATCATTATGCATGGCTTTCCTTCATGAAATTTTCGTAAATCGCCTTTAAAAGTATGACAAAGTGAAGGATTATATAATTTCCATTCATACATTTTATGTCAAAGACTTAATGTAAACATAAAATATTATAATGTTCTTGCCAATTTTGCAATTATCTCGTGATTTAAGGCATTTCCATGTCCGGTCATAATGTACACTTGTGATTTCTGAATATGTTCAATGTGAGTCTGCAGTTTCTTATTCACTGACATGAGAATTTTTTGCTCCAGCCCTACTTAAAACTTGGAATTGAGGGGCCTTTGCATAGCTAATTGACATCCCTAGAGTTATGGCAGCCTCACAGGTTTTCAGGTGAAACCTAAATTGAACTTTGAGGGCCATTGATAATGACGAGGACTATGTGGCAAAAATCTATATTGTTGACAAAACGAAAGGATGTGCACTTCGGTCATCATAGACTGCTATTTTATGATAGCATCATCAATGCTGGAAAAATTGCTTTTGTTGATTGCAGTAATAACATCATTGCTATCATTAGGGGCATCCATTCTTAGTTTTTTCACATGATTATTGGAAGAGATTGTTTTGCTGTCCATTGTCTAGGCTATAAGCCTGACAAAGGTTTTTGGGCTGGGAAGATTCAAATTTAAACAATCTTTGTACACTTTTGATCTTAACAGGAATCCAGGCCATGCAAACTGTCATACCATTAACTTCAAGTCTTCACTTTTTCAAAATAGTTGGCAGCGACACTGAAATCCCTCAACAAAATCATTTTTCAAGGCTTCTTTCAACAAAATAGTTGGCAGCGACACTGAAATCCCTCAACAAAATCATTTTTCATAACGGACTCAAAGGTATAACACTACTTGCATGCTGACATTGCAGCCGGATACCAATTTTCATGACTTTAAAATGCCTTATTTCTTTTTTGCAGTGATTGTGCTATATGACATCTATAAAGTGAGAAAATGTTGAACGCCTAATCAAGTGGAAAATGGATTGTTAAGTACATGCATTAAAATTATTCTTTGCTGTAAAGATGACGCCAATCTCCTAGATTCCATAAAGAGTCCTTGCAAACATATCACCATTGATGCCTCTGTTATTCATGAGGTAAGCATTAATTATTTGTTTGACTAATTCATGTTGAGATTAGTAGAAAGCATCTAAATGATATTGTTAAGAAGCAAGGAAGTTTAATATCAAGTAAAATAGAAGAGACCAATTATTTTAAGCATGCAAAGTGATAAAATTTCTACAAATTACAAATAACTATATCTTTTTTAATTATTTCTATCTATATTAGTTTAGGTCTACCTCTATTTCTATTCTTACCATGGATTGTTAAGAGGTCTACATTGTATATGTCTAAATCACCACAATTGATTTTCTCTCATTTTCTTTTCAATTGGTGCTACTTCTATTATTTCTCTTATATGTTTATTTCTAATTTTATCTTTTAAAGTTTTACCACATATCCATCTTAACATACGCATTTCTGTTACAATGTTACACTTAATTTATTCACATATTGTTTCAATATTATGCAACAATCTGTTACATATAGCATGCCTAGCCTAAAGCGATTATATAAATCATCATAGGTTTAAGTTTGGTATTACTTATCACTTTTTTAGCTTCATTCTTTGCATCTATACTTTTTAAAACTTTCTTCATCCCTAGCCTCTTGCCAAATTTTATAGTTTGTCAGGATTGCGTTAGGTAGTTGACAACCAGCATAAAACTTCATCAAATCCTTTAAAATATAAATACATAAAATAAAAATAATACATAAGTAATAAAATTAATATAAATACATAAAATGAATATAAATACATAAAGTAATAAAATTTGATATTATTAAATTCCTATAGATACACGTAGAACATAAAATGAATATAAATAAAGTGATAAAATTTGATATTATTAAATTCCTATAGATACACGTAGAAAGTCTGCCGACGTTGCTTGCATTTTTAATGGTTGGATGTTACATGTAGAAAGTCTATTAATTTTTCACCCTCATGCAGAAGCTTATTGAGCAGTTTTTTAGGGGAGTTGAGCAGATCTGAAATAGGAAACAGTGGTTTTTGTTATTACCCGGAAAGGAGGATAAAAGATTTGCCTTGATTAATATTTTGCAAACATATCACCATTGATGCCTCTGTTATTCATGAGGTAAGCATTAATTATTTGTTTGACTAATTCATGTTGAGATTAGTAGAAAGCATCTAAATGATATTGTTAAGAAGCAAGGAAGTTTAATATCAAGTAAAATAGAAGAGACCAATTATTTTAAGCATGCAAGTGATAAAATTTCTACAAATTACAAATAACTATAATTATTTCTATCTATATTAGTTTAGGTCTACCTCTATTTCTATTCTTACCATGGATTGTTAAGAGGTCTACATTGTATATGTCTAAATCACCACAATTGATTTTCTCTCATTTTCTTTTCAATTGGTGCTACTTCTATTATTTCTCTTATATGTTTATTTCTAATTTATCTTTTAAAGTTTTACCACATATCCATCTTAACATACGCATTTCTGTTACAATGTTACACTTAATTTATTCACATATTGTTTCAATATTATGCAACAATCTGTTACATATAGCATGCCTAGCCTAAAGCGATTATATAAATCATCATAGGTTTTAAGTTTGGTATTACTTATCACTTTTTTAGCTTCATTCTTTGCATCTATACTTTTTAAAACTTTCTTCATCCCTAGCCTCTTGCCAAATTTTATAGTTTGTCAGGATTGCGTTAGGTAGTTGACAACCAGCATAAAACTTCATCAAATCCTTTAAAATATAAATACATAAAAAAATAAATACATAAAGTAATAAAATTAATATAAATACATAAAATGGTAATAAAATTTGATATTATTAAATTCCTATAGATACACGTAGAACATAAAATGAATATAAATACATAAAGTGATAAAATTTAATATTATTAAATTCCTATAGATACACGTAGAAAGTCTGCCGACGTTGCTTGCATTTTTAATGGTTGGATGTTACATGTAGAAAGTCTATTAATTTTTCACCCTCATGCAGAAGCTTATTGAACAGTTTTTTAGGGGAGTTGAGCAGATCTGAAATAGGAAACAGTGGTTTTTGTTATTACCCGGAAAGGAGGATAAAAGATTTGCCTTGATTAATATTTTGCCTTGATGAGACCTAAGGTGATTGACGATGGTCATAAGTTAATATGTTTGTTTGATGCAGGTTTGTTTTGTCAATTGTGGAAATTGACATCACATCGCAGCGTTACATTTGAAAGGTAGCCCTGGTCAGCCCATAACTCTCTTAAATTTCAGATACGGGAGAATACGGAATCATGTTCAGTTGTAATATAACAGTAATAATCCAACATCTACCTATGTCCTAATAAAACTAGGATGGCATCTCAGTTCTATCAGATGATTCAAACTTAAGTGATAATCCATTTATGGATGGATTCCATTTACCAGAGAAAGAAAAATTTTCGCTGCAATCCTTGTTTTCCATTTACCAGAGAAAGAAAAATTTTGAAAGAAAGACATGCTGCTTTCAGCTTCCAGTTTTACCAGGATGATCACGCAAGGTTGTCAAAACCGACATTTCACTCAAGATTGATAAAGGATCAACAGTAGTATATATTTTAATAGAAATAATTATTAAGAATAGATTATTATAATTAAATATCTATACATATAATATACATTATATTATAATAAGTATATAATTATTATAACAATTTAATAAAGATAACTATTACAAAACATTATTATCAGTATTAGGTAGACTTGGCTACATTAGAATAAAGCCAAGTCTACCTCATATTAATTATATTATTTTTTACAATATGAAACAAACTATTATTAATAATATTATATAAAATATTTAATTAACACAAATATTATTGTAATTATATATCTTATAAAAATTATACATTATTGTATTTTAAAATAAATAATTATTTAAAAATATATTGTAATTAAATATTTAAAAAATAAATAATAAAAAAGCAGCCAAACATTAAATTTATATTGAAAAAAAAAAACGATAGCAGTGAATCGCCTGAACAATTGGGGCCACTTATGAACGTGCAGGTCTGATAAATTGCTGGAAGCATCATTGTGAATTTGAAAAACGCCTTAAGACATCTAACTTGGAAAAATATAACATGGGTCTCCCCCTCAATATATATATATATATATATATATATATATATGAGAGAGCAAACATTTACAGCCTATTTATGTAACAATAGTAGTGACATATCATTCAATTGAAGAGCAGAAAATCACAATATGTAATCCATAGCAAATAAAGGACCTCCATAGGCTAGCAAAATGAATAAGCAACTAAAAGTATCTATGCAAGCTATAGAACAAAAAATAGGTATATTCACTTTCAGTGATTAACACATCAAATATGTAATGCCCCTTTTGCCCTTTACGCCTCTACTGCTTGTGAATATGGTAGAAATCAGTCCTTAGACAAACTGCTGCTTGCAGCAGCCTTCTTCCCATTGTATCTCTGATCCAAACAAACAAGTGAGATAGATAACAGGTAGTTATACATATTGCTATGATATGTTAGTTAGAAAACAACAAAATGATGAGCTTAACCCCATACAAAATTGCTCAAGAAAATTTGGCATGCTAAAATATACAGGAGGCATAATGCAATGGCAAGGCAGAAATGGTTAGCAGCAAGCTACTATGAGCACCGCAGATAACTGCAGTTCTTGGCATCAATCGAGTCGATCAAGCCAGGGTTCACAGGCAATGTTGCCCCCATCTCTTCAGCAAGCTACTATGAGCACCGCAGATAACTGCAGTTCTTGGCATCAATCGAGTCGATCAAGCCAGGGTTCACAGGCAATGTTGCCCCCATCTCTTCCAGTGGACCACAATCGATATCAGGTGCATGTCCAACCTGCCTGCATGGCCAGCTGTCTACTGATCTCAACAGTGCAGCTGACCAGCTTTCTTGCTGCACAAAATCTGCTTTGCAGACTTTTGCATCCTTATGAAAAATTTAACACATTCAAAGCTTCATAATACTAGTACTTTTTAACGTTAAAATTTTCATGCGTTAAAGCCAGTTTATACCTGCTTCCCCATGTTGATAGGCACATACTTGTATTTGATCATGTGCAGAATTTGCCGCTTCATTGTCAGGACAAAAAGAACAACCCAATAGCATAGCAGAATGGGCCAAAATACAGGTACATCAAATACGGAGAAGAAAGTCATCACAAAAGCCACACAGAAGGCTTTCGTTATGGCATACCTGAAGAAGAAAAGAGGTGATTAGGTGCCATTAAACCATACATTGCTCAAGGTTGGCATATCTGCTGAATTTATAACTGAAAAAAGAATTGCAAACAAATAGACTAATTGATTGATCACTCACCAATTCTTCTATTTACAATCATAAATGAACAAGAAAGTATACCAGCCACGTATGACGAAGAATCAAGTTTTAACTCAGTATGCATGATTATCACCATTATTGTGACAGTTGAAAATTAAGCAAACATAATCACATGATGTCTAATAGATGCACTCAAATACTTCAAATATATTAACAAAAAAGTCGATGCCAATTTTGCAATGCACTCAGTTACACTGTGATAAATAACTAAGTTTGCCACGAAACCAGTTTCCCCACTATAATGAATTTTGAGATGATAATAAGGAAATGATGATAATAAGGAAATACAGGTTGTTGAAGCCATCTTTTCCTTTGGCAATTAAACAAACAACTCATCCAGAGATATAAAAATCTGAGGGCAAAAAGTACTAGAACTCAATTTGCACTACAAGATTTTTTTAGTTAATGTTTAGATAGACTAGGAACATTGATATTCATTCACTTAAATCCTGAGATTGAGATTGGATGCACAGGTAAAGCTGAATAGAAAGATTAAGAATAGCTTGAAAACAAATATCACAGCTCCAAGTTCTTTTGAATATTGCACAATATCTTTCCAACCTCATAATTACTAAGAGAAGCACAACAAAGCTATATCTAGCGCTATATCTAGCTTTCACTACCCTTTCTTGCAGGTTCTGAAGCTCATGCACCCTGCCAATTATCAAAACAATAAGCCAGAGACTTATCTTCCTAAATCTCTCTTTTCACAGCAAACCAGGTTCAAATTGATTATAACCCTAAGAGACCAACTCTAAGCACAAAGGAAACATTGAAATTAGCTTTTAAGCTGGTCCCTTATTTTTAGTCATCCAACAATTTGATCCAAGGAGAACAGAATAGCATCAAATATTTTGATACCAGAGAAAGAAAGACATGCTGCTTTCAGCGTCCAGTTTTACGAGAGATCAAAAGCAAGGTTGTCAAAACCGACATTTTACTCAAGATTGATAAAGGATCAACAGTAGTAGTATATTTTAATAGAAAAATTATTAAGAATAGATTATTATAATTAAATATCTATACATATAATATACATTATATTATAATAAGTATATTATAACAATTTAATAAAGTTAACTATTACAAACATTATTACCAGTACTAGGTAGACTTGGCTACATTGGAATAAAGCCAAGTCTACCTCATATTAATTATATTATTTTTTACAATATGAAACAAACTATTATTAATAATATTATATAAAATATTTAATTAACACAAATATTATTGTAATTATATATCATAAAAATTATACATTATTGTATTTTAAAATAAATAATTATTTAAAAATATTGTAATTAAATATTTAAAAATATAATAGACATAATATTATTATAAGTAAATAAATGCTATAACTATTTAATACAGTTAAAGATTATAAATTGTTATTATTATTATTATTAATACGGTAGATCTAAACTAACATAAACAAAAATAAGAGAGATATAATTATTTAAATTTAAGTATCGACTTAGTCCTAAATAAAGCATAGTGAAAGAATTCAAGCCGACCCTATGTAGTCGGGAAAAGGCTTAAATGGTTGAATTAAGTAATATTAATGCATAATATTTAATATATAATATTATCATAATAATAACAATATATATATAAATATATTATATTCATAATATATATATATGATATTATAAAATAATGATTATTACAATAATTATCATAATTTAACAATATTACTAAATTATATTATTTATTATATTAAACTATTAAATTTATAATTATTAGTATAAAAATAATATGATAATTTAATAGTTATTATATAATTTAATTACATTGAAGTTATTAATTAGTATATACAATTTAACATAATAATTATGTATTATTTATATTAATAATATAAAAAAATAATTAAATTTTAATAGAGCAAATTATATTTTAAAAACTTATAATATTATATATATGTTTTGTAAGAACCTTTATATATTAATTTATAATTATATAATATACAAGTTACTTGAAGGGCAATTTAAAAAAAAAAGTTTGAAGATTCCCACTTGTTAGCACTCTTATATTACCCTATATAAGAGTATATTGGCAACAATTCTCAAGGCAACGTTAAATGCCCAACAAGATGGATTGTCACCCATCAAATTGCTAAGAATCTCTAAAGATTCCGTGAACCATGTCCCCATTATCATCATACATTCATGCAACCCCCCCCCCCCCCCCCCCCAAAAAAAAAATAAATAAATAAAAAGGCCCTCTTCACGATAACCAAGATTAAACAAAGTGGTGGAATTGGTTCTCCTTATTTCAAAATTTAATAACCGCAAAAGATATTGCTGTGACTTAAGAACCCATTTACTATTTCAAAGTAGTGCTAAAACAATACATTCACTCTGATTCACCCGACTGAATCACCATAAGCTTTTGAATCTAACTACAAAGAAGAGATGGTTGCTACTTAATGATAAGCATCAATGAATTCATATGCACTGCATTATATCAACAAGCAATGAAGAATCTAAGAACTTGATTCAGATGAAAATATGATGAAAGTGAAATATAAAATATAAAATAACTTTTGCATCCCAAAACTTATTGCAGACCTTCAAATAAGGGAAAAACAGAAGCACCTCCCTGATGTATTACAGTTTAAGAACCATAATCATTACTCCCACAAATCTCAAGCAAGCTTAGTTCGGTGCACTAATTTAGAAATATTTAAAATCCATCTTAACGCCAATACCTACATTTGATATCTCTGAATCATAAAGTATAAATTTAACTAACATTTCAGATAATAAAGTATAGTAATACCAAGGCCAGTCCAAGCCCGGATAAAGAAGAAGGGTTGTGTTAGGTAACTAATAGCTAGTGTAAAACTCCGTCAGATCCCCTAAAACATGAATCTACTAAATAAGAAAACCGATTATGGTGGTTTGGACATATATAACGAAAACTTTTAGATACTCCAATTAGAAAGAATGATCTTTTAATAGTCTATAGTAATGATAGAGGTAAAAATAAATCTAAACTAACAACTCAACTCAACTCATCTAACCCTTTTCCCAACATAAACCTAAACTAACATGAACAGAAATAACAAAGAGAAATATAACTATTTGTAATTTGAGTGTTGACTTAGTCCTAAACAAGCAAAGTGGAGGAAGCATATTCATGTAGCTAACCCCATGTAGTCGAGAAAAGGCTTAGATGAGTTGAGTTGAGTATTTCAAGTCAACCACAAGGTGCAATAATGACCCATGTATACAGATTAAGAACCAAAAAGGCCCATAGAGCAGAAACCCAGAAATATAAAATATAAAATATAAAATAGAACTCAAATCAATTTCCTTGATAGAAATAATAATTAAAACAAGTATGCAAATAAGCTCTTCTTGTGAAACAAACAAGTTCATAAAACAAGATTATCTCTCTTAAATGAACCCATGGCAACTTCTAATAACTTTTTAAATCTTGAACTTCTATCATGAAGGGTGATCCTTATTAACATACATGTACATCCGTACAAGTGTACATAGATATTGCATTTATATATTAATTCTTATAAAAAGTCCTTCACATATTTATAGTCTCAGTGGAGGGATTTCAGGAGAAAATGCTCAAAAATAGCCATAAAGATGGCGACTTGCAACCAATACCACAATTCACTCATAGACACCATAATAGGAAAAGGACGCATTGCATTCACACGTTACTGGAAGAAAAGAAAGAAAATAAAGAAAAAGATCTTAACAAAAGAACGAATTTTAAATCAACTAAATTATTAAATATTTTGACAAAAAAGACAGTTATTTGCAGAAGAGAGACTTCAAATTCAAAAACTCATTGTTTGAAAATTTGTTGAAACTTGGCTTATCCTTCTCATGGTCCCAACAAAATCATAGAAATATCAATTCATAAGCTTGAAATGCAAAATGTGTTAGCAATGCTTCCATTAAAAATTCCTGCACCATAAGTATGCACAGGTGGTCTTCCTCATTACAAGCATTGGCAATACTTGCATCCGATTTGAAGAACTCATGTTAACACATATCAAAAAATCAAATAAGAGACAAACACTACAAATACTATTTAAATTCTTTGATTGTATATTTAAAATTTTGGCAGAGTTATAGCTTATAAAATATTTGTGGACATGTTTTACAATCTATGGAAGAAGGAGAATCATTAGTTTACTAGCATACACCTCATCTTTTAGGAACCATGGGAAAATCATCAATTTGATAGTATACAGATCCCTTTGCACCCTTAAAAGAAATCACAACCATTGAGACCTAAAAAATTAGAATGACACTAATAAGTTGGCATGATGCAGCATAACCAATAGTGCATTTACATATCTTCCTTTATGCAATTTTGAAAAATATTAATATATAACTTAATTAACATCATTTCATTCCTTCATTTTCTCTTATCTTTTTTATCCTCTTGTCCATCAGACATTAGGATATGAATCAGAATATGAAACCGTGTCCATGCAGCATTGAATTGGGGAGTTATGGTAAGCATGCAATCACTATATCACATGGGCATTCCTCATATTTTTTTAGTAACGAGTGCCTTTGTAGATTCTCAAATAATATTACCTCACCATAAAAAATATTACCTAACCATGTCCTGACCTTAAACTATTAAGTTGAGAAGTTCTGCAGGCAAGAAGAATCATTGCATAATTTGGACTGAGACATTCAACAAAAAAGGATGGAAAAAAAGGCTACAACTGATCTTAATCTAGTTGTGATTTAGCATTGCAATGGTTATATTCGATGCATAATTTGGAGAAGTCCCACAATTCTTATTAATAAATTAACTTTACCTCAAAGTTTGCACAATGCTAATAAGTGAGGATAATTTGTTTTGTCGTTCACAAATATAAATAATTTAAAGAAATTAGCAACATACAACGACAAAAGTCTGCACATTGAGCCAGCAATGTAAGTTGTAAAGAACTCACAGAACATAATAAATCACTTTACTTGGAACAAAGCAATAATGCCTCTCCTTGAAGTATGTGGAATAAAAAGATAATCCTCAAAATTGACAAAGAAGAATGATGTTGAACATAATGATTGTAATCTAGAAGTGAAAACCATTCAAAGAATGATACTGATAATGAGCGTTGATATCAGGTTGAGAGCATGTCATAGAACTTCTGTACACCATGACTGATCCTACATGGCACATAAAGTTTCCTAGTCACTACTACCAAAATATGATGTGGAAGTTAAAAAGTGGTTAATATTATTTTCATATAATGGAATATAAACTAAGATATTTTGATAACTAAACAATGATAGGAAGATGATTCCGAAAAGAAGAATGAAACTAGGCAGCACGATTCTAGAGAGCCCAAGCCCAAGTAATTGAAAATTTCTTTATTTTTTTCTAACAAATATGTTTCTGAATGATAAAATTTCTACTCGAGAAATGAAAACAACTACTAACTCTGGTTAACGAATGAAAAAGAAAAAGGAAAAAAATAAAAAGCCTAAATTCCAGTAAAAGATGCCCAAAATTTACCAGAACTTGAACTCAGGTAGGCGGCGGATGAAGGGTTTGAACTCATCCGAGCCCCTTGTAGGAAGCGCAGGCCCATCAGAAACTTCCAACTCCGGATCCACCATCGGAGACAGAAACCCAATCAGGAGATTCAACAAGTAAATCCCAAGACCGTACGTAACAATGTAAAACCCCTGAACATAATAAACACGGAGGCAATAGATCACAGCGACTCCCAGCGTTCCGAGCCATCTTCCGACCGTATGGGGAGTAGATCTGTCCAAATAATATTGAAAAGCCCTCGAGAAATCGTTTCTCCATTTTGCCAGCGGCAAGGAAGCAGCAGAACCATCGCCTGAAGATCCCTCCATGATGAAACTAGGGCCTAATTTTATGCACAGATTTCAGCAGATCTGAGAATTTGGATCCAAGCTGCTTCGAAAAGAACTCTAGTAATCCAAGAAAGAAGGTGATATCGTGTAGTAATTAGGGTTCTTGATGCGAAGAGAGGGGGTGATAAGCGGAAGCTCACCTCGAACGCTAGGGTTTTCCCGAATAATTGGACTCGAAGCGAATCAACCAACACACGAGCTCGATCGGAAAGCCCTACCGGCTCCTTCCACGGATCAAGAATCCGAGGCAGCAGATCTGGCAAACAAACCCTGGAATCCCACAAGACGCACCGGGATTCGAGGAGATTAGGTTACGATCGGCAAGAAGAACCTCCGAACGCGAAGGACAGGCGATGGAGAGGCCCTACGGACGCAGAGACTAGGGTTCGACGAAACCCTGAAATAGGCCCGGGGGAGGAGGATTAGGGTAAAAGGTTACTCCTTCGCGGGGAAGCCAGGAATGGAAGCGGAGGTCGAGACAGTAATGGGAAGGCTTGAATGCGCCCCCCCGCCTCGATTTCTATCACTTGACGAGAGGACGGACGGAGCGAGAGCAAGGCAATGGCTCGTCAGCCAATGCGGGACCTTTATGCAAGTCCAACCTATCGACTCGGGCGAGTTGCGTGTCGGGCATTGCGACCCGTGGGAGGCGATGGCGAAGGTTCGTCTCTACACGGCATTGAGCCCGCCGGGCCGAGGAGCCGCGCTAGAGTTGTAGACCTTCTTCATATTGGAACGATACTGGGTTCAGCAACTTGGGCCCACAGCCAGTAGGCATTGCGCGTTGTGCTGTGCAATCTAGCTTAAGGGTACATGCTATTTAATTCGTGCATTTTGCTTGTAATTATGTTATTTATTTTGGTTTATCCGCTTTCTTTGGCTGATGGAGAGCTAATGGATCGAAATATTTGCTATGTATGAGATGAACAATTATCATAATTAGTATTGGTCAAAATAACTCTTTAATGTTGCATGGAGGAAAACCCCTGAACTTATTACTAGCTTGAGCTAGTCATAGTGAATCAATTTAGCATCTAGTTTTCTAGTAATATGAATAACTTGCATACAAGGTTTAACGTTGCAGTTTCACAATCCAAGACATTTAATAATCTAGAAGCTATTGCTTTTGTGGTAATCAACTTGTTGACCTTTCATTTAGAGATAATCTTTTGCTTCTTTTTTTTTGTCTGAAATATGTGTATGTGCCGTATCAACAAAGAAAATGAAAGATTAATAATTTATTCATGAATGACAGAGTTTCACATCTCACGAAAGCAATTTTTTGAAAAATAATAATAAAATGATTAAATTTATTTTTTAAATTATATTAAATTAATCTATTTAGCATACAAAAGAGTATTGCTTTCAGGATTGCAAATTGGTTGGGTAGATAAAGTAATTTGCTTTGATCTCCATTCAATATGCATTTATTGGGCTAGAGTTCAAAAATGAAATCTAATTTAAATATTAAATGAGGTTTGGATCCTATATTTTTCAAATTAACCCGACTTAGCATATTATCTAGTTATGATTTAAGTCAATAAAAAAAAGGGCTTTACTCAATCAACATCTCATTTTGATGTGGCTGATCAATGCACGTTAGGGCTAACGAACGAGATAACTGATGGAGATGAGGGTTAGATGGACAAAGCCATTTAGCGGGGATCCCTAAAACCCCCATCTAATCCAGACGACCCCAAGACCGATGCCAGAGTCGGCCTCCAGCACCAACCGCTCGAGTCGGCCTCCAAGATCGACGCCCGAGTTGGTCTCCAGCACCGACCCCAGCTCGGCCTCCAAGACCGATGCTAGAGTCGGCCTACAGTAGCCCCCATATGACCCGTTTGACACCTGCAGCCGCTATGCAGCCCACCTATCATCTGCAACTGCACGTAGCCCCCGCGGCCACTGCCCATTATGATGTATGCCCGATAAGATCAAACATGCCTATCGCATGTGGTGCTGCACCAAACGAGGGGATGGCAGGCTACCCCTGACAGGCTCAGGGGTAGTTGCGATCTATCCCTATCAGCCTTGCCGCCTACCCTCTGTCGGGTGATGTCATCTCGAAATCAACAACCTTTCAAAAGAGGGTGTGAAGGACTTCTGAACAAGTATAAGAACCTTCGCTCATGATGAGAAGAGGAGCTGAACTCCAAGTTTTTTGCTAAGCCTTTTAGTTCACTATTCATAATTGTTTCCCAAGTTACTCACTTAAGTGTCGGAGGATCCCCACCAGAGCAATCGGTCCTCGGAGACTTTCTTGTAGGATTCCTGTCGAAAAGGAGGTGCTTGAAGGTTCCCAAACCTGTCCTCACCGTCCTTGGAATCCTCACCCTTGCCCGATGTCCAAGGAAAGTGGTTTGGCGACAACAGATTGGCACGCCAGTAGGGGGGTTTGAGGAACGAGGAGATAGAAAGCCTCAAAGCAACTAGTTGCAGACCTCCAACCCTTTAAGAAATAAAGAAATGGTGGTGACATGCACCAAGAAGATTTTCACTAGCCATGCTGGGGGCCATCGTCAGGGGCTGAGCAACAAAAGGCCAACCTTTTTGCTCCGCCTTCACCACCACCTCAAGATGACCGAATCGCCACCCTCACCCAACAAGTTCAGTCGCTTATGGAGGTGGTTCATGGGCTACAACAACAGGCAGTGGCCACACAGTAGCGCCCAAGAACACCCTTACCGGGTGTGGGGGCCGATCAGCCTAGTCAGCAATCCATCCGCGGGAGATCCCCTTAAAGAGAAACTCCCCGCTGTCGCGCTTCATCTAGGCACCACCATCGAGAAGCCTCTAAGATGCTCCGGTCTCCCTTCCACCATTCGGATGGTTCCCTAAACGGCGGCATGGGAAGGAGACCGAGCGAGGACATCATCATCGGCACCACCCCTCCCCATCCTTTGGATCTTCAAGGGAAGGGTCCTTTGATGGTCAGATCAGCCGCCGAGCCGACCAATGGCTTGATGAATATAACCAGCGGCTGGAGGAGCTCAGCCGCAGGATCACTAACTAGCCGAAGGTAGACTACGACAGCTGCCCTCCGTTGTCTTGCCATATCATGGAGGAGCCGATCTCGAACCTGTTCTGTCTCCCTCAGTTGGACCCCTATGACGGCACAACCAACCCACTGGACCATCTGGAGAGTTACAAGGTCCTCATGCAGGTCTAGAGGATGACTGACTCCCTCCTCTGTATTGCCTTCCCAGCCACCCTTCAGAAGGCTGCATGCGCTTGGTACTTTCGTTTACTGCCGCGTAGCATCAACTCCTTTCGACAGTTGGAGAGGGCCTTCCTAGCATACTTCGATGCATGCTGAAAAATCCCTCAGGTGGTCGACAGCTTATTCACCATCCAGTAGAAAGGTGGCGAGTCACTGAGGGACTTCGTTGACCGGTTCAAGGAAGCCACACTCAAAGTATGCAACCTAAATGATTCCGTGGCCACCCTGGCTTTGAAGCGAGGGCTTCGCCCTTCTCGCTTCGCTTACTCCCTTGACAAGAAGCCTTCAGTTCCTACGCCGAGTTACTAAGCCTCGCACAGAAGTATATCCATGCCAACGAGGCAGACTCTTTCCAGAAGGAGGCTAACGGAGGGCCCAGCAGGAAGCAAGCCCATCCGAAGCCTAGTGGTGCTCATCCTAGGAGGCCTAAGCCTCCCCGTCGACTGGACAACTGGCCCTGAACTCTTGCTCCCAAAGAGGAGCATTTCACCCCTCTACTCGGCTCGATATCCCACCTCCTAATGAAGATCGACGACAAGTCCTACCTCCGACGTCTCGTCCCCATGAGGCCAGGATTGCCTCACGATAAGAATCTTTACGGTTGCTTCCATCGGGATCACGACCATGACATGGAGGACTGCCATCAGCTAAAGAAGGCAATCGAAGAGCTCATCCAATAGGGCTACTTGGGAAAGTTCATCCGGAGGAGAAACCCGGCTACACCAGGCCCATCGACACCTTTGGCCACCCAGGTCAGTGTTGACAATGTCCCAACTGAAAAGACAGTGGCCAAGATTTCCTAAGGGGTAGGCGGCGTTTCCAAGAGGCCATAGGGGGATAAGGGAATAGATACTATAATCCCCTTCTCTAAAGGGACTTAAAGGGGGTAGACAATTCTAATGATGATAGCGTCGTCGTGTCTATGATGATCATGAAACACCCTGTAAAGAGAATTCTTGTTGATAGTGGAAGCTCAGTCGACATTCTTAGTTACAATGCTTTTGTTCGAATGAGCTTGTTACCCGAATCCCTTCGGTCTATGACTACGCCCCTGATGGGCTTCACTGGGGACTCCATGGAGAAATCATCCTCCCGGTCAAGGCTGGGACGTCGCCATACCAGAGCATAGTCTTCATGAAGTTTCTAATCGTCTGAGTCTCCCTGGCCTACAATGCCATCCTTGGGAGACTCGGACTGAACCTCTTGGATGCCATCATTTCCACCAAGAGACTACTTGTAAGATTCCACACCAGTAGGGGAGTTGGGGAGATGCATGGGGAGCGGAGCCCGGTGCCACTCTGTTATCACACGGCTTCCAGTCCCCAGAAGATGATTGCTCCGCTAGTGCCCAAGTTACTTGATCCCAGAGACTCAGAGAGGAGAGGGGAACCGGCCGAGCGCTTGCTGACCTTTTTGCTAGGGGAGGACCCGACGAAGACGGTCCGAGTCGGGACACTCCTTCCCAAGGAGGCAAGAGACCGACTCCTTGCCTTCCTACAGGCTAACTCAGACGTCTTCGCTTGGTCAATGTCAGACATGCCATGCATACCGATAGAGGTGATTACTCATAAGCTCAACATCAATCTAAGATGTCGGCTAGTCCGGCAAAAGAAGAGGACCTTCGTCCTTGAGCGGCAGAGGGCCATCGATGAGGAGCTGCGTAAGCTAATAGCCGCAGGCCATATCCGGGAGGCCCACTACCCTGATTGGCTAGCCAACTTGGTTATGGTTCATAAGGCCAACGGGAGCTGGAGGATATGCATCGACTTCACTGACCTCAACAAAGCGTGTCCCAAGGATAACTTTTCGCTGTCCAGAATTGACCAGCTGATGGACGCCACATCAAGCCATGAGACGCTCAGCTTCATGGATGCCTTCTCGGAGTACAACCAGATAAAGATGGATCCGATGGATAAGGAGGCCACTTTCTTCGTGATTGAGAAGGGTGTCTACTGCTACAAGGTAATGCCCTTCATACTGAAGAATACATGGGCCATGTATTAGAGGCTGATGAATAAAGTCTTCGAGGATCAAATCGGATGTAACATGGAGATGTACGTGGACAACATGCTTACCAAAAGTGTCCATACTGATAACTATGTTACCGACCTGATGGAGACCTTTGGCAACCTTCGCCACTACCAGATGAAGCTGAACCCACAAAAGTGTGCCTTCGGAGTCACGGCGGGCAAGTTTATGAGCTTCATGGTAACATAGTGAAGAATCAAAGTTAATCTAGAGAAGATCAGTGCCATCATCAACATGAGGCCGTTGACTAGCAAGAAGGAGGTGCAATGGCTCATTGGGAGAGTGGCAGCCCTGAGCTGCTTCCTATCGAAGTCGGCAGAGAGATGCCTACATTTCTTCAAAGCTTTGCGCAAGGTCAATGGCTTCGAGTGGACGGAGGAGTGCCAGAGAGCCTTCAAAGGACTGAAAGAGTTTCTGTCAACTCTACCATTGCTGTCCAAGCCATGGAGGGAAAAGAACTCTTTCTCTACCTTGCAGCATCCCCCAAGGCAATCAGCTCTGTGCTCATTTGCATTGACACCAACGGGACGCAGAGGCCTGTCTACTATACCAGCAAAGTGTATCACGATGCGAAGATCAGGTATTCTAAAATCGAAAAGATTATTTTTGCACTGATCGTCTTTGCTCAACATCTTAGGCCTTACTTCCAAGCCCACCCGATCATGGTGCTTATGGACCAACCGTTCAGGGTGATCCTATCTTGTTCGGACACTTCTGGTTGGTTGGCAAAGTGGGCTATCAGGTTGGAAGAGTTTGACCTGTCAGTCCGATCGAGGCAGGCCATGAAGTCCCAAGTCTTGGCGGACTTCATGATCGAGTGCACCTAGATCGGAGAGTGGCCAGAGGAGTCCCGCATGGTGCCCTTAGACACTACGTCCGAGGCAGGGAGGGAAGACTGGATCCTCCATGTGGATGGCACATCAAATTCCTAAGGAAGCAAAGCTAGCCTCATTCTCGCAAGCCTTGAGGGAATAGTGGTGGAGTATGCCCTTTGGTTCATCTTTCCAGCCACCAATAATCAAGCAGAGTACGAAGCTTTGCTGGCAGGAATAAAGCTCGCCAAGGAGTTCAGAGTAAAATACCTCAGAGCCTTCACCGACTTCCAACTCATCTCCGGGAAAATTGCTAGAGAGTACGAGGCACAGGACCTCATCATGTCCCACTATCTGAGTAAGGTCCAATCACATACCTCATTCTTTGCTCACTTCAGTTTTAGCTACATCCCCAAGGGCGAGAACGCTAGAGCTGACGCTTTGTCCCGACTGGCCACTTCGGCCTACGAGGCTCTGGGGAGGACTTACATGGAGCATTTGGAGGCCCCAAGCATCAATGTGATGAAGGAAGCCTTACCAATCAACCAAGAGTCCACTTGAATGGATACATACACCCGATACCTCACCAACGGTACTCTTCCTACTGACCCTATGGAGGCCAAGATACTCAAATGGCGAGCTTCTAAGTTCCTAGTGCTCGATGGGCAACTATACAGGAGGTCTTTCTCTCACCCCCTTCTTGTTGGCCCAGATGGCAACCCAAGAGGGGGGGTGAATTGGGTTCTTAAAAATTTAAGACTTTTTAACTTTTAATGATTAGTCAAGATGTGCAAGTGAGAAATTAACTAATAAGCAATGCACAAGCAATTAATAAAGAGAGATAGAGAGAGAGAAAATATAGCACGGCAAACACAAGATAATTTTATAGTGGTTCGGTGCAACCAACACCTACGTCCACTCCCAAGATTCACTTGGGTCCACACTATAATCTCTAGATTACAGCCGAGTTGTTTTCCAAGCTCACAACTCAAACTTGTTGTTTTCCGGGTGCACAACGAACCCAGCTGGTTTTAACTCGGGCTTACCAGCACAAAACCCTACACGTTGTTTTTCACGGGCTCACAACTAACCCAACACAAGCACTCCGGCTTGTAACGAGGTATACCAACCTCCACTGATTCAATCCACTGATTGAATCAGCAACCAATAAAATAAGTGTTTAACAATGAAAGCTCCCCTTGAGCAAATATACAAATGAAGTATAAAAATAAAAGGTTAGAAAAGCCTGATAAGATTGCAGATGGTGTGGCTTTGGCTTTCTTCCTTCTCCTCTTTAACTCCTCTTGAAGTGTTGAATCACGCCTCAGCAAGATTCTTGACCGTTGAAGACTTTGGAGTTGAGATGAAGCTTTTTCTCTTTTTTGAAAAAAATCCTTCGATTTGACTTTGAAATGCTTTGGATTTTCTTTTGACTTTTGTGGATTGAAGAAGGAGCAGACGAAACTTCCTCTTGGATTTCACTCCTTTTGAATCACTCTCCTTTGAGCTAAAGATTTTTCCAATATGCTCTGTTTTTTCCCTCTTTTCAAAGATATTCTTTTCTCTCTTTTTGATTTCTTTGTTTTGATTTGAAAAGAGCTCCTCTATTTATAGATTCTGCAAAAATATATCCGTTAGAGACAAGGAAAAATAGCCGTTATTCAAAAATCTTACCGTTGGAGTGATGTGTCATCGTGAAAAATCGTCCCAGATTTGCTGGAGTCGACTCATGCTTTTCCCGAGTCGGCTCGAGCTCGTCTTACCAAATAGAAATGTTTAAAAGGTTAGGGGTCGACTCGCCAGAAATAAAGTGTCGACTCCTGAAGTCGGGAGTCGACTCGAGAAAGGCTTGGGGTCGACTCGCGAAGTGCTCAGAAAAACACTCTTCTGGTGTCTGAGCGGAGTCGACTCGCACAGTCAGGAGTCGGCTCGACAGAATCAGGGGTCGACTCGACAATTTCGTGGGTCGACTCGACACAGATGCACATTTCTGTACACTGAGCGGAGTCGACTCTGAAACTCAGGAGTCGGCTCCGGAACGTATCAAAAATCAGAAACTTTTCTGATTGACATTAAAATCGTTCCAGATTCATTTTAATTCATTGTTTTGACTTGAATACAATAAATTGACATTTAGAGTTGATTCAAGAACTATTCCAAAAACTCATTGATTAAAACATGAATTATAACATTTTTTTCGAAAGTTTGAATATTAAGCTTAAAGTCACTTTCAAAATTGATTAAAGTTAAACTTGAGCATTTCATTGATAGTTCAAAATAAATTTGTTGCTCATTTACATAAACTCATTACATCCTTTAATAAACTCAATGGCTTTTAGTAATCATCAAAATCAAAAGGATTGGATCATATAATTTTTCATAATCTTCAACAATCTCCCCCTTTTTGATGATGACAAAAACATTGAGTTTGTTCATGATTGATTAGTGAATTTATTTTGTTTTCATAGTTAGGCTTAGGCTCCCCCTTAATGAGGTAGCTCCCCCTATGAAACTTAATTAAATATCTCATTGTTTCTCATTTATCACAATCATAGAACTATAAAATTCTCCCCCTTTTTTGTTATCAACAAAAAGATAGAGAATCATAAACATTCATTCAAATTTCATTCATTCATTGAAATAAGGAAATAGAGAATTCATTTCATTAAAGGTCTAATACATCAAAATGTTCAGTACATTGATTTCAAAATGAAAGCATAATAAAAACTTCAGTACAAAACAAGGATTGAAACTCTAGTAACTCAAAAATGAGTTCTTACAATTCTAGTTAAATGATCTACTATATTTTTCATTCCTTCAGATTGAATTTTTACATAATCCTTGAGTTTTCATCAACAAAGGTGCACGCACTCTGAATTTGTCTTGAAGCTCTGCGTTGCACTTGGCATATGTCTCTCCATCTCCGCATATCCTTAAGTTCTTCAAAAATATTTTTGAGATCACCACTTAAGGATGCCGAAGAAGAGCTGAGAGTGGACTCATCTTAGAGATACGATCATCAAGTGAATAAAGAGTCTCTCTCAAATTCATAAATTTATTCTCAAATCAGTTTTAAGTTTTCAGACTTGATCATCAATAAAGCTTTGAGTTGCATAAGTTGTTGATCTGAAAACTCAGAAGATGATGAGGCTTGATCAAAGTGGAACTGGGGCTGGAGCAGAGGCAGAAATCAAAGGACTCGGAGGTGCAGGTGAAGGATGTCTAACAGAGGGTCCTGCAGCCTCAGCATCTGTAGCTCTATCTTCTGTCACTCCTTTCCTTTCCCATTTTCCATTCTTTTTGATAAATCCCATCCGATGAATTGTTGCCAGGCTATAAAAATCAGTGTCTTAATTCTTCATAGGCTCATTATCAGAAATCACTACACCTTGGCTTCGAAAATCATTGTAAGGATCATCCATAGGCAGACTAGATTTCTTTTTCCTCCACAATCTGCTATGTACCAATCATGCTGGGAAGATTGATAGGCTTGCCTGTCACTATGGCATCCATTACAAAGACATCTCTCTCGAAACATAGTCAAATCTACCAGTTTTAGGAAAGAGTATCCTACTGCAAATATTGTGTAGTAATCTCAATTCTAAAGAAAGCTGATTAGCAAAGACCTCTTCAAATCCAACCACATCCCGGTTTAATAATCTGATAAAGCTGGGGCGCGGTCATCAGAAGAAAAGGTGGAAGGTCCAGATAAGGGTAATTCCAACAATCTAGATAGAATCTCAGCAGTAACAGATAGCCTGACTCCTCTCACATTGCTAATAAGCCCATGATCTCCTCTAGACAGATTCTTGTAAATTCTTTAACCAAAGAGGGATAAGTCGGACACTCTAGAGAACAAATTTTCTCCCAACCCATCTCAATCAGTTGTCTCCCAACAAGAAATCCCTCAGCCTCAAATAATTCGAAATCCACCTTCCTACCAGTAGTAATGATCCTATCCGCTAGACGATCTACCTGGGAAGAAGTGGCAGCAGGAGAGCAGTCGGAGTAGAAGCAGATGAAGTGGAGTCCGGCTTGGAGAAGGCTCACGCACGGGACGCTTCACGTTTCCTCACGGCACGCTTCCGCTTGATGCCGCCCGCCACAAGACTAGATCCTCTAGTTTTGGGTGCCATTGATGATTGGAGTGATAATCAGGGATTATTGGAAGTTTGGAAGGTTTGGAAGTGGAGAGTATTTTGAAGATTGGGTCGAATGAAATGAGCGGCGAGTCGACTCTGCCCTAGATAAATCAACTTGGGACCACCTCGAGTCGGCTCGCGCAAACCAGGTGTCGACTCGGCACAGACACAGAAATCCCGACATGGAGTCGACTCGCGCCTAAGAGGGGTCGACTCCGAGAGTTTCAGTTGAAACCGAGTCGACTCCGATACGCATCGAGTCGGCTCCGAGACCATTTCAGACCAAAAACATGAAATTTCTGAAATGTGTCCGGAAATGATCATAAAAATTGATAAATAATCATTGGATATGAGTGAATCAATTAGATATGAATTCTAGATAAGATTTCCTTAAGATTGAGGATTTGAAAGAATCTTAGATAAAATTCCTTAGGGGTTTCAAATTCATTCTAAAGGATCACAAATACCTAACTCTCCTCTAAGATAACAAATCTTTCTTCATTTAAAGGTTTAGTGAATATGTCAGCTAATTGTTCTTCAGTGTTTACATAATCAAACAATTTCATTATTAGCTACATGTTCTCTTATAAAATGATATCTAATTTCTATGTGTTTTGTTCTTGAATGTTGAATTGGATTTTTGTTAATTGATTGCGCTAGTGTTATCACATCTTATGGGTGTTTATCAAGTGTGATACCATAGTCTTCAAGTTGTCGCTTAATCCATAGGATTTGCGCACAGCAACTTCCAGCTGCTACATATTCAGCTTCAGTAGTTGATAATGCAACTGAATTTTGCTTTTTGCTAAACCATGTGATTAAGTTACTTCCTAAGAAATGGCATGCACCACTTGTGCTTTTTCTATCTAATTTACATCCAGCATAATCAGAATCTGAATATGCAATTAGGTTTAATGTGGAGTCTCTAGAATACCATAAACCTACATTTTTTGTTCCATTAGATATCTTAGTATTCTTTTAACAGCTATTAAATGTGATTCTTTAGGTTCAGATTGAAATCTAGCACATAAACATACTGAAAACATAATATCTGGTCTACTTGCTGTTAAATAAAGAAGGGATCCGATTATACCTCGATAATACTTTTGATCAACCTTTTTACCTTCTTCATCTTTGTCCAGCTTGCATGAAGGACTCATTGGAGTTCCGAGGGGTTTCATTGTTTCCATACCAAACTTTTTGAGTAGTTCTCTTGTGTATTTGGTTTGGTTGATAAAGATTCCCTCTTTGCTTTGTTTGATCTGGAGTCCAAGGAAGAAGTTGAGTTCTCCCATCATGCTCATCTCGAATTCTCCCTGCATCAACTTTGCAAATTCTTGACAAAGAGAATCGTTAGTAGCACCAAAAATAATGTCATCTACGTATATTTGTACTACAAGTAAATCTTTACTTTTTCTTTTCAAAAACAAGGTTTTATCAACATTTCCTCTTGTAAAATCATTTTCTATTAAGAATTTACTTAACCTATCATACCAAGCTCTAGGTGCTTGTTTCAAACCATATAAAGCTTTGTGCAATTTAAAAACGTGATTTGAAAATTCGTGATCTTCAAAACCTGGTGGTTGTTCTACATAAACTTCTTCATTTATAAATCCATTTAAAAATGCGCTTTTTACATCCATTTGAAATAAGTTAAAATTCATATGACATGCAAATGCAAGTAATAGCCTAATGGCTTCTAATCTAGCTACAGGTGCAAAGGTTTCATCAAAATCAATACCTTCTCTTGATTATATCCTTTAGCAACCAATCTAGCTTTGTTTCTAATTACTATGCCATTTTCATCTAGTTTATTTCTAAAAACCCATTTTGATCCTATTACTGAATGATTTTTAGGTCTTTCAACTAAAGTCCAAACATTATTTCTTGTAAATTGATTTAGTTCTTCTTGCATTGCTAACATCCAATTATTATCTTTTTCAGCTTCTTCTATAGTTTTAGGTTCAATTTGTGATACAAATGCAAGATGATTACTAATATTTCTCATATATGATCTAGTTCTTATTCCTTGAGATGGATCGCCTATAATCAATTCCTTGGGATGACTATGAGCATATCTCCAGTCTCTTGGAAGATCTACATCATTATGATCAATATTGACATCATCGTCCTTATGTGAATCATCATCTTTAGCTTCTTGCTCATGATCAGAAGATACTTCAATATTAAGTTTTTCAAGATCTTTTTCAATTATGTTTGTATCTTCCTCATCATCAATCTTTTCAGATCTAGATGCTAAAGATTCATCGAAAACTACATGAATGGATTCTTCAACTACTAAGGTTTTCTTGTTAAAGATTCTATATGCCTTACTAGTTGTTGAATAACCTAGAAAAATTCCTTCATCAGATTTAGCATCAAATTTTCCTAAGTTGTTTTTACCATTATTATGAATGAAACATTTACATCCAAATGCATGAAAGTATTTTATATTTGGTTTTCTTTCATTCCATAATTCATAAGGTGTTTTCTTTAATATTGGTCTTATTAAAGCTCTATTTAAGATGTAACATGCTGTGTTAATTGCTTCCGCCCAAAAATACTTTGGTAAGTTGCTTTCGCATAGCATGGTACGGGCCATGTCTTCTAGAGTCCTATTTTTTCTTTCAACTACACCATTTTGTGTGGAGTCCTAGGGGCTGAAAAATTATGATTAATTCCATTTTCAGTGCAAAAACTTTCAAATAGTGATTTTCAAATTCTGTTCCATGATCACTTCTTAGAGATACTATAGTAGTGTTTTTCTCATTTGTGACTTTCTTGAAGAATTTCAGGAATATCGAGAAAGTCTCATCTTTGTGAGCTAAAAACATTACCCAAGTATATCTAGAATAATCATCTACAATCACTAGACCATATTTCTTTCCTCCTAGACTTGTGGTTCTAGTTGGTCCGAAAAGATCCATGTGAAGTAGCTCTAGTGCCCTAGAAGTTGAAACAATGTTTTTAGATTTGAAAGAACTTCTAGTTTGTTTTCCAAATTGACATGCATCACATATTTTATTATTTTCAAAATCTAGTTTAGGTAATCCTTTAACTAAATCCATTTTAATTAGTTTTGAAATAAGGTGTGTGCTTGCATGACCTAATCTACGATGCCACAACCAACTAATTTCATTTATGTTAGCATTGTCAGCAATTAAGCAATGATCACTCAAAGATAATTTTTCTAATCAACTAAGTAAACATTGCCATGTCTATAACCAGTAAATACAATGCTATCATCAATAGAATTAGTTACAGTGCATAAGAAGATTTAAATGAAACATTAAAGTTTTTATCACATAATTGACTTATACTATTAGATTATGCTTCAAACCATCAACATAAAGTACATTATCAATAAATATAGATGGAGTTATGCGAACTTTACCAAGGCCCATAATTTGACCTTTACCGTTATCGCCAAACGTCACAACTCCACCTTTCTTTTCTTCTAGGGTGATGAATTCATCTTTGTCACCCGTCATATGTCTTGAGCAGCCACTATCAAGGTACCACTTTTTCTTTGATCTTTTGGCTACAAGACATTCCTGCAACATAATCAAACTTTATGTTTAGGTACCCAAGCTTTCTTGGGTCCTTCATGGTTAGCAGCAACAAAAATTGTTCCTTTCGGAACCCATATTTTCTTAGCTTTAACATTTAACTTGTTGTTTATTTAACGTTTTGCATTCAAAGATTTATGACCTTTTTCATTACATTTAAAACAAGTTATATTACTTTGGTTGGCTTTTACAAAAATATTCTTTAAAGATTTTTGTTTCCTTAATGTGTTATATCCTAAACCAGCTTTGTCAAAAACAGCTTTTTGACTATCTAGATCATGTTAAGTTTAGTTGAACTTAAGGTGAATTTCTCAACAATGTCTTTATATTTTTTAACATCTTTCTTAAGAGAGTCATTTTCTTTAACTTGCTGTTCTTTATCTAAAGCTAAAGTTTCTATTGATCTTTTAAATCTTTTGTTGAGTTTTTAGTTTCAGATTTTAACAAATCTATTTCTTGATTAAGATTATCTCTTTCTTTCTAAGTTCTTCTTTTTCATTAGTTAAGTTCTTAACTTCTAAAGCTAATTCATTTTTACTTTTAGCTAAACTAATATTGTCATTTTTCAAAAACTTATACTTCTTTTTCAAGATTTAAAATCAATCATAAGTTCATTGAAAGCCTCAAACATTTCATCAAATGTAAATTCATCATTTGAGTTTTCAGAACTTACCTCATTGTCGTTGTCGTCGTCGTTGGCCATGAAGCAGATATTGCAACTTCTTTTTGTTCTTCTTCTTCGGAAGAAGACTCTTCACTATCAGTCCATGTTGCCATGTAGGCCTTTTTCTTTTTCTTGTAGGCCTTTTTCAGTAAAGGACAATCATATTAAAGTGCCCTGGCTTTTTGCACTCATAACATACTAAGGGCTCTTTTTCTTTTCTTTCTCCTTGTCCTTTTTCTTATCCTTTTCTCCTTCAATCTTGCTCCAAATTTCTTTTTGGAAGGGCCTTTTTCTCATAAACCTTCTGAATTTCTTGGCCAAGAGAGCAGTTTCATCATCATCTCATCATTACTTTCACTGCTGCTCTCTTCCATTTCTGCAGTCTTGAGGGCAAGGTTTTCTTCTTTTTGTTTCCTCCTCAACATGCTGCTTCATTGTCAAGCTCGTGGGTCATTAAGGATCCTAGAAGCTCCTCTAAGGTAGTGCATTGAGGTCTTTGGCTTCTTGGATGCAGTGACTTTTGCTTCCCACGATCTTGGTAGTGACCTAAGAATTTTGCGAACAAGATCAGCATTAGTATAAATTTTCCAAGACTTTTCAAACCATTCACAATATCAGTGAATCTAGTGAACATGCATGTGATGGTTTCAGTTTGTTCCATTGTAAACAATTCATATTTATGAACCAAAATATTTATTTTTGATTCTTTTACTTGGTTTGTTCCTTCATGAGTAATTTCCAACCTATCCCAAATTTCTTTTGCGGAATTACAAGTTGAGATTCGGTTGAATTCATTTGAGTCTAAGGAACAATATAAATATTAATGGCTTTAGCATTTAGTTGTGCCATTCTCCTATCATTATCATTCCAATCCCTTTCGGGTTTAGGAACAATAGTGCCATCAATAAGGTGTGTGGGTGTACTAGGTCCATTTATTATTACTCCCCACAATTCATAATCAGAAGCTTGAATGAATATCCTCATTCTAGCTTTCCAATATGAATAGTTGGTTCCATTAAAAAAGGAGGTCTATTCGTAGAATGACCTTCAGCAAAACTGAACCACTTTGTGTTGCCATAAGGATCTTTAGCCCTTGATCGTGAGATCAAATTCTAAATGAGCACTTGCTCTGATACCAATTGTTGGCCCAGATGGCAACCCAAGAGGGGGGGGGTGAATTGGGTTCTTAAAAATTTAAGACTTTTTAACTTTTAATGATTAGTCAAGATGTGCAAGTGAGTGAAATTAACTAAGCAATGCACAAGCAATTAATAAAGAGATAGAGAGAGAGAAAATAGCACGGCAAACACAAGATAATTTTATAGTGGTTCGGTGCAACCAACACCTACGTCCACTCCCAAGATTCACTTGGGTCCACACTATAATCTCTCAGATTACAGCCGAGTTGTTTTCCAAGCTCACAACTCAAACTTGTTGTTTTTCCGGGCGCACAACGAACCCAGCTGGTTTTACTCGGGCTTACCAGCACAAAACCCTACACGTTGTTTTTCACGGGCTCACAACTAACCCAACACAAGCACTCGGCTTGTAACGAGGTATCAACCTCCACTGATTCAATCCACTGATTGAATCAGCAACCAATAAAATCAGAGTTTAAGTATTGAACAGCTCCCCTTGAGCAAATATACAAATTAAGTATAAAAGAATAAAAGGTTAGAAAAGCCTGATAAGATTGCAGATGGTGTGGCTTTGGCTTTCTTCCTTCTCCTCTTAACTCCTCTTGAAGTGTTGAATCAGCCTCAGCAAGATTCTTGACCGTTGAAGACTTTGGAGTTGAGATGAAGCTTTTTCTCCTTTTTTGAAAAAAATCCTTCGATTTGATCTTTGAAAAGCTCTTGGATTTTCTTTTGACTTTTGTGGATTGAAGAAGGAGCAGACGAAACTTTCTCTTGGATTTCACTCCTTTTGAATCACTCTCCTTTGAGCTAAAGATTTTTCCAATAAGCTCTGTTTTTCCCTCTTTTGAAAGATATTCTTTTCTCTCTTTTTGATATTCTTCTTCTTGATTGAAAAGAGCTCCTCTATTTATAGATTCTGCAAAAATATATCCGTTAGAGACAAGGAAAAATAGCCGTTATTCAAAAATCTTACCGTTGGAGTGACGTGTCATGTGAAAAAATATCGTCCAGATTTGCTGAGTCGACTCATGCTTTTCCGAGTCGGCTCGAGCTCGTCTTTCCAAAATAGAAATGTTTATAAAGGTTAGGGGTCGACTCGCCAGAAATAAAGTGTCGACTCCTGATAGTCGGGAGTCGACTCGAGAAAGGCTTGGGGTCGACTCGCGAAGTGCTCAGAAAAACACTCTTCTGGTGTCTGAGCGGAGTCGACTCGCACAGTCAGGGAGTCGGCTCGACAGAATCAGGGGTCGACTCGACAATTTCGTGGGTCGACTCGACACAGATGCATATTTCTGTACACTGAGCGGAGTCGACTCTGAAACTCAGGAGTCGGCTCCGGAACGTATCAAAAATCAGAAACTTTTCTGATTGACATTAAAATCGTTCCAGATTCATTTTAATTCATTGTTTTGACTTGAATACAATAAAATTGACATTTAGAGTTGATTCAAGAACTATTCCAAAAACTCATTGATTAAAACATGAATTATAACATTTCTTTTCAAAGTTTGAATATTAAGCTTAAAGTCACTTTCAAAATTGATTAAAGTTAAACTTGAGCATGTTCATTGATAGTTCAAAATAAATTTGTTGCTCATTTACATAAACTCATTACATCCTTTAATAAACTCAATGGCTTTTAGTAATCATCAAAATCAAAAGGATTGGATCATATAATTTTTCTATAATCTTCAACACTTCTCAAGTGTGTTGGTTCTACAGATGCGACTACATCCTTCACGAGATCCATGAAGGCATCTATGAAAATCACTTGGGGAGTAGAGCACTAGCATACAAGGCCCCTTGCCAGTGGTAATACTAGCTTACCATGCGGGAAGATACTGCCGAGTTGGTTCAAAAGTGCGATAGCTGTCAGTGACACACCAACATCCAGCAACAGCCGACTTCCCAATTAAGCCCTCTGTCGTCTCTATGGCCCTTTGCCCAGTGGAGGATGGACATCCTGGGACCATTTCCTTCTACCTCTGATCAACGAAAGTTCCTACTCGTCGCCATCGACCACTTCACCAAATGGGTAGAGACTGAGGCACTCGCCAAGATCACCGAGGGCAAGGTAAGATCTTTCTTTTAGAAATCCATCATTTGCCGATTCGGGCTACCCCACACCCTCATCATCGACAATGGCCAGCAGTTCAACAATGCCCTCTTTAGAGAATTCTGTGTCGAGCTGAACATTTGCCAATGGTTTAATTCTGTCAGTCATTCGCAAACGAATGGAGCGGCCAAGGTTACAAACCGGACCATCCTCCAGGGGCTCAGAATGCGTCTGGATGACTTCAAGGAAAGATGGGTGGAGGAGCTTTCGAATGTGCTGTGGGCATACCACACGACGCCATGGACTCCCACCGAAGAAACTCCCTTCGGCCTCATATTCGGATCGGAAGCTGTCATCCATATGAAGATCAGTATACCCAGCCCTCAGGTAGAGTCATACAACGAGAAGGACAATCCGAGTCAGCTGCGGACCAACCTCGACCTCGTCAAGGAGGCGTGTGAACCACGCATGACTTAAAATGGCCGTTTACCGCCAAAAGGCCATAAGGTATTACAACGCCCGAGTTTGCCCAAGGGCATTCCTCTTCGGAGACCTGGTCCTCCAATAGACCGAGGTCTCAAAACCCACAGTGGGGGCAAGCTGTCACCAAATTGGAAAGGGCCCTACCGGATCACCGAAGCCCTCCACCGCGGAGCGTACCGGATCGAAGGACCCAACAGGAAGCCACTCCCTCGCACTTAAAATGCAGACAACCTTCATCGATACTACCTGTAATGTATACGACTAATTGATTATAAATTTGAGCACCTCATTCTTTCGGCTACTGAAGATGTGTTTGAGTATCTTATTCTCTCAGCACCAAAGACCGACTCCATGTCGCACAAAAGATCGATGCAATGTCGGCACCAAAGACTAGCGCAATGTCAGCACCAAAGCTCGACTCCAAGTTGGCACTAAAGCCCGACACCTGGTCGGCACCAAAGCTCGGCGCAACGTCGACACCAAAGCTCGACTACAGGTCGGCACCAAAGACCGATGCAACGTTGGCACCAAAGATCAGCGCAACATCAGCACCAAAGCTCGACTCTAGGTCGGCACCAAAGACCGACCTTAGGTCGACACCAAAGCCCGATGCCAGGTCGACACTAAAGACCAGTGCAACATCGGTACCAAACACCGGTGCAACATCTGTACCAAAGCCCGACTCCAGGTCGGCACCAAAGACTGACTCCAGGTCGACACCAAAGACCAAAGCAACATTGGCACCAAAGACCGACTTCAGGTCGGCGCCAAAGACCGGTACAACGTTGGCACTAAAGATCAACTCTAGGTCGGCACTAAAGCTTGACTCCAGGTCGATGCCAAAGCTCGATGCCAGGTCGACACCGAAGATCAAAGCCCGCTGGCAAGAGTAACCTCAAGCCCATGCACGATTAAGGAAATGTAGCGAGAACAAGAATGCTACTACTCGCCATCCACATGGCCCTCCCGTTCGGCTAGTTCTTCACTTTTGAGAATCCAAAAGTTGGGAAAAAGTCTAACAAAACCTTTCCATTTCAGATTTCTACATGTATTTATCTTCTCTCCAGGTACTATAGATCTTCAACGGCTGCAATCTTTCATGAGAATGATCAAGGAATGAGGCAACCGTGTACGAAGACCTTCGACACCTAAGACCGATGCCTAAGTTGGCATGAAGGCGGACTTACCACGAAGTCCACATACAAGATCGACCCCAAGGTCGGCTTCTAAGGCTGACGCCTGCACCACCACTAAACCCGGCCCTAGAGTCGGCCTTGGTACTAACTCAGGGATTCACTCTAGCTTCAAAATAGGTCACCCTTCCGAGCCTGCTCAATGCGGGCGGGCAAGTACTCTAACCTTGACGAAGACAAGGCAACCCCATCATGAATCCTCACAAGTGCATACTACGAAAGCTAAGTATCAAAAAGAAAAATTCAGAGACTTCAACATTTGAGAGAAAATTTGTTTTTCATTACTTATCAAAATAT
Source organism: Calamus simplicifolius (assembly GCA_900491605.1). NCBI lineage: Eukaryota > Viridiplantae > Streptophyta > Magnoliopsida > Arecales > Arecaceae > Calamus > Calamus simplicifolius. The sequence goes on along the minus strand of UESW01004137.1, from coordinate 668,910 downwards.
CTACAAAATGCCGATTCAAGTTGAACTTTAGTACAAAAGCAGGGAAGGAAAAGGGGAAAGAGGAGGTCTTCAAGCATCGGTTGGCGTTGACCCATCACCAGCCAATCTCTGCACCGTGGGTGGCACCTCTGGCTCCTCATCACCGTCGGGCTCGAGGTCATTGAGGCCGGGGATGCCGAAGACCCTCACCGCCTTCTCCTTGCACTCCCGAAAGCTTTGGAGATAGACGTCAACCGAGGCCTCTGCCAGCTCATCCAGGAAGGCCTCGGAGCCCCGATAGCGCTCTACGACCTCGATCGCCGCCCTCTCAGCCGTTGCGGCCTTCTCCTCGATGGTGGCTCGCACCGCCGCCTCCATCTTTGCCACCCTTTGGAGGGCCTCGCACTTGTCTGCCACGGTGTTGGCTATCCTGGCATCGGCCATTCGGGTGATCTCCTCGGCATCGTTAACCCGCAACTCGATCGCCTTTACCTCCATATAGAGAGAGTGGAGGCAGAGATCTTGGGCTTCAATCGTTTCCTTGGCGACATCCAACCTCTCCTCGGCGACCCGAACACGCTCGAGCTCGGTCATTGCCCGATGCCTTGCCTCCTCAAGCTCCTCTGCCCACTTGGCCCGAGCTACTTCTAATGCACCCTCGGCCCTCTCGGTCCAGGCCCGAGCATCAATGGCCTCTTGTTGAGCGCGGTGGAGGGTCCTGTTGTCTTGAAGAGTGACCTTCCTCATGGTTGACATGGAGTTTACCAACTACACGAAGAGGGTCTCTGTCAACATGCAAGGAATTGAAAAAATATCATGAAGAAGGGAAAATACTTACCTATAGTAGATCTGCGAAGGCATCCCAGAAGAAGGCAGAGCCTCTCTGGCGATGGAGCTCCTCCTGGAACTCGGTAGGCAGACTTGGGCCAGCAGTTGCTCCGCCATGTAGCCATGATTCATCAGCGATGGCTGAGATGGGATTGCCCTGATCCCACCTCCCTCTGCGGGCTCAGCCGATGTCGAAGTCATGGGCATCATGCCAAAGGCCGACAGCATCTTCTCTATCGATAGCCCTGCTGCCATCGAACATTCCTTGCCCGCCTGCTCCCCTACCAATAGGCCCCCGTCTAGGGCTAGTTTGGCAGTCGGGCAAACTGGCTTTGCACTCGAGGTGGTTGGCTCCATGGGTGAGGGGATCACCTCGACCCTCAGCTCCTCCGAAGGTGACTCGGCAGTGAGATCAAATGGTGGGGCGACCCCTGACTCACTTGGGGCTCGCTGAAGGGAGGGATCGGTGACTGAGAACGAGTCCTCTTCCCTGACCCCTCGGCGTTTCCAGCAGCCCTCTTCCTCTTGGCCACTGCCTTCCTCATGACATCGATCGGTAGCCTCATGATTGCATATACCAGAAATTGATTAGTAAAAAAAAATCTACGACCACTCACCATCACTCGGGAGGATGCCAAAGAGTCGGAGGTTCTCCTCCGATAGGAGCTTTCGGCGCGGGGGGGGGGGGGGGGGAGGGAGGAGATCTCAAAGGATAGCAACTGCTCGTGTACCTCTCGGTCCCTTGGGACTACCATCAAGTTCTTGTTCAGCTCTAAGTTCGGGTCCCCCTAATCCCGCCTCACTCCCTCAAAGTTTGCGTAGAAGAACTGGGTCTTCCACCTTTTGATGGATGTGGGGAGGCTCAGCTTGATGGCTCAGCCAGGCATGGGAGTAAACAACCACCAACCAAAGCTTATCTAGCGGCGGAGGGTGTAGAAGCTACGGAATAGAGACACTCGGGCCTCTATGCTCTGGAGGCCGCATAGTACCATGAATGCACAAATGGTCCGAAAGGAGTTCGAGACCAACTATGCGGGCACTAGGGCATACCTATGGAGAAGATCAACGATGAAAGGGTGGAGAGGAAGCCAGAGACCCACCCTAAGGAACTCCTCGTACTAGGCAACTCCCTCGGAAGAGGAGGTCACCCTGTCATTGGGTCCAGGAGCGGTTAGATGGATGTCATCGGGTATCCTATAAGCTATGCTAAGGGACTCTAGATTGGAGGAGGTAACGGTGGAGGCTATCCCTTTCGGGCTTTTCCTGCTAACTCTGAGTGGTCGGGCAAAGGACGACGGTGGAACTGCAATTGCTAGACGGCCCCTAGTCGAGGTCCCGCCGGTAGCCCGCAGCTGTGCTATAGGAACCTGATCCTCGAAGGAAGAGGAGGAGGTCCAGGATGAAGATGAGGACGAGGATGAAGATAAGGACGAGGAGGCCATGGAAAAGAAGAAAGCTAGGAAGGTCGAGAGGACTGACTTGGGTGAAGGAAGGGGGCAGCGACCGCAGGGTTTCAGAGAAGGTCTTGGAGGGAGTCTGAGCTTAAGGGAAGAAGAAGAGGAGTCCTTGGAGGTGTGAACTGCTGAGGTTAGGACAAAACCTCCCTTTTTATGCCCTTTTTATCAAAATGTCCCGCCTGATTCGGCCTGCCACGTGGATGCCCGCCACCGAGTGAGGCACCTCGATAACCACCAGGCGCGCTGGAAGCGTGATTTGTAGCCAATAACAGGACATTGATGACACCAGCCTTATGATGGTGATCACCTTTTTGTGGAGCCTGAATGATTTCTTCAGTTTCGAGGAGGATCCCATCGAATCCGACGATGAGGGATGACAGGACGATAGCGTTGTAGTGCCCCATATCTTCTACATTGAAGAGGCATTGTTCCTTGGAGACACATGCCCCTCTCCGCAATTAATGGCGTGTGGGGATCAGCCACTAAATGATTGTATGCTCCTTTCGATGGGCGGAAAACATAACCATGCCGGCTCAAGGGCAGGGGGGCATCTGATGTGGCTGATCAATCTACGTTAGGGCTAACGAACAAGGTAACTGACGGAGATGAGGGTTAGATGGGCAAAGCCATTTAGCGAGGATCCCTAAGGCCCCCATCTAATCCAGACGTCCCTAAGACTGATGCTAGAGTCGGCCTCCAAGACCGACCCAGAGTCAGCCTCCAGCACCGACCTCATAGTCGGCCTCTAAGACTGACGTCTGAGTCGGTCTCCAGCATCGACCCCAGCATTGGCCTCCAAGATTGATGCCAGAGTCAACCCCAAGACTGACCCCAGAGTCAGCCTCCAAGACCAACGCCAGAGTCAGCCTCCAGATTGATGCTCGAGTCAGCCTCCAGCACCGACTCCCGAGTCGGCCTACAGCGGTCTCTACGTAACCCGTTTGACACCTGCAGCCACAATGCAGCCCACCTACCACCTACAACTGCACACGGCCCCCGCGGCCACTGCCCATTACGGCACATGCCTGATAAGACCAGACCTGCCTATCGCCTGCGGTGCTGCACCAGATGAGGGGATGGCAGGCTACCCCTGACAAGCTCAAGGATAGTTGCGACCTATCCCTATCAACCTTGTTGCCTACCCTCTGCTTGATGATATCGTCTCGGAATCAACAACCTTCCGAAAGAGGGTATGAGGGACTTCTGAATAGGTATAAGAACCTTCGCTAGTGATTGGAAGAGGAGCTGAACTTCAAGTTTTTGACTAAGCCTTTTAGTTCACTATTCATAACCATTTTTCAAGTTACTCATTTGAGTGTCGAAGGGTCCCCATCGAAGCAATCAGTTCCCGAAGACTTTCTTGCATGATTCCTACCCGAGAAGGAGGTGCTTGAAAGTTTTCAAACCCGTCCTCATTGTCCTTGAAATCCTCACCCTTGCTCGACATCCAAGGAAAGTGGTTTGGCGGCAACACATTTAATACAATTTTAAAATTTAACTCATGTAAATCTTTTCTACTTCACTTTATATAATTTTTACAAATTATTGAATAAACCTTTATTTCTACTAATTCTATTTTTTTAAACAATTGCATCTTCATACACAAATTTTTTTGTTAATTAAATTTAAAAATTAATATTTTATTATTTATTTTGATAGACTTTTATTTATAATGCACTTATATGTATAAACGTGCAATATGTATATTTTAACATCATTATTCATAAACTTAAAAATGGCCAATACATAGGTGGAATTAAAAGTTTTAATATATAAATTCAAGTTTAAATCATCTTCTTCGTTTAAAAAAATAGTAATCTTGTATTACTATTAATTATTATATTTTAGTTAAAAAATATTATTATATGCTTAACTTGCCAATAAATCTAACTCAATTCTATATTGATTCAAACTTGAAAATAGTAGTTATCATGCTTGATCTTAATTCAATCTAATTAATCTATTAGATTTAAAATACTTTTTATAGATCTAACTGGATTAACTAATAGGTTGAGTTTGGGCTTAATATCATGATTTAAAAATGAAATAAAGAAATTAGGTTAGCAATAACTATTTTTTAATTTGAACTATTTGCAGTCTTAATCGCTACAAATATTGAAGATAGCACGCATGAATTATTATGATCTTTATTGGATAAATTAGGACAATTTTCATGAACAAAGACACATCGGTCAAATAGGAAGCTAGTTCCATGGATTCATAAGAGCAATAATCTTAAAATATCGAGAGCAATGATAGTAAATGGGTATTAAGAAGTACAATGGCTTGTAAGCAATTTATCAAAATAGAAACTGTCTAGAAACGTGGATATTTGCTTTAAAAAAATATTTTTATGATTTATTTTTAAAATTAATGTAGAAAATAAATTATTTATCAAAATAATGTAGGAAATAAATTATTTGCTTCAAATATTGAAGATAACAGACGTTCTAGTTTTTTTTTTATTAAAAAAAATAACAATGTGATGGAATGAAATTGTTTTTTTAATGAATGATTTATGGTTATACAAAAAAAAAAAAACAACGGAGGGTCTTAATTCTTAAAAGATCTTGTTGCCCAGATGTAGTAACCCAAGAGGGGGGTGAATTAGGTTATTTAAAAATTTAATAGCTATGCAGATGAATGTGCTTTTAACCATAATTTAGATTTACAGCGGTGAAATGGGATGCATAGAATAATAACAGTAGATAAGCAATCAACCACAAACTCACAGGAGTTTATAGTGGTTCGGTGCCAAACTCAGCACCTACATCCACTCCCCAAAATCTTTGGAAATTTCACTAATCGTATCACAACGATTACAACCTCTAGCCGAACCAGGCTAGCCCTCTTGTTTATACGGCACAAGGCAACCAAAAACCCCTAGCCAAACCTAGGCTAGTCCTCTTGTTTCACGGCACAAGAAAGCCAAGAACCCCTAGCCAAACCTAGGCTAGTCCTCTTGTTTAAATGACACAAGGAAGCCAACAAACCAGGGTTCACTAACCCTTTTACAAGATAAACAGAGTATGTAAAGAAGAAGCTCATACAAAGAGCAAATATTCAGAATATACTTTACAACTTTTTGAAGCAATAAACTCAGCAATAAATAAACTCGGTTGAAGCAGCTGAAGTCTTGAATGCTTGAAAAGCTTCAATGATTCGGACGACCTTTCGGAGCAAGGAATGAGCTTGAATGCACAGCAACCACTCAACAAATAATCAATGAAGGCTCTTTTCTTGGATTTTTCTCTCTTTGAAATTTCTTTTCAAAAATCGTCGTCTGGGTGTGCTTCTAATCCCAGCTATTTATAACCATCTAACAAGAAAATATCCGTTAGATACATAAGAAATAAATGGAAATAATAACGGGAAGAAAATATAACCGTTAAACATGTTTCCCTTAAGCATTGAATGCAGATCTCCATTTGAGGAAGGATGAGCACTGTAAAATTTAAAAATCAAAAGTTAACTATAGCTTGAAATAGCAATAGAGAGAGAAAGAGAGAAAGAAAACTCTTTAGGCGGCGGTGGACTGAAAGAGAGAAGCTCCAGGTAGCTGAGAAATGAATGCCATCATCCAAGAGTAAAGCAATAACCCCCAGCTAGCTAATCAGTTAGCTAACCAGAGAGATCATAACAAAAGAAACATTCTGAGGCAGCACGTTAGTTAGCTCGGCAGATAACTCGCCAGCTAACTCCATTTGAAATCCAAATGGCTGTAGGAAAGAGATAAAATAGCTAGTTAGCTGGATAGCTAACTAAAGAATGGCCAGTTAGCTCACGAGCTAACTAGAAGCAAAAATACTATGCTATCCGTCCAGCTTAGTTAGCTCTCCAGCTAACTGAGCAAAAAGGCAGCCAGTTGACTGAATAAAGTAGCTAACTCTCCAGCTAACTAGCCAACCGGCAGCTAGCTCTCCAGTTAACTAAAATTTAAATCATTCGGCTGCAACATTCCCTGTGAAAAATAGTTAGCTAACCAGTTAGCTCCAGGATGAAATAGTTAGCTAAGCAGTTAACTAAAAGAAACGTCAGCTAGCTAGAAGGAGTTACAATTAACTAACAAGACATCCAGCCAGCTAACTAAAATGGAAGGGTGTTCGGCCAAACCACTATGACAGGAATTTTAGTTAGCTGATGGAATTCCAGCTAGCTCACCGGTTAACTAAAATAAAGGGACGTTCGGCCAAGGCACCTGAGACAAGTTCCTTAGTTAGCTGAAAGAGCTTCAGCTAGCTAACAAACTAACTCACCAGTTAGCTGAAGAAAGAGAGCGTTCGGCCAGGCAACTGTGACAGGAATTTTAGTTAGCTGAAAGGGCTCCAGCTAGCTAACAAACTAACTCATCAGTTAGCTGAAATGAAGGGACGTTCGGCCATCTTACTGAGACAAGCTTTTTAGTTAGCTGAAGAAACTTCAGCTAGCTAACAAGCTAGCTAGACAGCTAGCTAAAATGCAAGATGGTTCGGCCCATACACTGTGAAACTTTCCCAGCTAGCTGAAAGTCATGCCAGTTAGCTAAATAAACTAACAAGCTAGCTAGCCAGTAACTCCAAGGCTAATAATCATATTCAAAGCAAATTAAATGAAGTACTTTCTTACCAGTCGATTTTGCATGAAGATACTTACTTGCAAGGCGACCGAACTTCCCTGTATCAATCTTAGAATTGCTTAATTTGTTTTGCAATCATCAAAAAACAGTCTGGGGCAACAATCTCCCCCTTTTTGATGATGACAAAACCTTTAAGCATATAAAGAGCAAGTGTACATATGGAAGTTTAATAAGTAAACAGGAGTAAACAGAAAATATTAATTTCTCCCCCTGTCAAAATAAATAAGTGAAATCTTTTTCTTTTCTCCCCTGAATACATGGAGTTACTATTTTACTCCATTCCTTAATGTATGCAAGCAACATTCTTCTCCCCCTTTTTGTCATTAATCAAAAAGAAGTTTGAAGAGTCTTGCAATAACTTTAAGCATAAAGGATCAAGGAGATGTTAACATTCATTACATAACTATAATTAAAACAGTCATGCAGATCAGTACAAAACAATAGATATTACATGTCATTGTTCTAAGTCATAGAGTATAAACATAAACAGGCACAACAAGTTTGTTCAAAAACTACAAAACATATAAGTTAAGTACAATCACTTGTCGTCATCAGATGAAGAAATATGCACTGAAACATTTGGCTTGCTTGACGATCCAGGCTTGACGAAGGAAGGCCGTGCCGATGGAGTGAAAAGGTGTGGATGAGAGAAAGAAGCATCAGACGCAGAGGCTGCAGAACTAGTGTTGAGAATCTCCATGAGTTGGGTCAGCCTAGAGAGGGTTCCAGTCCAATGGTCAACTGCATTTGTAGCATCCCGGGTCTGGGTCTGGTTCGATCTCATTTGATACTCTACCCACTCAGCCTTGGTCTCAAAGTTTTCAAGCTTGCTTTTAAGTAAATTTACCTCTTTCAGAATGCATTCCATGATAGATTCGTTGTGGTGAAAAACTCTCCCATTAAGAATGTTCACATCATAAACAGCCTTTCAAGAATGAGTTTAAATTCAGACATGTTTTCAAAAATAGAGGAGATATGTGGTACAAGAGTCTGATCATTGACGGAGGAAGCACTGTCACCAGAGCTTCGACTAGAAGTGGCAAGGGTCAATTCATTGATAATATGACGGAGTTGATCATCACATAATCTAATAGTTGGAATAGGAGCAGGGTTGTCATGGCGAAAAGATGATCCAGAAACATTGATTTCGGGTGGATCAGGAAGAAAAGGGTTTTGGTCAGCTGTCATAGCAGCAAGATATGGATTAGGTTGGCTGAAGTCATAAGTGAAAAAGTTTTGAGGGAACATGCAGGTTGATTCATAGTAGGAGGTGGCATACTAGATTATCCTGTTCTAGATCTAATTTTTAACCAAATGCCATCCCTCTTAGCAAAATCCATACGGTGCAGTGAATGAGCATTAAAAACGTCAGAGTGACGTAATGCAACTGCAGTTTCTCCTTTAAGTTTGATATTGAAAAATTCAAAAACATAAGTGAGAAACATTCCGTAGGGAAAAGCAGCCTTAGCTTTGGACATAGATTCTCTCATAACAGTCATCATTAATTCAGGTAAATCTTCAGGGTCTTCCATTAAGATATCATACATTATGCAAATATCCCTATCGTTTACCACATTAAATGATCCAGCACGAGGGGCGAGAATCTTAGCAATGATACTATGGAAAAGCCGGTTTTCAACAGATAACATATTTGCATCTAATGTTTCAATCTTACTAGCTTCAGTATCGTTCATATTAAGGATTAGGCCAATCTTATATCCGCGTTCACTAGGAAGAATCTCTAGGAAACCTTCAGATGGAATTTTAAAGCAGATCCTAGTGTTTTACCGTCTAGGTCTATTTTAGTCATTTTCACAATGGAAGAGATAGTTCCATTACCAAAAGAAATATTTTCATAAAATTCTCTAATAAGTTCAGGATAAATAGGTCTTTTGGTAGATAAAAGCTTATCCATCCTTGTTTAACTAACAGATTACCAATTTTGAATCCTTCTTGCTCTAAAAAGTTAAAGTCTACTAACCTCCATGAACAAATGATTTTGAAGCAAGTAGGGAGTTGATTTGAGTAGAAGACGTGGAAGACTTCCGGCGAAGATTGGCACAATCGTCATCTCTAGCGACGACCTTCTTCTTGGGAGCCATCAACTTCTTCTAGATAGATTAGTAGGTTGTATGGTAGGAAGGATTTGATGGAAGGAATGAAGAGACGATTGAAAGTGAGAGAAGAGAGGAGAAGATGCTCGGTTGGAGGAGAGTTGAAGGAGACGGCTTGATTTTGAAGGGAGACGTAAGGAGAAAAAGTTTATATAGAGAATGGCCTTGATGGTTAACTGGTCAGGTGACTGTTTGGTTGCCTGGTCAGTTAGCTGCCATCAATAAAACCTTTTAAATGTCCGGTGGTTGGTGAAGTCAAATAACATGCCTTTTATTAATTTGAAAAGACATAAAGCTTAACAACAAGCAATTAATTTTGATATGAAATTCATTTGATTGATGTGATTTAAAGATGTCATAACTTTTAGATTTCATATCACTTCATTAAATGATTCATTAAATGGTTGGATCAAGCATCCCTAATTCTCTTCTGATTTCATAAAATTTGGTTTCATCAAGTGGCTTAGTAAAAATATCAGCAATTTATTTTTAGTATTTAAAAATTCAATCATAACATTTCCATTGTTAACATGATCTCTAATGAAATGATGTCTTATTTTAATATGTTTAGTTCTGGAATGTTGAATAGGATTTTTAGTTAAACTAATTGCACTTGTATTATCACATTTTATAGGAATGGCTTTTTGTTTAATACCATAATCTTCTAGTTGTTGCTTAACCACAAGATTTGAGCACAGCAACTCCCAGCTGCAACATACTCGGCCTCGACCGTAGATAGTGCTATTGAAGTTTGCTTTTTGCTAAACCATGAAATTAAGTTAACACCTAGAAACTGGCAAGTTCCAGTGTTGATTTCCTATCTAATTTACATCCAGCAAAGTCTGAGTCAGTGTATCCTATTAAGTCAATGCTAGATTGTTTATCATACCATATACCCAAATTGATTGTTCCATTTAATATTTAAATATTCTTTTAACGACAAGCAAGTGTGATTCTTTAGGATTTGCTTGATATCTAGCACACATGCAAACACTAAATAAAATATCTGGCTACTAGCAGTTAAATATAATAATGATCCAATCATGCCTCTATATAATTTTAAATCAATAGATTTTTCAGAATTATGAGATTCAAGTCTACATGATGAGCTCATAGGGGTACCGATACTCTTGGATGTCTCCATGCCAAACTTCTTGATTATTTCTTTGATATTTGGATTGGCTTATGAAGATCCCATCTTTGCTTTGTTTAATTTGAAGTCCGAGGAAGTAGGTCAGCTCACCCATCATACTCATCTCGAACTCTCCCTGCATAAGCTTAGCAAAGTCTTTGCACAAAGATTCATTAGTGGCACCAAATATGATATCATCAACATAGATTTGAATAACTAATATATCTTTATTTTATCTTTTAATAAATAAAGTTGTATCAACAGTTCCTCGAATAAAATTGTTACTAATCAAGAATTTGCTTAATCTTTCATACCATGCTCGGGGGGCTTGTTTCAAACCATATAAAGCTTTGTTTAATTTGAAAACGTGATTTGGAAACAAATGATTTTCAAATCCGGGTGGTTGTTCCATAAAAACTTGTTCAGCAATATATCCATTCAAGAAAGCGCTTTTAACGTCCATTTGATATAATTTAAAATTCATATAACAAGCATAGCAAGAAGTAATCTAATGGCTTCTAATCTAGCAACAGGGGCATAAGTTTCATCAAAATCAATTCCCTCTTCTTGATTATAACCTTTAGCTACTAATCTTACCTTATTTCTAATTATATTACCATGTTCATCTAATTTGTTTCTATATACCCATTTAGTTCCAATAATTTAATGATCATGAGGTCTTTAAATAAGAGTCCAAACATCATTTCTTTCAAATTGGTTAAGTTCCTCATGCATGGCATTAATCCAATCAACATCATTTTTAGCATCATCATAACATTTAGGTTCAATTTTAGATACAAATGCTAAATTATTACATGCATCTCTAAATGATGATCTAGTTCTCACTCCTTGAGAAGGATCACCAATAATTAGATCTTTAGGGTGACTAAGAACATACCTCCATCCTCTTTCAAATTCATCATTACCTTGTGAGGCTTCAGGTGGGTCAGCGTTCTCTTCTTCACTTACCTCTTGTGTATCGTTCTTATCCTTTAATGTGATGTCCTTGAATTGATCTTCAATGTCATCTGCATCATTTATACCTTTTCCCTTCCTTGATGGAAGATCATTAGATTCATCAAAGATAACATGAATTGATTCTTCAACTACTAAAGTCTTTTTGTTAAATATTCTAAAAGCTCTACTATGTAAAGAATATCCGAGAAAAATTCCTTCATCAGACTTAGCGTCAAATTTATCAAGTTTGATTTTTCATTATTTAATACAAAACATCGACATCCAAAAACATGAAAGTAACTTATATTAGGTTTTCTTCCTTTCCAAAGTTCATACGGAGTCTTTTTCAAAACAGGTCTGATTAATGCACGATTTAAAACATAACATGTAGTATTAATAGCTTCTGCCCAAAAATATTTAGGAAGATTGCTTTCACACAACATGGTACACGCCATTTCCTCTAATATTCTATTCTTTCTTTCAACTACTCCATTTTGTTGTGGTGTTCTTGGTGCAGAAAAATTATGTTCAATTCCATTTTCATTACAAAATTCTTCAAAAGATTTATTTTCAAATTCTTTTCCATGATCACTTCGTATTGATAAAACAGAAGAATTCTTTTCATTTGTAATTTTTTAAATAATTTTTGAAATGCTGAAAACGCTTCGTCTTTACTAGATAGAAATAAAACTCATGTAAAGCGAAAAATCATCAATAATAACGAAACCGTATCTTTTACCTCCTAGACTAGTGGTTCTTGTAGGACGAATAAATCCATGTGCAAGAGCTCCAATGGTCTAGTGGTTGAAATAAAATTCTTTGATTTAAAAGAAACTCGGGTTTGTTTTCCAAATTGACAAGCATTGCAAATCTTATCTTTTTCAAAAATAAGTTTCGGCAAACCATGTACTAAATCCTTTTTAATTAATTTAGATAGTAAATCCATGCTTGCATGAGCTAGCTTACGATGCCATAACCAACTATTATCAGTTTTATTGTTAGTAGCAACTAGGCAATCAACATTCTGATCATGCAAATCATTTAAATTAACAATGTATACATTACCATGCCTTTGACCAACAAATTTCATGTTTTCATTAGCAGGATTTTTAACAATGCATAAGGACGATTCAAATATAACATTAAATCCTTTGTCACATAATTGACTAATACTAAGTAAATTGTGTTTCAGTCCTTTTACAAGCAAAACATTATCAATATAAGCATGAGGTGTGATACCTATTTTTCTAATGCCAATTATTTTTCCTTGGCCATTATCACCGAAAGTAACAACACCTCCATCTTTTGCTTCCAAAGTGATGAATTGTGATTCATCACCGGTCATGTGTCTTGAGCACCCGCTGTCCAAGTACCAATGCTTTTAATTGCTCGTGTTGCAAGACACACCTGCATACACAATTTTAACTTTTGTTCTTAGGTACCCAAGTTTCTTGGGTCCTTTAGGGTTAGTCAAAATGGTTCCTTTTGGGATCCATATTTTCCTTATCTTTTGTGTTTGGCAAATGTAAGCTTTGTATCCAATTTTTCACATTTAAAACATGTTATTTTAGTAGAATCATCAGCATGCTCATAAATATTTTTTAGAAATTTTTGTCTTTCAAGAGGATTGTATCCAAGACCAGCTCTATTGTAAACAGCTCTTTGACTATTTAAAATCATTTCTAATTTTTCTGAGCTTAGTGTAAATCTATCAATAATTGATTTTAATTTATTTACTTCATTTTTCAAATCTTGGTTTTGTTTTGACAATGATTCATTTTCCTTTGAAAACTTTTCTTTTTCAATGGTAAGATTTTTGATTTCATTTTTCAAATCCCTATTCTTTGAACTTAAATTTGTGAAATCATCAATCAGTTCATAAAATACCATGCAGCTCATCAAAAGTAAAATCATCTAAAAGATTAGGCTTACCTCATCATTATCAGCCATGAAGCAAACATTAGCAACTTCAGTTTTCTCTTCATTTTCTGAACTTGTAGCTTCACTGTCGCTCCAAGTGGCCATCATTGCCTTTTTCTTTATTTTTCTAGATGCCTTCTTTAATAGTGGACAATCTGGTCTGATGTGTCCAGGCTTCTTACACTCATAGCATGTTGGAGGTTCACTCTTTTCCTTATCTTTGCTAAGATCTCCTTTGACAAAATGCTTTCTTTTTCAAATCTCTTTTTCTTCATAACTTCTTAAATTTTCTTGAAATAAGTGCTATATCATCATCTTTCTCACTATCACTTGGTTTCTTCACTCTCATCTTCTTGAGTTGCCCTCTTCAATGCCATGGTCCTTCTCTTCTTTGAATCATCTTCATCAATATGTTGTCGTTGCTGAAGTTCGTGAGTCATCAAGAACAACCAACTCTTCAAGTGATAAGTTGTTGAGATCTTTTGCTTCTTGTATAGCAGTCACTTTTGCTTCCCATGACCTAGGTAAAGATCTTAAAATTTTTCTAACTATATCACTGTTAGCATAAGATTTTTCCAAACTTTTCAAACCATTAATGATATCAGTAAATCTAGTAAACATATCAGTGATATTTTCAGCAGGTCCATCTTAAATAATTCATACTTATGAACAAGCATATTTATTTTGGATTCCTTGACTTGATTTGTACCCTCATGGGTGACTTCAAGTCTATCCATATTTCCTTAGCAGACATACATGTAGATATGTGATTAAACTCATTTGCATCAAGCGAGCAATAAAGAACATTCATAGCCTTAGCATTTAATTGAGCTAATTTCTTATCTTGCTCATCCCATTCAGATTCAGGTTTTGTAATATTGACATTTTCAATCATAATAGTGGGTGTGTGAGGTCCATTAATTATGATTCCCCATAAATCATAATCTAGTGCTTGAATGAAGATTTTCATTCGTGCTTTCCAATATGTGTAGTTTGTTCCATTGAACAAAGGTGGTTATTAGTTGATTGTCCCTCAATCAACATAGAATTCATTGGGATTACTATTGATCTTTGGCTCCAAGCTAATCAAAGCTATAGAAATCAAGAGCAACCTGCTCTGATACCACTTGTTGCCCAGATGTAGTAACCCAAGAGGAGGGGTGAATTGGGTTATTTAAAAATTTAATAGCTATGCAGATGAATGTGCTTTTAACCCTAATTTAGATTTACAGCGGTGAAGTGGGGTGCACAGAATAATAACAGTAGATAAGCAATCAACCACAAACTCACAGGAGTTTATAGTGGTTCGGTGCCAAACTCAGCACCTACATCCACTCCCCAAAACCTTTGGGAATTCCACTAATCGTATCACAACGATTACAACCTCTAACCGAACCAGGCTAGCCTCTTGTTTATACGGCACAAGGTAGCCAAAAACCCCTAGCCAAACCTAGGCTAGTCCTCTTGTTTCACGGCACAAGGAAGCCAAGAACCCCTAGCCAAACCTAGGCTAGTCCTCTTGTTTAAATGGCATAAGGAAGCCAACAAACCAGGGTTCACTAACCCTTTTACAAGATAAACAGAGTATGTAAAGAAGAAGCTCCTACAAAGAGCAAATATTCAGAATATACTTTACAACTTTTTGAAGCAATAAACTCAGCAATAAATGAACTCGGTTGAAGCAGCTGAAGTCTTGAATGCTTGAAAAGCTTCAATGATTCGGACGACCTTTCGGAGCAAGGAATGAGCTTGAATGCACAGCAACCACTCAACAAATAATCAATGAAGGCTCTTTTCTGGATTTTTCTCTCTTTGAAATTTCTTTTCAAAAATCGTCGCCTGGGTGTGCTTCTAATCCCAGCTATTTATAACCATCTAACAAGAAAATATCCGTTAGATACATAAGAAATAAATGAAAATAATAACGGGAAGAAAATATAATCGTTAAACATGTTTCCCTTAAGCATTGAATGCAGATCTCCATTTGAGGAAGGATGAGCACTGTAAAATTTTAAAAATCAAAAGTTAACTATAGCTTGAAATAGCAATAGAGAGAGAAAGAGAGAAAGAAAACTCTTTAGCGGCGGTGGACTAAAAGAGAGAAGCTCCAGGTAGCTGAGAAATGAATGCCATTGTCCAAGAGTAAAGCAATAACCCCCAGCTAGCTAATCAGTTAGCTAACCAGAGAGATCATAACAAAAGAAACATTCTGAGGCAGCACGTTAGTTAGCTCGGCAGATAACTCGCCAGCTAACTCCATTTGAAATCCAAACGGCTGTAGGAGAGAGATAGATAGCTAGTTAGCTGATAGCTAACTAAAGAATGGCCAGTTAGCTCACGAGCTAACTAGAAGCAAAAATACTATGCTATCCGTCCAGCTTAGTTAGCTCTCCAGCTAACTGAGCAAAAAGGCAGCCAGTTGACTGAATAAAGTAGCTAACTCTCCAGCTAACTAGCCAACCGGCAGCTAGCTCTCCAGTTAACTAAAATTTAAATCCATTCGGCTGCAACTTCCCTGTGAAAAATAGTTAGCTAACCAGTTAGCTCCAGGATGAAATAGTTAGCTAAGCAGTTAACTAAAAGAAACGTCAGCTAGCTAGAAGGAGTTACAATTAACTAACAAGACATCCAGCCAGCTAACTAAAATGGAAGGGTGTTCGGCCAAACCACTGTGACAGGAATTTTAGTTAGCTGATGGAATTCCAGCTAGCTAACCAGCTAGCTCACCGGTTAACTAAAATAAAGGGACGTTCGGCCAAGGCACCTGAGATAAGTTCCTTAGTTAGCTGAAAGAGCTTCATCTAGCTAATAAACTAACTCACCAGTTAGCTGAAGAAAGAGGGCGTTCGGCCAGGCAACTGTGACAGGAATTTTAGTTAGCTGAAAGGGCTCCAGCTAGCTAACAAACTAACTCATCAGTTAGCTAAAATGAAGGGACGTTCGGCCATCTTACTGAGACAAGCTTTTTAGGTAGCTGAAGAAACTTCAGCTAGCTAACAAGCTAGCTAGACAGCTAGCTAAAATGCAAGATGGTTCGGCCCATACACTATGAAACTTTCCCAGCTAGCTGAAAGTCGTGCCAGTTAGCTAAATAAACTAACAAGCTAGCTAGCCAGTTAACTCCAAGGCTAATAATCATATTCAAATCAAATTAAATGAAGTACTTTCTTACCAGTCGATTTTGCATGAAGATACTTACTTGCAAGGCGACCGAACTTCCCTGTATCAATCTTAGAATTGCTTAATTTGTTTTGCAATCAGCAAAAAATAGTCTGGGGTCAACAGATCTGTCTTAAGTACCAGAAACATGTTTGGTTTAATTATAAAATCTTCTACTATGGTAATGATTTTAAAATTAGTCCGAATCCACTTTTGGATAAAATGATTTAACTACTTAAAATTCACGGCCGAAAAGATGAGTTTTAGTTGAAATAATAAAAATAAGGTGATTTACGAACTGATATAGCTGATCAGGCCACGTTAGGGTTGACGGAAGAAGTAATTATCCAAACCTCAGTCTTGGACTTCGAGACCCCCTCAACCTCAGACCCCGGGTCCCCTCGGCCTCGAACTTCGGGTCTCCTTGGCCTTGGACCCTAGGTTCCCTCAGCCTCGGACTCCAGGTCCTCTTGGCCTTGAGTCGCCTGCAACCGCCACGTGACCCACTAACCATCTGCAACCGCGCATGGTCACTACACATTACGATGCACGACTGACACGATTAGGCCCGCCTGCCACTTATGGCGCTGCGCTTGGCAGAGGGCTAGCAGGGCAAGACACCTCAGACATGCTCAGTGTTGGTTGCGACCCGTCTTTGTTAGCCTTGCCGCCTGTCCACTATCAAACAATAACGTCTCAGAATCAACCACCTTCCAAAAGCGAGAAAGAGGGATCTCCGAATAGGTATAAGAACCTTCACTTACAACGAGGGAAGAGATCTGAACTCAAGCTCTCTAGCTAATTCCTTTAGCTCTTTCTTCACTGATTCTGAGTTGCTTACTTGAGTGTCGGAGGATCCCCACCGGTGCAACTGGTCCCCGGGGACTTTTTTGCAGGAACCTCATTGAGGAGGAGGCTCTTCGTTACCCGATGTTCGAGGTACGTAATTTGGCAGCAACAGATTGGCGCGCCAGGTAGGGAGAGAAGAGGTAGCAAGCTTCGAATCAACCAGCAACATACCCTTTTTTCCTAAACAAGCGAGAAGATGGTGGTGACACACGCACAGGAGGTTTCCACCAACTGCGCTGGATGGCATCGCTAGGGAGCTGAGCAGCCAAAGATCGGTCCCCTCACTCCCCAAGCTAGCGTTCCTACACAACCACCGCCACCACCCTAGGATGATCGAATCACTGCCCTGACCATGCAAGTCCAATCACTTGTGGTGGCGGTTCAGGAGCTGCAACAATAGCCAACGGCTGCATAGCGTCACCCGGAACCACCCTCGTCGGTTCCGAGGATGGTCCAGCCCAGTCAACAGTCCACCCACAGGAGATCTCCTCTCCGAGAGACCCACCGTCGCCACGCCTCACCCAGGCATCACCATCGGGAGGCCTCCAAGAGGCTCCGGTCTCCTTCTTGCCATGCCAGTGCTTCTCCCAAGCGGCGGCACGGGAAGGACACGGAGCGCACACGTCCATATTAGATGGGGAGGGGTGGTGCCGATGTGGACGTGGAGGCTAGTTTATTACATCAGCAAGGTGCTTCATTACGCGGAGACCAGGTATTCCAAAATCGAAAAGATCATTTTTGCCTTTATCGTCTCTGCTCAACGTTTCAGGCCTTACTTCCAAACCCATCCTATCATGGTGCTTATGGACCAGCCGCTCAGAATGATCTTGTCTCGTCTTGACACCTCTGGCCGGCTGGTGAAGTGGACCATCAAGTTGGGGAAATTCGACCTGTTGTTTCGGCCAAGGTCGGAGATGAAGTCCTAGGTGTTAACCGACTTCCTGGTTGAGTGCACGTGGATCGAGGAGTAGCTGGAGGAACCTCACTCGGCTTCCTCTGTAACATCCTAAAAACCTTGTAATCTATGACATTTTCAGTTAAAATGAAAGTCAGAAAGTTTTCTTGAAATATGGGTGTGTTGGCCTTTTGATAAATGTAAAGAGAAGAAATTTTGGAGTAAATAAGTATATTTCTAAATGTTAATGAGTCTGATTTGAGAAATTGAGAGACTTAAGTTTAATGGGTTTAAATCACAAGAAAAATCAAGTTTAGTTTGAGTTTTATCCTAAAATGACGTTTTTAGTGGTTGGAGTCGACTCTAATCAGAGTGGAGTCGACTCCGGCACGTTTTTAAACTTTCGGCACGCTTAGGAGTCGACCCCTACAGTGCTGGAGTCGACTCCTACTTTTCAGGAGTCGACCCCTTTTCTGGAGTCGACCCCTACTTCTGCTCGAGCCGACTCGCAATCTGTTCGAGCCGACTCCGCGACGGCAGGTTTTTCTGAGTTAAATCTTGAGAAATTCATATTTAATCCGTTTCAAGTCCGATTTGGATGCCGTTTGAACCGTTGGATTTCTAAAATCGAGTTCTTCAAGATGGTAAAGTCTTTTCTTAGAAATGTTACATAAAAGTATAGATTTAAGCGAAAAAGGATGATCTGGGCTATAAATCTATTAAAAAAATGCTATATCAGGGGCAAAATGGGAAAAGGCTCCGATGTCAATTGCAAATTGTGTTAAGGGCAACTTAGGAAAGAAAATATAAGGGCAAAATAGCATGGTTATAAGTGAGCCACGTGTTTTCCAAAAAGTGTGTTAAGAGTGTGTGAGGGTAAAAGGGAGATTTGGCATGCCTTAACCCTTAAGTTTCCTATGACTTGGTCCCCAAGTCATTAGAGAAAAAGGGGAACGTGGGTTCAGCCAGAGAAAAGAAAGAAAGAAAGAAAGAGAGAGAAAAGAGAGGAAAAGGAAGAAGAAGAAGAAGAAAAGGAGGAAGAAAGAGAAAGGGAAAGGGAAGCTTGGGGTTTGTGCTCGACTCCAGGTAAGCTATAGCTTCCCTAGATCTTGTATGACTTTAGATTTTCTTAGATTAGTGTATTTTGAGGTAATAGTAGAAGTAATCTTGAGTAGAGATTGGGTGGAAGAAAATAATGAGATATTAGAGGATAGATCATGTATGCATGCATGGTTCATGGGAAAACCTCGTGTGGAGGTAATCCTAATAGCTATTGTATCTGTATGTTGACGTAGGTCAAGAGGGTTATTCCAGGGAGCCGAAATACCAGAGTTGAGTACCAGTTGTACCAGTCGAGGAGTAACCTACTAAGGTGAGTGGATTTCTCATCTAGCAATGAGAGGTTAATTTGAGCTAGTATAATGAGATTTATACCTAGTTATGGTATGTATGTTTAGTTGAGTATTATGTATGTTTTAAATATGAGAAATGAGAACCTAGTATATGATAATCTGATAAATGAGTTTTGAGCATAAACACATAAGCATGAGTTTCAATGAGGGAATTTTTAATGTATACATGGCATATTTGCATGATAAAGCTTTACAAATGATGTATGAGTCATACTGAGCATCAGGCAGCTAGGGGGCTGATCACCCTTTAGACTGTACTGTAGCATGAGCATTGCACACTACTATCGAGCCGGCACCTCCTTGCGAACAGATCGTACGATGAACCCCAGAATCAGGGGTGAGTGCATGCCTAACCAGGCCAGTGGGGCTGGTTGTGAGCAGCCCGTGGGGGCATGAATCATAGCTCAGTGGAGCTGATTACTATATATAGCCCGTGGGGGCAGAGAGAAAACCCGAGGTTCCAGGGTTAAGGAACAAAGCACTTTGCCAGGTGAACCGCACGGGTAAGGGGTGCTATTTGTGCGGGGATCCTGTTGCTAGTCACGCACCCGATGAGAGTACACCTACAGAAGGGCGACTGTAGGGTGGTACCTCAGAGGCATTACACACACAGCCCAGCATCATGAGATCTAAAAGCATATGTTGTGATATAAAAAGGGCCAATGGGCCAAATAGTTATCCCGAGAGGGAGATCTTACTTGAGATGCCAGTGGGCAAGCAGATCCTGATGGGAGTCTGGGTTGTAGATAAAGAATGCATATCTTCATATTGTAATGCATGAAGTTTTATTTTAATGAGTTATCTTTCAGTGAAGAGTTATTATAGAGTATTCCAGTACTGATATGTTATTTGAAGAATAAGCTACATTTTATTTTATCTGATATCATGTTAAAAATGTACTTTGAGTTGTACAAGTTAAATAGTTTCAGCATACGATTGAAATTAAGAGGTTATGGTTCTCTATTTCTCCATAGTTAGATGGTTATCCAGTCACTGGGACTTAGGTCTCATCCCTCTATGATTTAAATGTTCTTTCAGATCAGTGAGTATTTCTGCCAGGATCACAAGATAAGCAGGACAGGACCCTTAGCTGGTGAAGCTTGCTTGGATGCAAGAGTGTTTAAATGCTAGCCTTGTATATTGAGAGAGTGTGGTTTGATAATTGTATTTTGTATATGTGTATGTGTACAGTGGGATGTAATGATGTTTTAGACCTTTTTGGATATGAATACGAGACTTATGTTTTGGAGAAGATTATGAGTATGATGTGTGCACTTAGGATTTTAATGTCGAATGTGAATGTGATCTTGTAAACTGCCTGAGGAATGTCATGAAAAATATTATCTGAGCAGGTTGATGCTTAATGTTGATTGGGTGATTTGTGTATATAATTGAGATGAAAGTGAAAAGTTTTTAACAGGATGTGTTTTCGTGTGTCTGCCACTTATGATAATTAGTTGGGGTTCTCTAGCTCTTTATGGAGCGCTACATAAAGACTAGTAAAACTCTATCCGATTACCACAAGTGTGCAGGTGTGCTGTCGGTGGCCCCAGAGAGGAGGGGGAGCTGACAAGTTTTGGTATCAGAGCCCTAGGTTATTAGGTCCTAGGGGAATAAGTATGAGTATGAGTCTAGGATGATTGAATGTTTTATGATTATAGCTATTGAATGATGAAACTGATGTAATGAATAATGTCTTGTAGGACGATTACTACAAAGGCATCTAGAGAGACAGAGCAATCTTCAGGCAGGGATAGAAGCAAAGGTCAAAGTAGATTCAGAAGGTCAGTTAGAAGAAGTCAAATTGATAGAATGGCTTCTAGTGATTCCACCGAGCCAGTATCTAAGGAGGCTAGAGTGGGGGCATCTCCAGAGCAGATGCCAGAGTCTTCTTCACAGTCTATTACCCCTGTGCCAGTAGACCCATCTCGAGTACAGACTCAGGGGCCTAGTATGTCAGAGTTGGTAGGCATGATTACTCAGGCTGTGGTAGCAGCTGTGGGTGCTAGTTCTAGCCTTCCATCTAAAAATACTGAGGTTGTGAGGAATGTGGAAAGAGCCAGAAAGTTAGGGGCTCTGGAGTTCCAGGGAACTACTGATCCTATTCAGGCCGGGGCATGGCTGCAGAGGATCGAGAGAGTATTTGATGTGATGGGATGCTCTGAGGAGCAGAGGCTGAGTATTGCCACCTTTTTACTGGAGGGTAGAGCCCAGAGTTGGTGGAGATCTATTCAGGGCAGGCAGCCCCAGGGAGTGGAGTTGACATGGGAAAATTTTAGAAGAGAATTTCATCAGCAATATTATTCTGAGATTTATAGGGATCAGAAGAGGAGGGATTTCCTTTGTCTGACTCAGGGGAGGATGTCCGTGGCAGATTATGAAGCCACTTTTGTGGAGTTATCTCAGTTTGCTAGGGCCTTGGTGGCTGATGAGAGGGAGAGATGTCGACTATTCCAGGATGGGTTGAATCTCCCTATTAAAGCCAAGACCTGTATGCAGACCTACAATAATTACTCTGAGTTGGTGCAGGGAGCACTCAAAGCTGAGGAGATTGAAAAAGAATATATGAGTAGGAGGCAGGATAGAATGAAAAGAAGTGCTCCTAGTCATTCTTCTGCTCCGGGAGGGACTCAGCCATTCAAGAAACCCCAGAGGACTGGACAGTTTTATTCTGGGTTTAGAGCCCCTGGTGATGTGGGCAGAGGATCCGTATCTGTGTCAGCATCTAGCCCAGTTCAAAGAAAGCCTTATGTGGGTGTGCCTCAGGTTGCCTCCAGCAGGGTGTCTGGTGATGTAGGGGAGCAGGGTCGTCCTTCTGGTGGAGGGAGAAATATACCCCCATGTAATGTATGTGGAAAACTTCATTTGGGAGAATGTAGGAGGGGCAATAAGGGATGTTATATTTGTGGTGATCTAGGTCACCTGAAGAGAGATTGCCCTAGGAGAGGGCAGCAGGCTGGTGGGCTTCCTCAGGGGCCAGTAATGCCAAGGGGACAGCCTAGTAGGAGGGTGATGGTAGTGTTGGCTTCAGCCAGTCAGGTGGGGCCTAATGTTAATCAGCCAGGAGGGTCATCCAGTATTCCGAGAGCCGAGGCCAGAGTGTTTGCCATGACCAGACAGGAGGCTCAGATTGATCCTGATGTGGTGACAGGTATGCTACCCATCGATAATCATGATGCTTATATTTTAATTGATTCTGGATCTACGCATTCATTTATCTCATGTGAGTTTGCTAAGCATCTAGTTAGAGATGTGGGCCAGTTGGGTAGTCAGTTGGTAGTATCTATGCCCGTAGGGAGGCCTTTTATAGCAGACCAAGTGTATAGAGGTTGTGATATTTCTGTGGGGAGTCAGAAATTAGCAGCAGATTTGATTCCTTTGAGGTTGAAAGAGTTTGATGCCATTTTGGGGATGGATTGGCTATCTGTGCATAGAGCCAGAGTAGATTGCTTAAGGAAGGAGGTGATGTTGCAAACTTCTGATGATAGAGAAGTCTGTTTTGTTGGTGATAGGAGGGGGTTACCCTCAGGAGTGATTTCAGCTCTGTCAGCCAATAGAATGCTAGCAAAGAGATGTGAAGCCTATTTAGCTTGTGCAGTGAGCCTAGAGGGCAATGGTTTAGAGCTGACGAATATCCCTGTGGTAAGGGATTTTTCAGATGTATTTCCTGAGGAGTTGCCAGGGTTACCTCCTGACAGAGGATTTGATTTCAGTATAGATCTAGCCCCAGATACCAGACCAATAGCCAGGGCACCTTATAGAATGGCTCCAGTTGAATTGAAAGAATTGAAAAGTCAGTTACAAGAATTATTGGATAAAGGGTTTATTAGACCCAGTATATCACCATGGGGTGCACCAGTGTTGTTTGTGAAGAAAAAGGATGGTACCTTGAGGTTGTGTATAGACTATAGACAGTTGAACAAGGTGACCATTAGAAACAATTATCCATTACCAAGGATCGATGATTGTTTGATCAGCTGCAGGGGGCAGCAGTGTTTTCAAAGATTGATCTGAGATCTGGGTATCATCAATTGAGAATAAAGAATGAGGATATATCTAAGACTGCTTTCAGGACCAGATATGGTCATTATGAGTTCTTGGTAATGCCATTTGGCTTGACAAATGCTCCAGCTGCTTTTATGGGCCTGATGAATCAAGTATTTCAAGAGTATCTAGATAAATTTGTGATAGTATTCATTGATGACATCTTGATTTATTCTAGAAGTAGTGAAGAGCATGAACAGCATCTGAGGACAGTTTTGCAGATATTAAGAGAAAAGCAATTATATGCAAAGTTTAGTAAAAGTGAATTTTGGCTGGATGAGGTAAAGTTCTTGGGACATGTAGTTTCAGCCAAAGGTATTATGGTAGATCCTCAAAAGATTGAAGCTATAGTAAATTGGGTATCACCTACCAATCAGACTGAGGTGAGGAGTTTCTTGGGGTTAGCAGGATATTATAGAAGATTTATAGAAAATTTCTCGATTTTGGCTTCTCCTATGACTAAGCTGCTTAGAAAGAATATCAAGTTTGATTGGTCAAATGAATGCCAGAAGAGTATGGATGAATTGAAAAGGAGATTAACCTCAGCCCCAATCCTAATACTACCTGATAGTGCCAGTGATTATGTGATCTATAGTGATGCCTCATTGAAGGGTTTGGGGTGTGTTTTAATGCAGAATGGGAAAGTAGTGGCTTATATATCTAGACAGTTGAGATCCCATGAAAAGAATTACCCCACCCATGATTTGGAGTTAGCTGCTGTTATATTTGCATTGAAGGTTTGGAGGCACTACTTGTATGGAAGAAGATGCCAGATATTTACTGATCATAAGAGCTTGAAATATATTCTGACCCAGAAGGAATTGAATTTAAGGCAGAGAAGATGGATTGAATTGATTAAAGACTATGATTGCACTATTGAGTATCACCCAGGGAAAGCTAATGTTGTGGCTGATGCCTTGAGTCGAAAGTCTATGGCCACATTGGCTTCTATCAGAACCGTACAGCTACCCTTGATGATTGAGTTAAGGAGGTTAGATGCAGAGCTAGCTGTAGAAGAGTCAGGAGCCTTGTTGGCTACTTTCAGAGTGAGACCCCAAATGCTAGAAGAAATAAGAGAAGCTCAGTTGCTAGATCTACATTTGCTTAAAGCCAGAGATTTAATTCAGAGTGGGTCTCAGTCAGAGTTTTCTGTTAGAGGTGATGGAGTGTTATTATTCAAGGGCAGAGTTTGTGTGCCAGCTGTGGAATCAGTGAAAGATCAGATTTTAAGGGAAGCACATAGCTCAGCTTATTCAATGCATCCAGGTAGTACTAAGATGTATAGAACTATCAAACAGAATTACTGGTGGAATGGTATGAAAAAGGAGATAGCTGAGTATGTATCTAAGTGTTTGGTGTGTCAGCAGATTAAGGCTGAACATCAGTGTCCAGCTGGAAAGCTTCAGCCTCTGTTTGTGCCAGAGTGGAAGTGGGAGCATATAACTATGGATTTCGTTGTAGGACTCCCAAAGACCAGAAGGGGCAATGATGCTATATGGGTGATAGTTGATAGATTGACTAAGTCTGCTCATTTTCTGCCAATTAAGATTGTCTTTACCTTGGATAGATTAGCAGAATTATATGTGCATGAAATTGTGAGTAGGCATGGTGTGCCAGTATCGATAGTATCAGATAGAGATCCAAGGTTCACATCTCAATTTTGGGCAGAATTACAGAAAGCTTTGGGGACTAAATTGAGGTTCAGTACAGCATTTCATCCCCAAACCGATGGTCAGTCAGAAAGAACCATCCAGACACTGGAGGATATGCTGAGAGCTTGTGTCATGGAATTTTCTGGTAGCTGGGATGATCATCTACCTTTATAGAGTTTGCTTACAATAACAGCTACCATTCTAGCATTGATATGGCACCATATGAGGCCTTGTATGGGAGAAAATGTAGAACTCCAGTGTGTTGGGATGAGGAGGGAGAGAGAAGGCTGTTAGGCCCTGAGTTAGTGCAGCTTACAGCAGATCAAGTTAAAATTATAAGAGCTAAATTAAAGGCAGCCCAGGATAGACAGAAGAGCTATGCAGATAAAAAGCATAGAGAGGTAAAGTTTGAGGTTGGAGATAGAGTCTTTCTGAAGGTATCTCCTTGGCGAGGTATTATGAGATTTGGAAAGAAAGGCAAGTTGAGTCCCAGGTATATTGGACCCTATGAAATTCTGGAAAGAGTTGGGACACTAGCTTATAGATTGGCTTTACCTCCAGAGTTATCTCAGATTCATAATGTATTTCATGTATCAATGCTTAGGAGGTATGTGCCAGATTCCTCTCATGTGATTCAGTCTGAGACTATAGAGTTACAGGGGGATTTATCATTTGCAACAGAACCAGTGAAGATCTTGAGTAGGGAGATTAAGCAGCTCCGCAGTAAAAGAATTCCGTTAGTTAAGGTGCAATGGTTAAATCATCAAAAAGAGGAGGCTACATGGGAGCGAGAGGATGAGATGAGATTTAAGTACCCCCATCTATTTGAAAATATATCTAGCTAAATTTCGAGGACGAAATTTCTTAAGAGGGGGAGAATTGTAACATCCTGAAAACCTTGTAATCTATGGCATTTTCAGTTAAAATGAAAGTCAGAAAGTTTTCTTGAATATGGGTGTGTTGGCCTTTTGATAAATGTAAAGAGAAGAAATTTTGGAGTAAATAAGTATATTTCTAAATGTTAATGAGTCTGATTTGAGAAATTGAGAGACTTAAGTTTAATGGGTTTAAATCACAAGAAAAATCAAGTTTAGTTTGAGTTTTATCCTAAAAATGACGTTTTTAGTGGTTGGAGTCGACTCTGAGTGGAGTCGACTCCGGCACGTTTTTAAACTTTCGGCACGCTTAGGAGTCGACCCCTACAGTGCTGGAGTCGACTCCTACTTTCAGGAGTCGACCCCTACTTTTCTGGAGTCGACCCCTACTTCTGCTCGAGCCGACTCGCAATCTGTTCGAGCCGACTCCGCGACGGCAGGTTTTTCTGAGTTAAATCTTGAGAAATTCATATTTAATCCGTTTCAAGTCCGATTTGGATGCCGTTTGAACCGTTGGATTTCTAAAATCGAGTTCTTCAAGATGGTAAAGTCTTTTCTTAGAAATGTTACATAAAAGTATAGATTTAAGCGAAAAAGGATGATCTGGGCTATAAATCTATTAAAAAAATGCTATATCAGGGGCAAAATGGGAAAAGGCTCCGATGTCAATTGCAAATTGTGTTAAGGGCAACTTAGGAAAGAAAATATAAGGGCAAAATAGCATGGTTATAAGTGAGCCACGTGTTTTCCAAAAAGTGTGTTAAGAGTGTGTGAGGGTAAAAGGGAGATTTGGCATGCCTTAACCCTTAAGTTTCCTATGACTTGGTCCCCAAGTCATTAGAGAAAAAGGGGAACGTGGGTTCAGCCAGAGAAAAGAAAGAAAGAAAGAAGAGGAGAAAAGAGAGGAAAAGGAAGAAGAAGAAGAAGAAAAAGGAGGAAGAAAGAGAAAGGGAAAGGGAAGCTTGGGGGTTTGTGCTCGACTCCAGGTAAGCTATAGCTTCCCTAGATCTTGTATGACTTTAGATTTTCTTAGATTAGTGTATTTTGAGGTAATAGTAGAAGTAATCTTGAGTAGAGATAGGGTGGAAGAAAATAATGAGATATTAGAGGATAGATCATGTATGCATGCATGGTTCGTGGGAAAACCTCGTGTGGAGGTAATCCTAATAGCTATTGTATCTGTATGTTGACGTAGGTCAAGAGGGTTATTCCAGGGAGCCGAAATACCAGAGTTGAGTACCAGTTGTACCAGTCGAGGAGTAACCTACTAAGGTGAGTGGATTTCTCATCTAGCAATGAGAGGTTAATTTGAGCTAGTATAATGAGATTTATACCTAGTTATGGTATGTATGTTTAGTTGAGTATTATGTATGTTTTAAATATGAGAAATGAGAACCTAGTATATGATAATCTGATAAATGAGTTTTGAGCATAAACACATAAGCATGAGTTTCAATGAGGGAATTTTTAATGTATACATGGCATATTTGCATGATAAAGCTTTACAAATGATGTATGAGTCATACTGAGCATCAGGCAGCTAGGGGGCTGATCACCCTTTAGACTGTACTGTAGCATGAGCATTGCACACTACTATCGAGCCGGCACCTCCTTGCGAACAGATCGTACGATGAACCCCAGAATCAGGGGTGAGTGCATGCCTAACCAGACCAGTGGGGCTGGTTGTGAGCAGCCCGTGGGGGCATGAATCATAGCTCAGTGGAGCTGATTACTATATATAGCCCGTGGGGGCAGAGAGAAAACCCGAGGTTCCAGGGTTAAGGAACAAAGCACTTTGCCAGGTGAACCGCACGGGTAAGGGGTGCTATTTGTGCGGGGATCCTGTTGCTAGTCACGCACCCGATGAGAGTACACCTACAGAAGGGCGACTGTAGGGTGGTACCTCAGAGGCATTACACACACAGCCCAGCATCATGAGATCTAAAAGCATATGTTGTGATATAAAAAGGGCCAATGGGCCAAATAGTTATCCCGAGAGGGAGATCTTACTTGAGATGCCAGTGGGCAAGCAGATCCTGATGGGAGTCTGGGTTGTAGATAAAGAATGCATATCTTCATATTGTAATGCATGAGTTTTATTTTAATGAGTTATCTTTCAGTGAAGAGTTATTATAGAGTATTCCAGTACTGATATGTTATTTGAAGAATAAGCTACATTTTATTTTATCTGATATCATGTTAAAAATGTACTTTGAGTTGTACAAGTTAAATAGTTTCAGCATACGATTGAAATTAAGAGGTTATGGTTCTCTATTTCTCCATAGTTAGATGGTTATCCAGTCACTGGGACTTAGGTCTCATCCCTCTATGATTTAAATGTTCTTTCAGATCAGTGAGTATTTCTGCCAGGATCACAAGATAAACAGGACAGGACCCTTAGCTGGTGAAGCTTGCTTGGATGCAAGAGTGTTTAAATGCTAGCCTTGTATATTGAGAGAGTGTGGTTTGATAATTGTATTTTGTATATGTGTATGTGTACAGTGGGATGTAATGATGTTTTAGACCTTTTTGGATATGAATACGAGACTTATGTTTTGGAGAAGATTATGAGTATGATGTGTGCACTTAGGATTTTAATGTCGAATGTGAATGTGATCTTGTAAACTGCCTGAGGAATGTCATGAAAAATATTATCTGAGCAGGTTGATGCTTAATGTTGATTGGGTGATTGTGCATATAATTGAGATGAAAGTGAAAAGTTTTTAACAGGATGTGTTTTCGTGTGTCTGCCACTTATGATAATTAGTTGGGGTTCTCTAGCTCTTTATGGAGCGCTACATAAAGACTAGTAAAACTCTATCCGATTACCACAAGTGTGCAGGTGTGTTGTCGGTGGCCCCAGAGAGGAGGGGGAGCTGACATCCTCAGACATAACGACCAAGGCAGGAAGAGAGGATTGGATCCTCCATGTGGATGGTGCATCGAATTCTCAAGGGAGTGGAGCCGGGCTCATCCTAGCAAGCCCAAAGGGAGAGGCGGTGGAGTACGCCCTCTGTTTCCTTTTTTCTGCCATCAACAACCAAGCGGAGTATGAAGCCTTGCTAGCGGGAATAAAGCTAGCCAAGGAGCTCAGAGTAAAGCATCTCAGAGACTTCACTGACTTCCAACTTATCTCCGAACATGTCGCTGAAGAGTATGAGGCCCGAGATCCCACTATGTCCCATTACCTGAGTAAAGTCCAATCACAGGCCTCCCTTTTTGCTTATTTTTGTGTTAGTTATTTTTCCAGTGATGAGAACGCCAGAGCTGACGCATTATCCCGTTTAGCCACTTCGGTCAACGGGGCCTGGGAAGGACATGTGTAGAGCATCTAAAGGTCCCGAGCATCGAGGCCAACGAGGAGGCCCTACCGGTCACCCAAAAGCCTATTTGGATGGATGCTTACATCCAGTACCTTACCAATGGCGCCCTCCCCGAGGACCCAGCAGAGGCCAGGCTACTCAAATGGCGAGCTCCCAAATTCCTGATACTAGATGGGCAGCTGTACTGAAGGTCATTCTCATACCCAATCCTCAAGTGTGTTGGCCCTACGGACGCCGATTACATCCTCTGTGAGATCTACGAGGGCATTTGTGGGAGCCACCTGGGGGGTAGAGTGCTGGCGTACAAGGCTCTGCGCCAGGGGTATTACTCGCTCACAATGAAGGAAGACACCTCCAGTTGGTTCAAATATGTGATAGCTATCCGTGACACGCTAACATCCAGCGGCAGCCGACCTCTCAGCTGAGCCCCCTGACGGTCCCGTGGCCCTTTGCTTAATGGGGAATGGACATCCTAGGACCATTTTCCCTAGCCTCTAGCCAATGTAAGTTTCTACTAGTCATCGTCGACCACTTCACCAAATGGGTTGAGGTCGAGGCACTGGTGAAGATTATCGAGAGCAACGTGAGATCCTTCTTCTGGAAGTCCATAATCTACCGATTCAGATTGCCGCATTGTAAGGAGAAATAATCCCCGAGGCATGCATATTTTAATTTTGATAACAATTATCAATGCGGAAGTTTAAAGATTACATATTAATCTATCTAACATACATCAAGATCATATCTTTGCCTTATATTATAAGATCGTTTGATCTAAATAATGCATATAAATTAAATAATTAAGATCATATCTTAATCTTCAAGATGAGAAGTTATACTACTCGTCTTGAAGCCTGCCTTAAGATCTAGGGATCAAATCACTCACCTTAAGAACAGTAGGTAAATTCTTTGTGCTCTGCAGCCGTTCAATCGTCAGGCCTCTAGTATCGTCCACGCGAAGCCCCCGAATGATCGGATTCCCGGGAGTGCTAGTTCGCGGAAAAATAGTTTTGCTGATATTGAATCCACCCACTTGAATCTTCTTCCAAGATCCACCAAACTTTTTCTGACACCAGAATTACACCAGGATTTTCTATTCTAACTCTTTAGAAATTCAATCCATAATATCTCGTTGTTTTAATCTGGTGAGGGATGTCCTCCAATTTATAGGCTCAATTCCAACTCTTAGAATTTTGCCTTTTGGTTAAAACCAAAGAGATGCAACCTTTTATTTAATTCCGACGTTCGGTAAAAATCAAAGAGATGCAACCTTTTGTTTAATTCCGATGTTCGGTGAAAACCAAAGAGACACAACCTTTTGTTTAATTCCGACGGTCGGTGAAAACAAAAGAGATATGAATTCTAATCACTTAGAATTCCATCGTCTTGTTAATTCAAATAGGCACATTAATTCCACTTTAATTCTAACACATAGAATTCCGACGTAAATGGTTTGGAGAAGATTAATGTTATACATTAAATTCTACATATGAATTTAATCTCTCAGATTTTAGTTATCTCATCATGTGTGATACTTATGCGAGAGGTTTGGGTTTGGTTTAAGCTGATCTGAATTTATTGGACTGAACCTACATAGATCATGGTCCTAGCCTAAATCAAATTTGGCTAGTTTGAATCTATTTAAGTCCAAATCAAGTCTAATTTCAAATCAATATTTGAAATTAACTAGTCCTTCTAATAGACTTAAACCAAATTGAATCTTATTCTCTTATACTTAACCCAATTGAGATGATTCAATCAATCAAATTGATTAATTAAATCATGTACGATTCTCAATCGTTGATCAGCAAATAGATCGTCCTAGGAAACTTTTATGCGTGTGACTCTCTAAGTTCGAACCTAAGCCGGTAGCATAGGAACAACTTTCTATACTAATCGATGTACCCATCTAGCAATGGAACCCAACATCCAGATAGGTCGAAGAGTTGTCGAGCAAACTCCAAGAACCCTAAGAAATGTTACCATATAATTCATCCTTTTGACCACAAATGCTAAGGATGGCTTAAGAGCTTGTCAACTCTAAACAATAAATCCATAAAGTGATTTCAACTTTAGTGATCATGTGACTTTCACATGAAGTGCCTTGGCCAAGGTATTGCTAAATTGAAACACAAGCATTTCTCCTTTTAACGGGATAGGTCAAATTCCATCTTGATCCATAACTGACCACCACAAGTACTTGACTGCACCTAATAACCTTTCGTAGCTGGATTAGAAATCCAGATGGTCCAGCACCTAAGTACAATGAGTTACTTGTAAGTCACTAGTTGTGATCTTCAGGTCTGAAGGATACTTATACCTATATCTTCTCGGATTAACTCTTGACAGCAGAGTATCCAAAAATGAGTCACGTTCGGTGAAATGTACTCCTACACTTTCACCTGTATGTCATACCAGTGTCTCTACACTCCTTGGTTAAGAGGACAATCAACAAATATGATATACAACATCCTATAATTGATATTATTATGGCCCTGTCATAGTATATCATTTGATCGCGAACTCTTTTGAGGACCTTCAAAGATAAATTCTCCTTTATCGTGAAGGAAGATCATGAGGGCTTCATTACTATTAGAAGTTTTAAGAAGATGTTTTTGTAATAAATAAACTGCCAAATAACTTTTATTAATATATAAATTTACATGTAATTTACATTAGCACAATCATCAAATGATTGGCTTTAGAATATAATTTCCAACAAGCTTCCACTTAGCCTAAAGCCACTCATTACAGTATCTAATACCCATCTTCAATTTATAGTCATCAAACTCCTTGATGCTGAGTGCTTTAGTAAATGGGTCACCTAGGTTTTCCTTTTCGTCAATCTTCTGAAAATTTATGTCACCTCGGTCTACAATCTCTCGAATAAGATGAAACCGACGCAGTATGTGCTTGGTGCGCTGATGTGCTCGTGGTTACTTTGCTTGAGCTATGGCACCAGTACTGTCACTGTATAACAGGACTGGTCCATCTATGGAAGGTGCCACTCCAAGCTCGAAGATGAACTTTCACAGCCACACAGCTTCTTTCGCAGCATCTGATGCAGCGATGTACTCTGCCTCGCACACTGAATCTACCACTGTATTGCTTGAAACTTTTCTAGCAAACAGCTCCACCATTTAGGATAAACACGAAACCCGATACACTTTTGCTATTGTCATGATCTGATTGGAAACTGGAATCAGTATTCCAACAAGTTTCAAATCAGACTCTCCATAGACTAACCACTGGTCCTTAGTATTTCTCAAATACTTAAGGATTATCTTAACAACTTGCCAGTGTTTTTTTCTGGATCAGATTAGTATCTACTCACTACTCCTAGTGAGTATGCCACATTTGGTCTTATACATGTCATGGTGTACATAATCGATCCCACTGCCGAAGCATATGGAATTCAACTCATACGTTCTCTTTCATTAGGAGTTGTCAGACAATCCTTCTTAGAAAGATGAATTCCATGGCCTATCGGAAGATAGCCTTTCTTGGAATTCTCCATGCTAAACCTCTTTAGCACTGTGTCAATATACGTAGATTGGGATAGACCAAGCATCCTCTTAGATCTATCTCTATAGATCTTCATCCCTAGGATGTAGGAGGCTTCTCCCAGATCTTTCATGAAGAATTGTGATGATAACCATGTCTTTATTCCTTGTAATGTAGGGACATCATTCCCGATTAAGAGAATATCATCCACATATAATACAAGAAATACAATAACGGAACCGTTAGTCCATTTATAAATTCAAGATTCTTCTTTATTCTTAATAGAGCCATAAGATTTGATCACATTATTAAATCGTATGTTCCAACTCCTAGATGCTTGCTTAAGTCCCCATAAATGGATTTCTGTAGCCTGCACACTTTAGACTCGTCTTCAAATATAAAACCTTCAGGCTGTATCATATACACCTATTCTTCTAAATTACCATTTAGAAAAGCGGTTTTAACATCCATCTGCCAAATCTCATAATCGAAGTGTGCTGCTATAACTAGCATAATCCGAATGGATTTTAGCATTGCCACAGGAGAAAACGTTTCATCATAGTAAATACCATAACATTGAAGGTACCCCTTGGCAACCAGACGTGCTTTGTAGGTCTCTACCTTTCTGTCTGCGCCTCTTTTTCTCTTTAAAACCTACTTACACCCTATAGGTTTTATCCCTTCGGGTGGGTCAACAAATGTCCATATATTATTTTTCTTCATGGAATAAAGTTTAGATTTCATGGCATCAAGCCATTTATTAGAGTCAGTCCATTGCATAGCATCCATATAGGTGATCAGATCCTCGTTGTTCTCATCGATCTCAATAGGATCATCGTTCTGGACCAAGAAACCTAAGTATCTGTTCTGTTGATGTGGTACTCTACCAGATCGCCTTAATGGTGCATTTAAAATGGGTTTTGAGTTTGATCTAATCAACTCAGATTCTAAGGGTTCACTGGTTTGTGTTGTTCCTTCTACTTGATGAACTTCTCAAGTTCAATATTAGAGCTATTTGTTCCTTCACTAAGGAACTCCTTTTCAAAAAAAAACTACTCTATTACTAATGAACAACTTTTGTTCTTCAGTATTGTAGAAGTAATATCCTTTGGTTTCATTTGGATAGCCGATAAAAAAATTTTCAGATTTGGGTTCAAGTTTGTCTGATTTTACACGTTTCACATAAGCCGGACACCCCTAGACTCTCAAATAGGTGATAACTGGTTTATGTCTATACCACATCTCATGTGGAGTTTTAAAAACAGACTTACTTGGAACCTTATTGAGAATATGACAAGCTGATTCTAATGCATATCCCCAAAATGATATTGGCAAGCTTACAAAACCCATCATGGACCGAACCATGTCTAACAGAGTTCGATTCCTTCTTTCTGACACACCGTTATGCTATGGTGTTCCTGGAGGAGTCCATTGGGAGAGAATCCCATTTTTTCTTAAATATGTCACAAAGTCATTTGAAAGGTATTCGCCTCCTCGATCTGATCGAAGGGTCTTAATACATTTTTCTATTTGTTTTTCTACTTCTTTATGATATAGTTTGAACATTTCAAATGACTCAGATTTATGTCTCATAAGATAGACATAACCAAACCTAGAAAGGTCGTCTGTAAAAGTAATAAAGTAGTAATATCTACCTTTGGCACAAGTGCTCATTGGTCCACATACATCAGTATGTACTAGACCCAATAGCTCTTTGGCTCTTTCACCTTTTCCAGTAAAAGATGACTTGGTCATTTTACCAAGAAGACAGGATTCACAGGTAGTTAATGATTCACAATCATCAATTCAAAGGATGCCCTCCTGAGTTAACCTATTTAATCTGTTCTTATTGATATGACCCAGCCGATGGTGCCAAAGATAAATGTCTGTGACATCAGTTGTTCTAAGGCGCTTACTTGATTTGTACACTACATTCACAGGTTGTGATAATATATAAATGCCATTAGATAAATGCCCAGTTATTACAGTGACTCCATTCATAATGATATTCAAAGTAACATCCTTTATTGAAATTTCATAATGACTTTTGGCTAGAAGGCCTACAGAAATTACGTTCAACAAGAACGTTGGGAAAAAATGACAATCATTTAGTACAATGACATTTCTATTGAAAACTATTTTAAGAACTCCTAATGCCAGAACTGGAACTAATCTTCCATCGCTAACATTAAGGAATCTTTCATTATCCTCAAATCTTCTAGTGACTTGTAGTCCCTGCAATGAATTGCAAATGTTAAAGGGACTCCCAGTATCCAATACTCAGGTCTGATTATCATATACAGAAAAATTACAAGGTGTTATCATATAAATACCTTGTTGAGCAACATCTTGCCTCTTTTTCTTCTTTGGCCTGTTTGGATCAAGTGTGGTAATGTAAAGAGGACAATTCCTCTTCTAGTGCCCTTTCATCTTGCAATGAAAGCATTCAGCTTGACTTTTATCAACTTTCTTCTTCTGCATCTGATCACTTATAAATGTCTAGCATGCTGCACCTTTTTCTTATTCTTTTTCTTCTTCCCTTTCCCAAAGGGTTGACGCCCTACCTTAGATCCTTCAACCACATTAACCAAACCCTTAGAGAGCTGGTTATCCTTCTCAAAGTTATGTAACAACCCCAACAAACCATGGTAGTTGACTACAGGCTTTGTCATTCGAAAATGAGTAAGGAAAGGTCGAAAGGATGGAGGCAAGGAATTCAGGATCATATATTTTCCTAACTATTCATGTAGGGGAAAGCCGAGCTTACTTAGGAGTTCTATCTTCTCGATCATGTACAATACATGATCAGTGATAGGAATCCATCCCTCATTCGAGCATTAAAAATAGCACAACTAGTCTTGTGCCTTTCAACGTTGTCGGGTGTGCCGAAAGATTCATTCAACGCTTGAATGATTTCTTCCGACTGAGTATTCTCGAATCGGCGACCGAATTCATCGTTCATTGCTGCTAGCATGATGCAACGTACGCTAGTTCTATCATTGAGCCACTTCTGATAAGTGTCTTTATCAAAACTTTGGGTGTTTGCATCAGGTATCTTTGGTGCAGGATTATTTAGAATATATAGAATCCTCTCATGCTCAAGGACGATCTTAAGTTTTCTGAACTAGCTATTGAAATTTGAACCATTCAACTTGTTACTATCCAATAGGGACCTTAATGATAAATTAGTGGCCATTTTCTGCATAAGGAAAAACTAAAGTTTATTAGTATATAAATTGATTCAGTCAAAGACTTGGACTTTAGTCTAAAGATTCTTTCATTATTTTATTCAAATTGGCAGCCTCTACACCCCAATTCGAAGAATTATTCTTAATTCTTTAGCGGGCAATAAGATTTACATAAACTACATGCAAGCCCAAGTGAAGCTTGGCCAACCCATATGCATTTAAGAGTATGTTCAAAACCAATTGTTTCCCCAAACAATTCTTAGTGTTCAGTTTTGCCCCATGTCCCTCTTCAGCAGGCATGGAGTGCCTCCACTGAAAGTTTTGGTTAGGTCCAACCATTAAATGATATAATCAGTATAACCTATCAATAGACAACCAAGCCCGAGTGAAGCTCAGCCCACCTGACTGTCTATGTAAAAGTTACACTGACTTATTATATAATGAATTATAATTTCGATGGTTGACAAGCACCATGCATGGAGTGCCTCCAATGATTATCAAGACATCAGACTCATTATCACCCACCTTAATGGGAGGCTATGATCTAGTTATCATATAACTATTTCATTTTAGGGACCTAATAATTTTAGAGAATTTAATAATCTAAAGATAAATTGACTAATCAAGTTCTCCACTGAAATTATGAAGTCAGTTTAATGAGACAAGATTATGTCAGTTTAAGTGGCACCTAAATCAGTCAGACTGATTTTCTTACAGGCATGGGTCAATCCGAATCAGGTAAATGATCTGAATCATAAATGGTTCACCATTATGACCAGGTAAGTAAGACCGATGGAATGGATATGCCATTAACTCGTTAAAGACGCATCAATACGAGTAGCTCCCAATTAAAAACCATTCGATCGTTGATCCTAGAGTAACTTGCCAACTTACCTTGACATCATAAGGTTAACCAATTTTGATTTGACCATCTAAGAGATTCATGCTCAACCACGGAGCCTAATCTACTTCCATTTGGTTTAATCAAAGAGAAGGACATGATCAACTACAACTATTGTTTGATTTAAAGCATTCTTAACCTAATCTAATTAATTTAGATTTGATCAAATACTCTTTTAGTCCAGTTGATTTAAATCTTAGGGTCTAACCCTTTATGGATCCGATTTAGCTAACCCAAAAGATTAAATATATTTCATGTTTACATGTCATATATTTCAATCAAGCATCACTTGCATTATGTTACTACTCATAATTCCTATATTTAAATTATATCTAAAAGATTATTAATTAATATTTGATATTCAAATAAAACTCTCATAAATATTTGTATGTTTCATAACATAGACTACAAGCTATCATATCTCATATCTATGTTTTTATACTAAACATGCAAATATCATGCTTTTATACAACATCAATATGTATCAAATATAAAACCTCTCTTGAGAGTGTGTGTAATCTGTGTTTTAATGCCAAAGATCAATTTAAATTATCTTTTGACTAAGCATCAACCGCACAGCAATATATCACAGAATACCTTATTGAATAGGTAATTTGGATTTTTAATCCATTTCTGACCGAATAGCTAGGTGAATCGTTTTAGCCATAATTACACAATTAATAAGAACATTTATTTCTATGCTCTGATACCAATTGTAGGGAGAAATAATCCCCGAAGCATGCATATTTTAATTTTAATAATAATTATCAATGCAAAAATTGAAAGATTACATATTAATCTATTTAACATGCATCAAGATCATATCTTTGCCTTATATTATAAGATCATTTGATCTAAATAATGCATATAAATTAAATAATTGAGATCATATCTTAATCTTTAAGATGAAAAGTCATACTACTCATCTTGAAGCCTGCCTTAAGATTTAGGGATCAAATCACTCACTTTAAGAACAGCAGGTAAATTTTTTGTGCTCTGCAGCCGTTCAATCATCCGACCTCTAGTATCGTCCATGCGAAGCCCCCGAATGATCGGATTTCCGGAAGTGCTAGCTCGCGAAAAAATAGTTTTGTTAATCTTGAATCCTTCCACTTAAATCTTCTTTCAAGATCCACCAAACTTTTTCTGACACTAGAATTATACTAGGATTTTCTATTCTAAGTCTTTAGAAATTCAATCCATAATATCTCGTTGTTTTAATCTGGTGAGGGATGTCCTCCAATTTATAGGCTCAATTCCAACTCTTAGAATTTTACAGTTCGGTTAAAACCAAAGAGAGGTGAAAACCAAAGAGACACAACCTTTTATTTAATTTTGACGTTCAGTGAAAACCAAAGAGATGCAACCTTTTGTTTAATTCCAACGTTTGGTGAAAACAAAAGAGATATGAATTCTAATCACTTAGAATTCTATCGTCTTGTTAATTCAAATAGGCACATTAATTCCACTTTAATTCTAACACTTAGAATTTTGACGGAAATGGTTTGGAGAAGATTAATGTTATACATTAAATTCTACATGTAAATTTAATATATTAGATTTTAGTTATCTCATTATGTGAGATACTTATGCAAGAGGTTTGGGTTCAGGTTTTGGTTTAAGCTGATCTAAATTTATTGGACTGAACCTACATAGATCATGGTCCTAGTCCAAATCAAATTTAGCTAGTCCTGAATCTATTTAAATCCAAATGAAGTCTAATTTCATATCAATATTTGAAATTGACTAGTCCTTCTAATAGACTTAAACCAAATTGAATCTTATTCACTTGTACTTAACACAATTGAGATAATTCAATCAATCAAATTGATTAATTAAATCATGTATGATTCTCAATCGTTGAGCAGCAAATAGATCATCCTAGGAAACTTCTATGTGTGTGACTCTCTAGGTTCGAACCTAAGCCGGTAGCATAGGAACAACTTTCTATACTAATCGATGTGCCCATCTAGCAATGGAACCCGACGTCCGGATAGGTTGAAGAGTTGCCGAGCAAACTCCAAGAACCCTAATAAATAGTTACCGTATAATTCATCCTTTTGACCACAAATGCTAAGGATGGCTTAAGAGCCTGTCAACTCTAAACAACAAATCCATAAAGTGATTTCAACTTTAGTGATCATGTGACTTTCACATGAAGTGCCTTGGCCAAGGTCTTGCTAAATTGAAACACAAGCATTTCTCCTTTTAACGGGATAGGTCAAATTCCATCTTGATCCACAACTGACTATCATAAGTACTTGACTGCACCCAGTAACCTTTCATAGCTGGATTAGAAATCCAGGTGGTCCGGCACCTAAGTACAATGAGTTACTTGTAAGTCACTAGTTGTGATCTTCAGGTCTGAAGGATACTTATACCTATATCTTCTCGGATTAACTCTTGACAGCAGAGTATCCGGAAATGAGTCACGTTCGGTGAAATGTACTCCTACACTTTCACTTGTATGTCATACCACTGTCTCCACACTCCTTGGTTAAGAGGACAACCAACAAATATGATATACAACGTCCTATAATTGATAGTACTATGGCCCTGTCATAGTATATCATTTGGTCACGAACTCTTTTGAGGACCTTCAAAGATAAATCCTCCTTTATCGTGAAGGAAGATCCTGAGGGATTCATTACTATTAGGAGTTTTAAGAAGATGTTCTTGTAATGAATAAACTGCCAAATAACTTTTATTAATATATCAATTTACATGTAAGTTACATTAGCACAATCATCAAATGATTGGCTTTAGGATAAAATTTCCAACACGCACACCCTCATCATCAACAATGGCCGACAATTTGATAATGCCCCCTTCAGAGGATTTTGCACTGAGCCGGGCATCCATCAGCGGTTTACCTCCGTTGGTCATCCTCAAACCAACGGGGCGATCGAGGTGACGAATCGCACCATCCTCTAGGGGCTCAGGGTGCGGCTAGATGACTTCAAAGGAAGATGGGTGGAGGAACTCCCCAACGTACTATGAGCCTAGCATACGATGCCGTGGGCTCCCACCAGGGAGACCCCCTTCAGCCTT
Source organism: Calamus simplicifolius (assembly GCA_900491605.1). NCBI lineage: Eukaryota > Viridiplantae > Streptophyta > Magnoliopsida > Arecales > Arecaceae > Calamus > Calamus simplicifolius. The sequence continues at coordinate 629,055 of UESW01004137.1, read as the reverse complement.
GTGTTCGAATCTGAGGCTGTCATCCCTATCGAGATTAGTATCCCGATTCCTTGGGTGGAGTCGTATGATGAGGAGGGTAACTCGAGCTGGCTGCGAGCTAACCTTGACCTCGTAGAGGAGGTGTGCGATCAAGCGCGGCTTAGGATGGCTGCCTACCGCCAGCGAACCATCAGGTACTACAACACTTATGTCCGTCCTAGGGCATTCCTGCTAGGGGACCTGGTCCTCAAGCGGGCCGAGGTCTCGAAGCCAACGGAAGGAGGCAAGCTATCACCAAACTGGGAAGGACCCTACTGAGTCACCGAGGCCCTCCACCATTGAGCATATTGAATCAAGGGACTTGATGGAAAGTCGCTCCTTCAAACCTAGAATTCTAATAACCTCCGTCAGTACTACCAGTAATGTACACTAACATTGGGTCATGAACTTGAGTGTTTTATTTTTTTTGGATTTGAATGCCTCACCTTCTCGACTAATAAAAATATATTTAAGTAACTCATCTTTTCACCCAAAGTCGATTCCAGTTGGTACTGAAAGCCTGAGGCTAGCTCGGCACCAAAGCCCAGCTCTGGTCGGCACTAAAAGCTCGAGGCTAGCTTGGCACCAAAGCCTGACTCCAATCGGCATTAAAAGCCCGAGGCCAGCTCGGCACCAATGCCCAACTCCAATCGGCACTGAAAGCCCGAGGCCAGCTCGGCACCAAAGCCCGACTCCAATCGGCATTGAAAGCCCGAGGCCAGCTCGGCACCAAAGCCCAGCTTCGGTCGGCACTAAAAGCCCGAGGCCAGTTCAGCACCAAAGCCCAGCTTCGGTTGGCACTAAAAGCCCGAGGCCAGCTCGACACCAAAGCCCAGTTCCAATCGGCACTGAAAGCCCGAGGCCAGCTCGGCACCAAAGCTCGACTTCGGTCGGCACTGAAAGCCCGACTTCGGTCGGCACTAAAAGCCCGAGGCCAGCTCTGCACCAAAGCCTGACTCCGATCGGTACTGAAAGCCCGAGGCCGGCTCAGCACCAAAGCCCAACTCCGGTCGGCACCAAAAGCCCAAGGCCAACTCGGCACCAAAGCCCGACTTCGGTCAGCACTGAGACCAAGGCTAGCTCGGCACCAAAGCCTAACTCTTGTCGGCACTAAAAGCCCGAGGCCAGCTCAGTACCAAAGCATCGGTTTGGTACCCAGGGACCGACCCCAGCCAGCCCTAAAGCTCCAACGATAGATCGGCACCAAAAACCCGCTGCGAGAGCAATGCCCAAGACCGATCGAGTCTTTACGAAGGTCAGTTCCAAAGCCAACCTCAGCACCCACTCCGGGATTCACCTCAGACACGACCACTAAATTCCAAGCCTGCTTACAGCGAGCGCCAAACCGATGCAATCCTGTCAGGGATCCCCCTAGCGCATACTAAAGGAAAATGCACTACATGGCCAAATATTTGAAAGAATTCTCGAGACAGGAATTTTAAGAAAATTATTCACTTTCATTGCTTTAGCAAGTGTTTACAAAATGCTAACCAAGTCAGACTTTAATACAAAAATAAAAATATAGAAGTATATGCTAAGTGTTCAGGGCTCGACCAGCGCAGGCTCGTCATCAGCTGCCCTCGGCACCATGGACGGCTCCTCAGGCTCCTCGTCCAGCTTAATGCCCTCGATGCTCAAGAGGCCGAAGACCTTGGCCACCTTCTCTTTGTCATCCTGGAAGCCCTGGAGGTAAAGGTCGGTGGAGGCCTCGGCCAGCTCATCCGCGAAGCTGGCAGACTTTCGAAAGTCGTCCACCACCTCGACGGACCTTCTCTCACCAACAGCTACCCTCTCCTCGACGGCTGCAGCCCTTTCTCGGCAGCCGCAGCCCTTTCCTCAGAGACGATAGCTCTATCCTCGGCAGCGGTGACCATCTCTTCTGCCTCTTGGGCTGCGGCCTCTCTCTCTGCCGCCCGAGCATCGGCCATCCTCGCGACCTCTTCCGCATTCTTGGCCCTCTCCTTGGCTGCTTTCACCTCAATGGAGAGGGCATCGATTCGGAAGTCCTGAGCGGTGATGACTGCCAAGGTAACTCCCAGCTGTTCCACAGCCACTCGGGCGTGCTCCACCTCAGTCGCTACCCAAAGCTCGGCCTCCTCGAGCTCCTCAACCCATTCGATCCGCACTGCCTCCGGTGCTTCCTCTGCCCTCTCAACCCGGGTCCGGGCGTCGGTGGCCTTTTGCTGGGTCTGGCGGAGGACGGTCTCACCTTGGTCGAGGACGTCCCTCATGGCGATCAGGGAGTTCACCGACTGCATCAAAGATATTGTCAATACAAAATAGTTGAAAAAATTTCTGAGAATTCTTATGAAGAGAATACTTACCCATATATGAGCCACAAAGGCTTCTCAGAAGAAGGCCAAGGCTCCCTGACGGTGGAGCTCCCCCTAGAACTATGGCAGACAAATCTAAGAGATCAGCCTCTCCGCCCTGCACTCGTGGTTCATCACCGAGGGCTGGGAGGGGATTGCCCCGGTCTCGCCTCCCTCTGCAGTCTCAGCCAGTCCCGATGCTGTAGGTGCCATGCCAGAGGCTGACGGCATCTCCTCCACCGATGGCCCTACTACCGTCGGGTGATCCCCACTCGTCCGCTCCCCCATGGATGGGCCCTCATCTGGACTTGGCCCTACTTCCAGGTGGGCCAATTCCGCGGCCAAGGTGGTAGGCTCCGTGGGCGCGATGACCGTCTCGACCCTCGCTCCCTTCGGGGGAGTGTCGACCGTGAGGTCGATGGCAGGGGTGGGCTCTCGGTCCCCCTGAGACTTGCGCTCTAAGGGAGGAGGGGACCATGCTGGGGACCGGTTCGAAGTCCGAATCCGCTGCCTCCCCCTTGGCCCCTCGGCACCATCGAGGGCCCTCTTCCTCTTGACTACCGCTCTCTTTACAACATGGATCGGTATCTTCATAACTGCACAAGTTAAGAGCCGAGATATAAGGGCCGAAAAAAGGGGAGAAAGAAACAAATGAAGGATTGGGAAGGGCCTGCAGCTGCTCACCGCCGCTCGAGGAGATGCCCGTGAGCAAGAGATTCTCCTCCAACAAGAGCTGGTTGCAGCGGGGGACCACGACAGTAAGCAGCTGCTTGAGCACTTCCTTGTCCCTCGGAGCCACCGACTGATCCTTGTTTGGCCTCATGTCCGAGTCTTCCCACCTCGGCCTCACCCCCTCAAGGTTAGCAAAAAGAAGCAGGTCTTCCACTCCTTGGTAGATGAAGATAGACCTAGCTTAAGGGTTCGGCCGAGCCTGGCCTCGGCTGGAACAGCCATCAGCCCGACTATTGGCGGAGGGTGTAAAGGCAGCAAAAAAGTAAAACCCTAGCTTCTATATCATGAAGGTGGCACAGCGCTATGAAACTGTAGATAGTCCGAACGGAATTTGGGACCAACTGCATGGGCGTTAGGGAGTATCGGTTGAGGAGATTGTTGAAAAAGGGATGATAGGGCAGGCGGAGACCTATCCTGAGGGATGCTTCGTAAATGGCAATTCTACCAGGATGGAAGGAGGTCACCCTATCATCGGGGGTATGAAGGAATAATCGGACGCTACTCGTAATCTGGTAGCGGGCCCTAATGTTTGCTAACTCTTGGCCGGTTATGGTAGAGGTGGCCCCTTCTGGGGATTTTGCCTCCACCCTAAATGAGGGACCGGTGGTCGTCGAATGACCCCTGGCGGGGGCTCGGCCGGCGATCCGCTGTTGGGACAGAAAAACGAGGTCCTCGGAGAAAGAATGAGAAGAAGAAGACCAAGAAGGTGGGGGAGATGGAGAGGTTTGCTGTCGCGAAGAGGAAAGCTGATCCTTAGGTGGGACGGAGGAAGACCAAGACGGTGAGGAGGCCATGGGAGAAAATCATGGAATGATCGGAGGGACTAACTTGAATAAAGTGAGAAGAACAGCAGGATTCAGAGGAGGAAGGCTCGGGCGAGGTGTGAGCTCGGGGAGGAAGACTAAGATCTCAGAAGCAGAATATTAGGTTCAGAGCTCCCCTCCCGGCTATACACCAGTTTTGAATCATTCTACTTAGTCCAGCCAGCCACGTGGATTCCCACCATAGGTGGTATCACCTCGATAGGCGCCTGGCATGCGGAGTGCTTTGCCTTCGGCCAATTGCGAAACATCGGTAACGTCAGCACCATGATGGCAATGATGACGGTTTCTTTTTCGTGGGATCTAAAAGGACTCTTTCATTTCAAAAAGGATTCTCACAGATCTGACGGTTGATAGGAGCAATGGCACCACGATGCCCCATATCACCTACACTAAGGAACCACTGACTTCAAGGACATGCACCCCTCCATGATTGGCAACGCACTGGGATCAGCCACCTGGAGGCTTTTATGCCCCTTTCGCCGGGCAGTGAGTGGACCCGCATCATCTCAGAGGCGAGGGGGCATCTGATATGACTGATCAGACCACGTTAGGATCGATGGGAGAAGCAATTGGTGGAACCCCAGCCTCAAACCCCGGGTCCCCTCGGCCTTGAGCCGCCTGCAACCGCCACGTAAACCACTAACCATATGCAACCGCGCATGGCCACTACCCATTACGGTGCATACCTAACACGATTAGGCCCGCCTGCCATCTGTGGCACCATGCCTAGCAGAGGGCTGGCAGGGTGGGACACCTCTGACATGCTCAGTGTTGGTTGCGAACCATCTTTGTCAGCCTTGCTGTATGTCCACTACAAACAATAACGTCTCAGAATCAACCACCTTCTAAAAGTGGGAAGAGAGATCTCCGAATAGGTATAAGAACCTTCACTCATAACGAGGAAAGGGATCTGAACTCAAGCTGTCTAGCTAACTCTTTTAGCACTTTTTTCACTGTTTCAGAGTTGCTTACTTGAGTGTCGGAGGATCCCCATCAGTGCAACAAGTCCTCGGAGACTTTCTTGCAGAAACCCTATCGAGGAGGAGGCTCTCCGTTACATGACGTTCGAGAAACGTAATTTGATGGCAATAAGATTATTAAAAAATAAAAAATAAAAGGATAACAATAAAATATTTTTTTAGCTCGAATTTTTTTATTGAAAAGATGATTTCAAAACAAAAACGTTAAACTTTAGAACAGAAGGAAGGAAGTTCAGCGGAGTTATAAATTTTATATTGGATGGACGGTTTTAATGTATGATTTTATTTATGTAAAAACTTGGAATGATCTAAGGGGCGGCATCTCAAGCAGTCTCTTCTATATTATTTTGAAAAATATATTTTTAGATATCATTCTTTTTTTCTTCGGCATTATTTAAAGAAAAGATCCCAGAAATGTACAGTAATCCGCTTGACTTGCTGGTCCACAGCATGGACCGGCTGATTGAGTGGGGGTTGGGGAGCGCCGGAGTGGCAGCGGCGCATCCAATAAAAGAGCTATCGCCCTTGCGCCGTCATTCTCCTCGCGCTCGGGCGAGCGTCGTAAACGACACGCGTCGCTATCGTATCCTTGCGGCGGCCGACGACCCGAATCGAACGGACCGGAGAAGCCAGCGCTCGAGCACACCTTTCCCAATACGCGATCCCAAGGGGCTCTGGCCCAAGCATTACTCTCGCTGCCTTTCACTTCTCTCTCTGGATCCTTCCTCCTGGTTTTAATCTCCATGTAAGTTTCCCTCGCTGGCGCTCTCTTTCCTTTATATCGAAGTAAATTTCCACACTCAAGCTTTTATCACCTTCTTCCTCTCGTCCATTTCTCGTTCTGGTCCAGATCCCACCATCAAATTTGAGCACTTTTTTAGTTTAAACAGTCAGTTTCTTTTCTCCAGGAAGTTGTGGCAAAGAAATTTATTCTTCTATTCTACTGTTCTTATTTACCGCTTTTGTTTATCAATTCATTTATATCTCTCTTATCTCCACGAGACGACAATGGGGGATTTGGTTTATCCTTCATTTGCAAAACTGGTAGTAGGTTTATTTGTAACAATCCCCTTTTGTAAAGCGTCTCTTTGTGACCAGGAATAATTTGTTAGCCTACCGATGAGATAAAAGGAGGAGGCCCTTGCACCGAGTTATTACTCGACTAATAGCAGTTGATATGTCACGCCCCAGTGCCAACACCCGAGCTAGGGTGATAATCCGCCGCATGCTAGGCATGCAAGGTGTCTCGAACTTCATCACATAAATCAAAATTTAAATCCATGATTTATTACAAACCATAATTATCAGTCTTGGGCTACCTGCCCTACACACAAGCAATACTGAACTATATCAATATAATGGAACTAAGTTTATTTAATAGAAGCTTCGTCTATCCCAAATATTCTTCTTCATTCCTGAGGCTCTGAAAAATATTGTAAGAATTCTATGAGCGCACACTCAATAAGTAAGCCTAATACAATTTCAAATTACATTTATCATGCTATAGCATATTCATGTCATCAAATCAAAATAATTTGGAAGCTTAATTAAATAATAAATACTAGAATATGCAATGTACACCAAACACTATTTATACTGTAATTATTTTTCTTTGTGTCCCACGGCCCTACAACACTCATCTTGTGTATCACTCTTAAATATCCCCTAAGAGAAAGGATCCCGGTACCAGTGTTATGCCATATCAAAATCTATCATCAGAACACATCCTACGGATGTGTCCTCCACATATCTTTTCCTGTAAAGGTAGGTCACGTATCACTTGGCATTTCAAGTCATATGAGAACCGCGGTGGCACATACACTAAATTTCACTGTCATCATCATGATTGCATATTATCATCTCGATAGTACCAACATAATTTGCAAAATTAACATAATTATATTTTTGCATATACACATATAAGTCATATCGTAACAAATACTTATTTATAAATTCGTAGTACTATACATTAATTCAGAATAAATGAACTTCACTTTTCACATTTCATAAACATGCATCTAGTTGTAAATTCATAATTTATAAATTAAATAATCTATGAAATTATAATACTTGGCTTACTTACCTCAGTATGCAAATTCCAATTGATAACCCAGCTATTTGGACACCTGGGTACCTACAGTATTATTTTACATTATTAAATTCCTAAAATCTGAATAATAAAATGATTCTTAAAACTCTACCAGACTACTTCACGGGCCCAACTTTGGGCTCGAATATCTCTCAATATATACACCCAAATAGGAAAACAAAATTATCCTCAGAAACTAGAATCAATCCTGATTCGGGCCATAATTTTATTTTACCATTTTCAGCCCATTACAGAGCCTAAACAATGGCTCAAAAATGGCTCACGGACTGACCCAACAGGCCCAAAATCGGCTCAGCCCATCCGGCCCAACTTTTTCTTTTTTTTTTTCTCCTGTTACTGTTGCTCCCCTGTTTCACCCGAAACAGGGGCCATCCGTGCCGGCAGCCAGGGCCGCCACCGGCCAAATTAGGAGTGGCCCGACCGCCGATGGCCAGACCAGAGCCAGCCGCCGCAGCCGGCCCCCCCTTCCCTCTCTCTCTCCAATTTCACTCCCGATTCCCTCCTTTTTCTCTCACGGTTCACGGCGGCTAGGAGGCATGCCGGCGGCATGGCCGGCCAAATTTGGGACGGCCCGGCCGCTGATGGTTGGACCAGAGCCGGCCGCGGCGACGGCCGGCTCCTCCCTTCCTCTCTCTTTCTTTAATCTCTCTCTTCCTCTCATTCACCTTGCCGTGGCACGTCTCTGTGCCGGCAGCACGGCCAGCCATCAAGGCCGGTCGGACCTCCACCAGACACACGCCAGGCGCCGATGGAGGTCACTGACCGTCGTCCAGGCCCGGCAAGGCGGCGGGCACGCCGCCGGGCCCGAACCAGAATCGGCACGGGAGAAGGCTGCCATGGCCTCCTCCGCACCCGACTCCCTCTCTTTCTGTCTTTTCCTGACTTTCTCTCTCTCTAGGCATGGATAGAGGAACTTACCAGGAGCATATGCGCGCACGATGATGATGGAAAGGAGGCGTTCGAGGATGATGGAAAGAAGGGTTCGCGTGATCCTTTAAAGGCGACGCAGACTCCTCAAATCAAGGGATTTGAGACTCCATTAGTTATAGGGTATTTGAAAATACAATCGTCAGGTGTTATCTATTCCAAAAATATTGCGATTAAGTTTCGCGATCAGGTAATCATATCCCGGAGGTTACACGATATCACCATGTTTGGTGTTATTGCAAGCAATCTAAATGATGATTATTGTTGTTGCAAGGTTTAGCAAGTGGCTAGTGATGGTCCTGTTTCTATATTCAAAAAATCCGTTTTAGGCTAGCTGTATGGATTCTGGGCAGGAACAACCAATGTGGTAGTATTCTAGATCTACGGCTTACCGGAGTATGATGATCGATTGCTTTGCTATTTCAAGATATCTGGTACTAGAAATATGTTGAATTCCATTGATTCCTCTGGTCGACCAACTTCGAATCAGCGAGAGAGGGGGAAGCAGATCATGCAAACAATACTTGATTGAAGTCTGCAGTACACCAAGGATTCAAAGCATGTCAATGAATTAAACATGGTGTGGACATAATCGAGAAACAAAATTTATGGTTAATCAGTGTCAGAATAGTTAAAGGTATCCGTTTGCTAATATATAGTTGAATCCATGAGTGGTCTGCCACCTGCTAATGATTGGAAAAGGAAAAAAAGAAAAGAGAAGAAGAGAGGAAGTGACTCTCATTTGGAACTTAGTGTTATCAATGTGCAAGGTTATTATCAACATATAGAACCCCGTAAACTCTCAAGGTGGCATGTGATTGCAGACCATAGGTGCTGTGAGAAATTTCACTGGGATTATAACAACATGAGCTTTGCTTTGCTTTGTCCTTCAAAATTTTGACCTTATAAGGATCAATAGAGTTTCCAAATCTGACGTGGATAGTGAAGTAGAACATTAGGGGTTTCTTGTTGATTATTGACATGGGATGTAATATCTGGTGCCTGTTAGAGAAGCTATCTTCTGCCACCTGAAAGTTTCTTGCAGTAATATGAGTAACAGAAGCAGATTTCTTTGCCTGTTTTATTAAGCAAATCTTTAAGCCAAAGGTGGTGGATTCATCAAATCTTTTTCTTATTCAGGGAATCCTGATACAGATTTTTGATAGAAGGAACGAGTATGAGTAGTGAATGTAGGAATGACTATCTTATTACATCTGATAGTTTGAATTAAACTAGGAATTAATTTAGTGTGCAAGCAGGTTGTTTGCAGATGCTTACCAAACCAAATCTTAAAATTCTTGGTTTTAAACTGCTGGTCATCTAGCTGTAACAAGCTCTCAACTATGGCTATCTTAAAGCAGTGAGACTTTAAGAGCATTCTGAGCTTGCTTAAGTGGATTAAATTAAATCTGACAATGGTTATTCTTTCCAACTCCTAGTTCGTGTAATTTCCATAAAAAGTGCTCTCTCTCCCTCAAAAAGAAAACTCTCTCTCTCTCTCTCTCTCTCACTCACACACACACACACACTCCTGTCTTTTACATGCTGCTATGGATCCATTCTTCTTTTTCCCATCAGTGTAATGGGGTAGGAATGGGTGGTATATGGAATTAATATTTGCATTTTGATTGGTTTGTCTTCTTCCAATAATGTGGTATCTCTCAAATTTTATTCTTCACACACCTTTCTCTTCACCTTGTCTCAGTTGTCAAGACAGCTAACAAATGAAACATGTCACCTTATTTGTTTATCTTTTATTGTTATTAAGCCAGACATGGCTGGAGCAGCTGATGGGATTTGCAATTCAAGTTTCCCTCGTGTTGCCCTCAATGAACGCATCATTTCTTCCATGTCGCGGAAGTCTGTTGCTGCTCATCCATGGCATGATTTAGAAATAGGTATTAATCAGATCTCTCACATCATTTTCCCTTTATGCTATAAGCATTCTTTGTGTATTTGGTTTGGTTGTAAAATATCAACTTGACATCGTTTTGTCTTTTTGGCTTTCATCTGCAATCTATCTTGCTGTCATAGGTTTGAATCTTTCATGTTTTAAGATCTAAAACTTAGCATGCCCAAATTGTCTCATGGAATTTCTGAGTTCACTAATCCTTTTTACTTTTAATTTATTGATTTCTGTTTAACTTATACACTGCACTGTTTTGTGCAGGACCTGGAGCTCCTGCAGTTTTCAACTGTGTAAGTTTATATGGTAACCAAGAGTGTAGCACGATTATGTAAGAAGTCAATGATGTATGTGTGCTCTACTACTTATCATCAGGTTTTGCTGCACTAGGCCTCCATTTCTTATTGTTTACTTCCATGAGCTGTATCTAACAACAATTCATATCTTTGTGGTAGATTATCCTAATTCCATTTTATGTATAACTTGGACTGGTCTTTGCATATTTCTTTGTTCCTCCCCTTTCTCATTTCCTCTATATTTTTATTATTATTATTTGGGAGGGGTTTCTCCTTTGAGAAGCATGGTGGGAATTCCACATACCAGGTTTGGACCTAGAGCTCAATTTTCCTCTGAGTTATTGTTTGTCTTATATGAAAACCAGAAGAAAGCTCTAGCACTTATTTGTGTAAAGAATTCATTGTCATATGATTGGAGTCTGCCAAGCTCACATTGGCATCTGTAACATTTTGGTCTAATTAGATAAAGCTTGTAGCTTTTTTAGATACTTTTTGTCCAAGCATAAAAAATTCAAGTATGTTTTAAAGATCCACATAGTTTTCTTGCTTCATAATTTGTCATGTTGTACTCTTTGTTTCAAGTTCCTAATATTTGCATTGGTTATTGTTAGGCATAGGGGAGGCTCTGGTACTACTTGTTACAATAGGAGCAAGCTCTTTCACGCAAGGGAGGAAAGAAACAAGAAAGAAAAAAGAAAAAAAAACAAATTAGAGAGTATACATAAGGATTTAACTTGGTTCGACCATTGTCCTAGATTCATAGGCAAATGAGAGCAGAAAAAATTTACCATGAAGAAATATCTAGAATCACAAGGACTGTTTCCCACTAGACTTTGGAATTACGAGGATTATTTTTCCATCAGACTCTAGAATTACAAAGATTGTTTTTTCATTAGCGACTCTCTTACAAAACTCTGGATTTGCTTACACTCAACAGGATCCTTTCTTGAATTCTATAGTGTACTACATGGATTAGGACTCAAGTTCTCCACATGTATGGAAACGTATCCTTATTAGGCTTGTGAATTTTAAGATAAATTTTAACAAAACTCCACCTTGGTTGGAATTCTCAGGCAATGCTAAACAATAAAAATAGATAAAATCTCTCTCAACTTTCCCAATATATCCCAAAGGGGTATATCTTAAGTACCACATGTACCAATCAAGTCTAAGTAATGCTTGAACTTTGTTATTGAAAGAAACTTAGTCAATATCTTTGCTGGGTTGCCTTTAACACCGATCTTCCTTGCAATGATGTCACCTCTTGCTATGATATCTTGAATAAAATGGTACTTCATATCAGTGTACTTTATCTTCTCATGAATCATTTGATCTTTGGACAAATGGATAACACTTGGAAGGTCACGATGGAAAATGGCTACTTCTTCACTCGAACTAAGCTCACTAAATAAACCTCTCAATCAAATGGTTTCTTTAACAACCTCAGTCATAGTTATATATTCTGTCTCACCAAAAAATCCTGCTTGGAATAGTTGTTTCACCTATTCCAAGGTTATTCCTATCGATAGTATTGGGATGTCAAAAAGTTATTACAGGAATAGGAATACGAATTCTTCAAGAATAGCTTATTCTCTTGTTATTCCAGATTTTTGTTTGGTTTGAAATCTGGTATTCCACCTTATTCCAGTGCAATTAATGCAGTGTTTTTTCAAATGATGTTTGGATGACATGAAATAAACATGTATTCCATTAGGAATAGATGAAGATTTTTTAAAAATTTCAAAAATACCCCTGACCAAATGATAAGAAAAAATTGATTATCAATTTATTTATTAATGTAATTACTTAAATAAATTATTTTTTATTAATTAATTTATTATTATGATCTATTAAAAGTTTGTATGTTATGTACATATATTAGTAACGGTTAGCAAGAGAAAAGTGGATTATACCATTACTATTTTGCGGTGGACATTGTTATGTACATATATTAGTAATGGTTAGCCAATGCTATATCTTTTCCTTCTTTATATTTAATATCATGAATTTTTCCGATAAAGAGGATAATAGTTAATTTTTTTTTTCAGCCACTACCCTTGGAATACGGTATATGGGAATAGGGCTATTCCATGAGGGAGCATGGAATACGAATTCTAGAATAAGGATGTTTGATCAGAATACCAATTCCTAGGAGCCCATCACCTTTTTTTTGCCTGTTTGGGGGAATAGCATGGGATAAGGCCCTATTCCAACCAGGAATAGGGCATCAAAACACTACCTTCATATTTTGGACTTATCCCAACCAATTTTAGCCCCTTTTTGGATAAGGAAATAAGGGAATGATCTTTTTCTCTTTTTTTTTCTTCCTTGTGTTCGCCCTCCATCCTATCGGCGAGGTTCTCCAATCAACCTCTCTTCGTCCTTCACTTATCACATGACCCTTCTTCTCCACCCATAGCTGCAACTGCCACCTCTTGGTAAGTTAAGTCCCTATTTCGAAATGAGAACTAAATTATTACTACAACAAAAAATCCCACAACCCAACCGGATTGTTCCGATGATAATTTGGTCTCCAAGTGCTACTAGGACATGTCGTGGAACCCTTGAATCGCTTATTCCTCGATGGCCATCTCTATTTCAGTTCAACAAAACATGGAGCCTTCAACAGCCTCCTTCTAGCTCAAATCACCCAACCAAAGATGGCATCCTTTTGGCTCAAATCGCCTAGCCAATAACGATCGACTATGGTAGTTGATGGGGCGACCAATTGAGGCTTCTTCCAGTAGCTCCTAGGGCCTTATCGCTATTGCCACCGCCTACCAAGATGAGGGATCTGAGTGATTGGGTCCCTATCTCAAAACGACATAGTCAGGGGTTTGCTGGGGCACAGTGGCGCTTTTTGTCATCGCCATTGTCCTCTTCCAACAATTGTAAGGGGAGCTCTCATTGGCCTTACATTGTGTTGCCATTGCCACTTCCTCTTTGGCGATTGATGATGGACTGGCCGAGGTTCTCTTCCAAGTCCAGTAGCTCGTTCGGCTTGGATGGGTTCAACACAGATCCTGACCAATCAAGCGTAAAATGGACTTGCTGTGGGCATCTATGAAATAGGTCCACTACCTTAAGATTTGTGCAGCCATCTTTTGCCACTCTCAGAAGCTTGTTGCTAGCATCACTGCTATCATTCAGATGGTTTCTCTGCATAAGCCTGGGAACCAAGCTTCGATACCAGTTGTGGCTAGGAGAATCTTTGATACCACTTGTTACAACAGGAGTAAGCTCTTGCATGTAGGCGATGAGAGATAAATGAGAAAGAAAAAGAGAAACAAATCAAGAAAGCATGCATAAGGATTTAACGTAGTTCGACCGCTGGCCTACGGCTAGAGGTGAAGAAGAGCAGAAAAATTTCATCATGAAGAAATATCTGGAATTACAAGCATTTTCCTCCACTAGACTATAGAATTACAAGGACTGTTTCTCTATTAGACTTTAGAATTTTAAGGATTGTTCATCCATTGGAAACTCTCTCACAAAATTCTGACCTCCTTCCGTTCAACAGAATCCTCTTTTGAATTCTCTGGGTTACATGTGTATATATATATAAGAGGGATCTATAATATACTGCATGCACTAGGACTCAAGTTCTCCATATGTATGGAAACATATCCTTATTGAGCTTGTCAATTCCAAGCAAACTCCAATAATTATTATTCTTGACCGGTAATGTGATATGTCATGTATTAAGGATGAAAACAATTAAACTGGACTCTGTAGTGTGCATTGATACTCATAGAAACCTCTAATGAACTGGAAGACTCATGGAGAAGGCTTAAGCATTGAGCGCGGCACTATTGTCAATGACTTAGTCATAGTGTTATCCAGCTCTAATGAACTGGAAGACTCATGGAGAAGGCTTAAGCTTTGATTGCGGCACTATTGTCAATGACTTAGTCATAGTGTTATCCTGCATGTTGGCAGGTATGCTGCAGTGGGGGCATTGATTTGCTTATGCTTAGTTTTATTTGCTATATAACATGAAGGCAATGCTATACATCTTAGAGCTCCTTTGATTTTGAACATGGGCTGAACCATACTTATTTATTTTCTTGATTGCTATAAATGGGCCTATAAAATTCCATCTGCCTTGTTTTAATGGACAGAAGCAAGAATTGCTGGAACCATGCTAGCTTGATGACTTTGTCACAGTATTAAAAATTTCTTTAAGACTTTGAAGATACCTGACATGACTAATGAAGATATCTAGTTCAGTGTTAGAAATATTTAAGTCCTTCAAGAGTGCAAATTCAAATAACACTGCTCCTGATCGATTAACCAAATTTTAGAAGATGACTTCTTACTCAACCTTTATTCCAAATTGCTGCAGGTGGTTGAAATTGCTAGAGGTAGCAAGGTTAAGTATGAACTAGACAAGAACAGTGGTCTTATCAAGGTTAGGAACTTTCTTGTACAATGTACTGTGCAGTTCATTATTAATTTGTTGCTTTTATGATCATCCTTTTCTGTTCTTTTCCTTTTTTTTGTGTGTGTGTGTTCTTCTGATTAGAAAAGCACATATGTCATGCTTATTGCACTCTCTGATAACGGTGTATTTAGCATAACAAAGTTCTGTTTTAAATCAGAAATTCACTTTCTGATTTCTGAAGTGTAATGTGATGACTTCATAACAAATTGATCTGAAGGGGGCAAAAGGGGATAAAAAGGGTTTTGTTATTGTATGTCTTGGAATGTTGAACCATATGATGGATGATAGCAGAGCGGAGGGTTTTGAAGGGATATATCATGGAAAGTAGAATCATAAGTGAAAGAATTTATAAAGCCTTACTATCTATAAAGGCCAAAGACAACCCTGATGTGAAGAGACTGTTCCAGATTTATAAGCATTGGGTCTAAAAGAGAAGGACAAGAACTTGGAAGTTGTGGGAACAATCTACTGAGACCTCCTTTGGAATATGGCTTGTTGTACTATATAGATATATGTGGTAAAGCTGTCCTCGTAAGTCTTGCCCCAAATTATATGGATTAAACCTAAGTGATGGTTTCAAACTTAGTTCTTTGTGACCTGAGAGAAGCAATATATGCCAATGCATCTTGGATGAAAATAATACTGGATTCAATATCTAATAAGCATAAAATACAAAATACAGTAAATGGAAACTAATACTGACTGTGGTGATGCAGATACATCCTTGCTTTTTGAAAGATTTATAATCGTACGAAAAAATGACATGCAACAATGATGGCCACTGTATCAGGTTGATCGTGTTCTTTACTCTTCAGTTGTGTACCCGCACAACTATGGCTTCATCCCTCGGACAATCTGTGAGGATAGTGACCCCATAGATGTGCTCATATTGATGCAGGTATTTCATTTCTCTGACCTGTTGATTTCAAGACAGTAACAGTCACATTAAATCTTAACTTTTAAGGTCATTAAAATGTGTCTTCATGTACAGGAGCCAGTGCTGCCTGGTTCTTTTCTGCGGGCCCGTGCTATTGGGTTGATGCCAATGATTGATCAGGTGAGATCTTTGTTTTCCTCCCTTACCTGAAGGATGCATTGCGGGTACAAATTAATCTATGAAAACTATGAGTTGCTTATTCTTTTTTCATTATTATCTTAATAATATCCTCAGCTAGAGATTTGGAGAGAGGCTTTAGAATTTAAAGGTTTTAAGATTAGTAGAACTAAAACTGAATACATGAAATATAATTTTAGTGAAAGTAGAAATATAAATGAAGAAACAGGAAAGATTGCAAGCCAAGAGTTATCAAGGAATAAAAAATTTAGGTATTTGAAATCAATTATTCAGCAAGAAGGTAAAATAGGTGAAGATGTGAATCATAGAGTTAAAGCAGGATGGATTAAGTCGAGGAGTACTTTGGGAGTGTTATATAATCAATGCATCCCATTAAAATTGAAAGAAAAATTCTATAAAATCGCTATTAGACTAGCTATGCTATATGGAACAAAGTGTTGGGTAATACTAAAACAACATGTGAATAAATTAAGTGTAACAGAAATGTGCATGTTATATGGATATATGGTAAAATTTTAAAAGATAAAATTAGAAATAAACATATAAGAGACATGATAAAAGTAGCCCTAATTGAAGATAAAATGAGAAAATCGATTATGGTGGTTTGGACATATACAACGAAGACCTTTAGATGCTCTAGTTAGAAAGAGTGATTTTTTAACAATCCATGGTAAGGATAGAGGTAGAGGTAGACCTAAACTAACATGGACATAAATAATTAAAAAAGATTTAACTATTTGTAATTTGAATGTCGACTTAGTCCTGAATAGAGTAGAGTGAAGGAAGCATATTCATGTAGCCAACCCATGTATTTGGGAAAAGGCTTAGATGAGTTGAGTTCAGCTGAGTATCTTAATAATATTTTCAAGTTGTGTGTGAATATAGCAATAAACAAGATGGCATGTGGTTTTACATGGTTTTTGAGAAGGTTATAGTTTTATATAGTTGTGTTTGGATAAGCAGAATGGATTTGAAAAATTCTTCAACTAATATAATTGAAATTTTCTAGTTGAAATAAAGCATGCAGCATTCTTTATGATTATTCTTTTCCTATCCACTGTTTTACCTTCTTGCCTTTGTGACACCAAAGTGCCTGTCCAAGGAAAATCTTAACTTTCAAAGCAGCAATTTACCAGGTTAAGCAAAACAAGAAAAATTGGATGGTAGAATTCTTATGCCATTCAATGTCTTATTAGGGTGAGAAGGATGATAAGATAATAGCTGTCTGTGCTGATGATCCTGAGTTTCGTCACTACAAAGACATCAAAGATCTTCCTCCTCATCGCCTTGCTGAAATTCGCCGCTTCTTCGAAGATTGTATCCGCTCAAGTAGATTCATCCTTTTGTACTTAGGAACTTAACTGATTTACATAACCATATGTTGTTTGTGGTTACTGAAAAAGAAAAAAGAAAAAAGAAAAGAAAAGACAAATTGCTACATCTGTTTTGTTACTTCGTTCAGACTTAACTCCTTGGGACAACAGATAAGAAGAACGAGAACAAAGAAGTTGCAGTTAATGACTTCCTTCCTGCTGAAGATGCCATCAAAGCAATCCAATATTCAATGTGAGTTTGATGGACTATATTGTAAACTTAAGAGCATCTGATCTGACTTTTTTTTTTGGGATTTAATTTACTTAAATTATCCAATATCGGGCATCTCTTTTCTCTGTTTTTATTCTGGTATGCAGGGATCTGTATGCTTCCTACATCGTTGAATGTTTGAGGCAGTGATTTCTTCCACCAAATCACTCTGCAATGCCTGATTACCCATTGGTATCACTAACAAACATATGCAATCAATGCAATATTAATGTTTCTATCTCTGCTAATGTCACGAGTGTCCTGAAACTCCTATTTTTTCTATTCTGATCTGTAACTCTTGATCCTTTTCTTCACATGGATGTCCAGACAATTGGCATCAGTTTGCTTGCAGTTATTAGAAAATTTGCTTGTCATATGATTTTCTGGTAAAAAGCCCACAACTGGCCACCATTTCTCTTTGCATATAGGATTGCACTCACCTACACCTTTATGCCATCATTTATCCACCACAAGGTACCACGTGATGGTGGGGATGATCTTGTGTTAAAATGGTTTCGGTGGATGACTAATATTGAGGTGACCGGAATGTCGGTTTAACTCGGTAAAAGGAACAGAGGGAGATTTTTTTAAAAATTGTTTCTATCAGAGTTTCTATTTGCATAGATATACCAGGTTGTCTAAAATGATTTATAGCAATGGAGATGTTCTGAATACAGGCCTTGGTGCGCACTGCACACGTGATGGTACGGACGTGTAAGACTCTTTCCATTTAAAAATCTATTTTAGAATGGTAAAAAGAGGCTGAAAACAAGGCCATTTTTACTGATGTCATTTCCAGAAAGCTGTGCGGATATATTTCTTTGTTACTATTATTAAGTTTGAATTGGGCTTTGCCCATTCTTATCTTTGATCGAAAAAAAAAAGAAATGCTAACTAACTTTGAATTGTTAATAGAATATGTTGACCATGAGTGCCTCGTACGGTTTCTTGGAAAAAGTCGTTCATCGTTTACTATTGATACCTCCAGCACATGCTGGAAATCTGATGAAGTCAACCATTGTTTAGATGGGACAAGTAAATATGTTCTCATGTTGCCAATTCGGCGTTTGCAAGATATTGAAAACGTAGATGCATGAAATGCCCCGTTTCCTAGCCTTCACAATCACTTGTTGCTAGGTTGTCTGCTTGGGAGAATTGAATCATGAAACATGTTCTTCTTGTTTAAGATCAGCAAGGAGACTCCAATCAGGCGCTGTTTCTCTTATTCTGTTTCAATGGTTTTGGGATGCTGTTTCAACTCTCTTCATGCAATGATGGATGTTGCTGTATAGATTTGTTTTTCAACTCGAGCGCAGTTCTTTCACGGATTTGGGTGTCGTTCCTTTGCTCGAATGTACCTGCAATATAGTTTTCTTGTAGAGACGTTAAGGGTGGTCTCTGCGGAAGACTTTTTGATGTTTAAGTTAGTGGAAGTTCACAGCAAGCAGATAAGAGAAGAAGGTTCTTGCAGAAGTGTCCCTCAAGAATGGCCTTCCAGAGTTCTGAATGCTTTGCTTGAGCTTTGATCGATTTTTCAATAAGAGAGTAAGCGTATCTGAAAAGTTTTCGAAAAAGGTATTTATACACTGTTCGAATATTAGCGGGTTGCTCACCTGATTCTTCAAACGTGTCTTGGGAGGTGGGGAAATCAGAATGATTTAACTCTGATTCGAATCAGGTTTGTTACGAGGCCGATGAGATTAAAATCTTGTTTGTTAGAGGATCAACGGCTAGAGAGGCTAGTTGATGCTTTGAAATTCAGCGATTTATAGATCCTAGGTAACAATTGGTATTATTGGCTTTATTTTCTTCCTAGGATGGTTGGGGGTCACGTGGTTGGAATCTTGCCAGATAATCATGAATTTGAACTTCTGTTAATTTTGAGGAATCCATTTTGGAAATCAAGTGATCGGAGTCGTCCATCGTGTGAAGGATTCATCGTGACAATAGGTAGCATGCACAGTTGGGCTAGATGTGGGATACCTCAGTCTCGTCGAGGTATAGGGATAGCTCGGTCTAGCCAAGGCACAAGAATAGCTTGGTCTGGCCGAGGTATAAGGATAGCTCGATCGGATTGAAGTACAATGATACTTTGGTCTGGCCAAAGTATAAGGATAGGTTGGTCTGGCCGTGGTATGAGAATACTTCAGTCTTATTGAGATGTAGTGGCTTTGCCTTTTTTTGGACGCAATAACTTGCGAATCAGAAATTGAAAGTGATTCCAACCTTTTCGTCGTGCATATGGATTTTAATGTAATGATGATTTTACCCTGCATCATATGCCCTCCACTTCCTAGTCCGAAGTGTAAATTCGAGCATAGGGAGTATAGTTCTAGATAGCTTCGTTTGGATGGAAGGATTTGAATTTGAAGAGGTGCGCAATGATGGTTTCATAAATGCCACGTTGCCATTCCATCATTTTTCTCAGTGGATGAAGTGGAAACCCTTCGCTTCTCGCGAATGATAATTGAGGGAACAACATATGGCAAGTCCCTGCGCTTAAGGCATCCGAGCTGGTGATTTGAAGATTTGGGGATCCTCGCCAATGGTGCATTGCCTTTCTGCTAGGACGGTTTAAAAAGGGGTCGGGTAGTGCTATCCCCTACCATGCTGTTTCCTTGCTTCATCTCCAAAGATTCATTTTTTAATACTCTTGTGCTTCCATTTGAAGCATATTCCTCTTAACTTGGAAATATGAAACGCCCGAACGATAATGCTTCCGCGATGACCTCAGAGGATTTGGAGAGAGTTCGCCGGAGGTATAGGATTCCTTAGGACATCATTCTATGAGTATCGGAGCATGAGCAGAGGGTCACAAAGCAATTGGAGTTTGGGGCCTTCTTCTACGAAGAGAGTTTAAGAGTGGGTCTCTGGTTTTTCATCCATCTTTTAGTGAAGGAGATAATGAGGTTTTATAGTATCTGCCCGACAATGGTGTCTTCGAACAGTTGGTGCAATATCATCGGCTTTATATCGATTTGCAGTAGCGTCGGTGTGACAGCAACGCTTTCCATGTTCCATGTTTGCTATAGTCTTGTCTTTGGGAGGGGCTCTGAATGGCCTTATATTGGCCTCGGAAGTCATTCTAAATGATATCAAGAACCCATCTTCCATAAAGGAATAGAAATCTCGTTCTTCATTGTCGAAGGGAACATCGGTTCTTATTTCTCCAGAATATGGACAAACTATGTCAAGGATTTAGATGCACACCTAAAACTGTTGCAGCAAGAAGAGAAAGATTTGATTACTCTTCAGAGTGCCCGAATATTCTCGACCAGTGTTCTTTTGGTGGAAGATGCCCTTTTTGCTGCCGGGCTCAGCCCTGTCGACCCTCAAAGTAAGTTCTTGTCCCCTTCCTATGTTGATTGTATCTTAGCAATTTTATCACAGACCAAATTATTGTCTGTTGTATTTGTAGCCAAAAGGTCAGAGTTTATGGGCCAGATGAAGGGGGAGCTTGGTAAGCGTCAGAGAAGAACCGGTTCTGGGGAGAGGCATAAACCCGAGAAAAAACCCCGTTATCCTGAACCACATTCAAAGATGGCGAAGCAATCCAAGATTAGCCGGCAATCTTCTACGCCAAAAAAGAAGGAGATGGGAGTATCGGTTGCAAGAGAGAAGTCTCTCCTATCAAAGGGGAAACCAATAGTTGAGGAGGGGTAGATGGTTGAAAGAAATTTGGAAGGAATCGTCAAGGTTTTCCTTCCACAAGTAATGGTGATACTAGACGATTCTGATGAGACGCCACCGACTGATTCTGTAGCCCCTCTGTCCGAAGGCAAAGAATTGTGCTCGGAGGGGGTTAGCAGTCCAAAAGCGCCCTCCGCACACGAAGGAGAACCCTTAGTCCCAACTGAGGAGGTGAGGAAAGTTGACATAGATGTCGAGGCACAGGAGGAGCCTCCTACCGGAGGGCATCCTCCCGAAGAATCGAGGGAGGTCGAGGAAGAGACCGAGGCCCCGAGGAGGATGGAGGAAATAGGGTAGGTGCCTGTGGATCAAGAAGAGACCTCAAACGAGGAGGAAGTCCAGAGCGAGGTTCCTCCAATAGAGGCCTCGGGAGGAACGGACAAGCAGACCGAACTCTCTCGGGCCAAAGTATCCCATGCCGAAGCTCTAGTCGAAGAGGCAAGGCGAATTGGGGTTCCTCGGACCAAGCCTCCACAAGTCAATCCCCTGGCTGTGAACTCGCTCGCGCCTAACCCAGAGATTGAGGAGATGTTGTCTACTCTGATGCGATCTGTCTTATATGAGAGGGATGGCTCCTCGGTCGAAGAGGACATTGTCACCGTAGCGTTTGAGCAAGCTGGCATACCGAATGATATCAAGCTTCTTTCCGAAATTATAATCACTCGCTTATCAAGATAGCGTCAGCATACACCTCCCGGGTAAGTAGGAATATCGAAGCATTTCACTTTCATAGAGTAGTTTAATCGAACTCATCACGGAAGTTCATTTGCAGAGCGCTATCAAATGAGGTCGTTGTGCTGTCGTTTGAACCTGGTTGCGGGAGCCTGTGCTCAAGCCAGGAGGGAGGTTACCATCCTTCGAGAAAAGGTAGCATCGACGGACAAGCTTTTCAAGGCCTTAAGAGTGGCTCAAGAGAATATCAAGAAATCAGAGAAAACCAAGAGAATCGCTCTAGAGAGCGTCCAGATTTTAGGCCAAAGCCAACGAACTCAGAGGAGCTCACGATTCAGTCGACAAGGCTCGGTCAGAATTACTGAAATGCAAGTCCGAGCATGCTCAAGAGATTGAGGCCTTGAAGAGATGCTTCAACGAGAGGTGGGATGACCTAAATAGGAGTTTCACCAAGGAAATGAACGCTTTAAATAAGAGGCTTGATGAAAGGATGATAAATCTAGATGGCAACAGGAGTGAATCGCAAACTTACTGCCGATCTAGCCCATTCCCAGCGAGAAGTCAAGGAGAGACAGTTGAGGATCGATAACATCAGGGGGAGGATGTATCAGTACAGGGAGAACAAGTTAAAGGCACATGATAGGATCCCGGAGCTGAATACAAAAATGGCTCGGCTGGAAGAGAAGGTATGACATTTTCTTCTTTTTATGTTTTTCTTCTTAATTTGATTGGTCTTGTATCTTCAGGTGAGCAGGATGGCATCTGAAGCCCATAATCAATTAAGGGCTTTGAGAGCGGAGTTGGCCTCGAGTCATCAGAGGTGTTCCGAACTCGAGGGCCAAGTGACTGAAGCCAATAGACAGGCTGCTCTGATGGTGGAAGAGTATAAAAGTTATGCTCAATTTTTAGATGAGTGCAAGGCAGCCTGTGCTGATGCATTTCAATTTGGAGAGAAGGAAATGCGAGCAAAGATTTTTCAGAGATACCCGGAGTTAGACCTCTCCTTTTTAGAATTCGATTACTATGACGTTCGCACACTGGGGACCGAGCTATCTGCCGAAGCTGAATATAAGGAAATCCCAATGTTGATTGTGAAGTCGTCCCAACACAATGCAAGTCCCGAATCCAGAGGTGGCTAGCCGAGGGGAAGAGAGTTTTTAGTATGTTGCCGAAGAACCCGAGGCTCCTCGTCCAGCCACGTTCGAAAGTAGGTGAACCAAGTCAGTCTTCCCGAATATCATTGAAGCTGCTCCTGAGGCTGAGCCCAAGTCTTAAGGGATGTTCTTGTAATTTTCTTTTTCTTACAATTTGAGGGCTTAGCAGAACCTTATTTGATGATATGAATGGATCTTTCGCTTTTCTTCATATGTTATGTTGTTTTGGCATCGCGTGTTAGATGGTCTTTTAACTCGTTCATGACTTGCCTAAACTTAACTTATTATAAAGCCAAGTAGATGAACCAGCTCTTAGAAAAATTTTAACAACTTTGTCGAGATTGAAGAGGTCACTTGATCTTGTCGAGGCTAACTCAACCAGATCCGTCAAAGTAGAGAATTGCTCAGCTTTGCCGAAGTAAAGATAATAACTCGGTTTTTACAAAGTAAAGGGAATAGTTCGGCTTTGCCGAAGCACAGGAGATAGCTCGGCCCCTGCCGAAGCACAGGAGATGACTTGGCCTCTGCCAAAGCATAGGAGATAGCTCGCCCTTGCCGAAGCACAGAAGATGACTCAGCCTCTGTCAAAGGGTATTTTGTTTTTCTCAAGGCATTCATTTCATTGTTACCGCCTTGTCTTTTCCTATGCAAGCTTTCTTTTCGTATACATTAAGCGGTCGATCGCCATAGGACCGCAAAGGCTTTGCTAGGCTTGCTCGTACCGAAAATAGCCCTCGCATTTAAGTCTTCTGATCCAAGATCAAGACGCGATCTCTTACTTTTTACTGTTATAATGGGAGAGTCCTCCGGTATACCTTGTGGATTACTGAGTTCCAACAAAATATTGATATGTGGTCCCGAATGTGACGCGATCATCGCGCCCTGAGTCCGAAGCTCTTCTTCGTTAATAGCTGCCCCCCATTTAACGTCTATAAAAAGGGAAGAGCAGAGGATGCTTGAGCATATCCTGAAGGTTTTCATATTCCGAGGGCAGAAGGAAATGTGTGTGCCCCATCCTATGTCAAAGTTGAAGACTGTAAGGCCAGATCTTTCCTTCGAGATTTGGCTCGGCTCTGATAGTTGGGATGATGAAGAAGTTGTTGAAAAGCAAATTATCCTCAAAAGAGGAGTCATGGAGGTCATATACGAAGCGCAAAAAGGGAATAGAGGTCATATAGGAAGCACACGCGAGCGCTTTCTACTTGGCCCTATTCATCCATTGTGGAGCCATAAAGGCCATACAGGGAATGCAATTTTTATGGGCCTTGGCTCCCACGGGCCGTCCATCAACCATGGTAACCTTAAATGGGTTCCATTTTGGATCCTTCAATTTATCCAACTAAAGTCTAAAGGTTCATGGGATGGCTTCTAAGGGGAAAGGATGCCAAAAGTAAGTGCCTTTAGGCCTCTTTCCGTATTGTTGCTCTTCGTCCCGGGGATCGCAGCTCGACAGAGTTCTCTTTTTTGATTTTGCTTTCTAGAGCTAAAGCCTCGTCGATGCAACATAGATTGCTAAACTTGGTTTGTTCAAGCATTTTCTAGAATTTTCTGTGCTTTGAAGCACTTGTAATGCCTTGCAAGAGGCTCTAACTTTTGTAATGAGATATTGTTGAAATTAAAGAAGTCTTTCTTTTCATATATTGTCTCTTCTTGCTATTCTGTTTCTTTTAAGCATTAGTTTTTCTGACGCACAATGTCATTGCATCATTTCGATACATAAATCGTCCATAGGCGCATTAGTTTTTTCTGAATCGAACGGGGTGCGGGACGAAGGCTCAGGCCTACTGAGATATAGGAACACTCGATAGGGCATCTTTTTGCTAAGGAGAAGACCTCTGAATGGCTGTGCCCAATTGAATAAAATGCCTATTATGCCCGGGATGCTTTAGGGACTTGGCTATATTTTGGTGACCCAGTTTAGGCTTACTGTTGTGCGCCAGATTATGTTGATCCTTCATGGATAGAGTGCATGATTCGTCTTAGATTACAAGAAAACCTGAGTGGCCTTACCGGCTCTTGGTGGGAGTTTGGTCATGCCAAAAATCCTTGAGAGTTTTTACTTAGTTCATTGAAATCGTAATAAATGGCTTGGTCATGCCGAGGGATAAAGAGGGTTTTACCCCACTCCATTGGGGTATGTAGATTATTGCTCAACGAACACTTTCTCTGGAAGATTATGTCTGGACCAGTCAAGACATGAAGTGGCTCACTCGGACCCATCGAGATACAGAAAGATCGCTCGTCCCCACTAAGGTTCAGAGAAATAACTCGGCCATGCCGAGGTACAGAGAAATCACTCGGTCCTACCGAGACTTGGAGAAAGATTATATTTTTCTTGGTGCTGCCAAGGTACGAAGAAATCGCTCGGCCCTACCGGGTTTCGAAGAAATATCACTCGGTCCTGCCAAGGCTTAGAGAAAGATTATATTTTACTTGGCATTGCCAAGGTATGAGAAATCCCTCGGCCCTATTGAGGTTCGGAGAAATATCACTCGGTCTTGCCGAAGCTTGAAGAAAGATTATATTTTACTTGGCACTGCCAAGGTACGAAGAAATTGCTCGGTCTTGCCGAGGTTCGGAGAAATATCACTCGGTCCTGCCAAGGCTTGGAGAAAGATTATATTTTACTTGGTGCTGCCAAGGTACGGAGAAATCGCTCGGCCCTGCCGAGATTCGAAGAAATATCATTCGGCCCTACTAAGGTTTGGAGAAAGATTATATTTTACTTATCGCTGCAAGGTACAGAGAAATCGCTCGGCCCTACCGAGGTTTGTAGATAGGGATTCGAGGATCGCTGATTGGGCGAGACCTGTCCTTCGTAACAACATTTTGGAGAGGTAATCAAAATATGAACATTGCAATTTTAAAAATAAAGTCTCGCTATTGTAAACAGAATGAGTTTAGTAGAAGCATACTTTACTGAAGGTATATCCAGAGATTATCTGAATTCATGTCCGAGAAATAGATTTTCCATCCAGCACTGGAGTTTATAAGTACCGGGTCTAAGAACCTTTGCAACTTGATAGGGACCTTCCCAGTTCGGAATAGCTTTTCTTGCTCTAACGGCTTAAAGACAGATGCCTTGCGGAGCACAAGATCACTAGAGAGGAAGGATTTCCCTTTAACTCAGGAGGAATGATATCGGGCTACCCTTGTTGATAGGCCGCCATTCGGATTTGGGCATTCTCTCTGACTTCTTCTATCAAGTCGAGATTGATTCGGAGTTGTTTGTCACTCGACTCCTTCAAATAATTCTCCACTCGTGGTGAAGGTAGTCCAATCTCTACGGGAATGATGGCTTCAGTACCGAAGGCCATTCTGAACGTAGTTTTGCCTAGAGTTGGGCACTGGGCCGTGTCGCCTATGGGCCAGCACGGCCCGGCATGAATCGGGTTGTGCCTGGCATGACCCGGCATGAACCGTGCCATGCCAGGCTCAAAAAAATCGATCGCTAGCCCGGCATGGCACAGCCCGTGATGGGCCCGTGCCAGCTCAGCGTGCCATGCCATGCACGGCCCACATGGGCCTGGGCCATGTTGGCCCAAGTGGGCCTGTGCCATGCTGGCCCAGGTGGGCCTGTGCCGTGCCATGCCAGGCATGACCCACATGCCTGGGTCGTGCCAACCTATAAGGGCTTGTTAAAAAAATTTTAAAATTTTTTTAATAAATTATAAATTTATTAGAAATAAAAAAATTATTAATATAAAGCCACCTTAATGGTAAGAGATTTGGCTTAGACCCCTACCAGTTTATTAATTTAAAATTAAAATGGTACATGAGGGGAGAGGGGCTAGACCTGACCTCCATAATACAATAAGAAAGAAGAAAAAAATAGATATGACTCACTTTAATAATTATATATATATATATATATATATATATATATATATATATATATATAAAATAGAGATGGCTCACTCATCAGTAGTATTTGTGTCATCATTATCCTCGCTGGTTAAGTCATGTCCACCTTTATCTTGAAGCCTCGCCTCAGCATTCAACCAATCTTTGAAGCAAAGAAGCATCTCAACCGTCTCGCTAGTCATCCTACTTCTTTTTCATCCAGAACACACCGACCTGCACTGAAAGCGAATTTCGATGCTACTGTAGACATTGGTACAGCTAAAATATTTCGTGCAATGGCAGACATAAAAGGACATTGATTTCTAATACTCTTCCACCAAGCTAATATATTTAGATTTTCTATTTGATCTTCATTATATGCAGAATGATGATCGTTTCGTAAATAAAATTCTAATTATTATATGTGAAAAATATTTTTTTAAGTTTATCATTGCTATTATTTTGACTAAAATAACAATATCAACTCCATGCCTTTTATTTATTTATAAGAATATATTATAATATATATATAATAAGATAGTTTTTTATTATATTAATAAGATAAGTACATAATAAATATTCACTACTTTGCGTTATTTGGTGCTGTTTCTGAAACTATTATTGTATATTTTGACATTCCATAATGTAATTTTTTTAAAAAAATAAAAAGACTAAGCCAACAATTTTGTAAAAAAAATTGCCCATGCACGGCCCACCAGGGGCCGTGCCTCGCACAGTTATTCTTTTAAAACATAAAAAGATTGAACCAATAATTTTGTAAAAAAAAATTACCCAGGCACGGCCCACCCCGACATGGCCTGTGGCCCAAAATGGGCCACGTGCCATATCGGGCTGCCAAAATTTTTTAACAAGCCATACCCGACATGGCCCGTTAAATTGGCCGACTTGGTGGGCCTAGGCCGTGCCAGGCACGACCCAGTGCCCACCTCTAGTTTCGTCCGTGAGAACCCTTTGGGTGGTTCGATAAGCCCATAAAACGTGATAAAGCTCATCCATCTACCTGCCACGTGCCCTGTTGAGGCGAGCTTGATCCCCTACATCAAGGTTCGTTAGTTACTTCTGCCTTACCGTTGGCTTGGGGGTGCCTGATAGATGTAAGCCGATGGCGGATGCCATGATCCTCACAGAACTCTCGAAATTTAGGATTATCAAACTGCCTGCCATTTTCGATGATGATAGTGTGGGAAAGGCCGAACCGATAAATAATAGATCTCCATATAAAATCCCTAGTCCGAGCTTTAGTTATCTGGGCAACTGCTGTAGCCTCGACTCACTTGGTGAAGTAATCAATTGCTATGAATAGAAACTTCCTTTGTCCTGTAGTAAGAGGAAAAGGGCCGAGGATATCCATCTTCCACTTAGTAAAGGGCCAAACAGACAATATTCGTGTCAAGTGAACAGAAGGGAGCCTCTAGATATTTGAATGTCATTGACATGAGTCACAGGCTCGGACGAAATCGTCAGAATCCTTCTTCATGGTTGGCCAATAGTATCCTTGGTGCAGCACTTTGTGGCATAAAGCTCGGCCACCAAGATGATTGCCATAGATGCCTTCATGGACCTTCCGAAAAGCATAATCAGCTTTTGACGGCCGAAGGCATTTGAATAATGGTATGGAGAAAGATCGCTTGTACAGCTGGTCATCGGCAGGACATAATGAGTCACTTGCATCTTCAGCTTCCTTGCCTCCTTTATGTCGGTCGGGAGCGATCCTTCTTTAAGATACTTGAGAATCGGGTTGAACCAGGAAGGTTCGGCCTCAATTTGCATCACCCGATCAACGTCAGCAATGCTAGACTTTTCAAGGATTTTCAAGTGAAAATTTTGATCAAGATCCATCGAATCCGTAGTCGCCGAGATAGAAGGTCAGCTCGCGCATTCTTTGTTCTGAGAATTTGAATGACTTCAAGTTTAGAAAAATGAGAAGACAAGTCGAGCACCTTTTGGAGATATCGAACCATATTTGGTTCTCGAGCTTCAAATTCTCACCGCACTTGGCCTGCGATCAGTTGGGAGTTAGTGTATGCATTCAGTCTCCTCACCTTCAAGTCGCGGGAAATCCAGAGTCCGACAAGCAAAGCCTTATATTCTGCTTCATTAGACACTGGGAAGGAGAAGTGGATGCTGTACTTGAAGGTCGCACCCTCTGGACTGGTGAGGACCAAGCCGGCGCCAGAACCGTTAATGCTGGAGGACCTGTCTGCATGAAGCAGCCACAGAGCTTCAAGCTTCGATTGCTCGGAAGTATCCAGAGTGGAACCATCCTCTGGTATGGTACACTCAAGGAAAAAATTTGCTAGAATTTTTTTTTGATGGCCGGATGAGGTTGATACTGGATATCATGTTCACTCAGCTCAACGGCCCATTTGGTCATCCTTCCTGACACCTCCGGACGATGAATAATTGATTTGATAGGTTGGTCAGTTAGGACTACCACAGTATGTGCTTGAAGATAGGGCCGCAACTTTCGAATGGAAGTTATTAAAGCCAACACCATCTTTTCAATCTGGGTGTACCTCGTCTCAGCATCCCAAAGTATTTTGCTGACATAATAAATTGGCTTTTGGATTTTTCCTTTCTCCCGGACTAGCACAGACCCGATGGCATTCTCTGAGACTGCTAGATACAAGTATAGGATCTCCCCGAGCCTTGGGCTACTGAGAAGAGATGGTGAGCCGAGGTATTTCTTGAGGTCCTCAAAGGATTTCTGACAATCCAAGGTCCACTAAAAATTCTTAGCTGATCAAAGTGCCTTGAAGAAGGGCAAATATCTCTCGGCCGATCGAGCAACAAAGCAGTTGAGGGCTGCTATCCTCCCGTAAGGCGTTGCACCTTCTTGAACAACCTTGGAGATGCATCTGCTGAAGAGCTTGTATTTTCTCTGGATTTGCTTCAATGCCTTATCGGGAGACCATGAAGCCCAAGAACTTTCCAGAGTTGACTCCAAAGGCACATTTGGTTGGATTTAGCTTCATCCAATACCTCCGGAGCATTGCGAAGCTCTCTGTAAGATCATTGATATGCTGAGACACTTCCTTGCTCTTGACCAGCATGTCGTCAACATAGACTTCCATGTTCCGACCAATTTGTTCTTTGAAAACTTTGTTAACCAGCTTTGGTAGGTCGCCACTGCATTTTTTAAACCAAAAGGCATAACTCGATAACAGTAAATACCTTGATTAGTAATGAAGGCATTCTTTTCTTCATCTTCGGGTGCTATCCGAATTTGATTGTAGCCCGAGTAAGCATCCATGAAGGTCAGCATCTGGTGGCCCAAGATAGCATCCACAAGCTAATCAATTCGGGGCAGAGGAAAACTATTCTTCGGGCAAGCCTTATTGAGGTCCGTGAAGTCGATGCAGATTCTTATTTGCCATTCGATTTCTTCACCATGACAACATTCGCCAACCAATCGGGATAGTTCACTTCCCGAATGAAATTAGCTTTAATAAGCTTATCAACCTCCTCTTCAATGGCCTTCTGATGTTCAGGGGCAAAGCTTCTTTTCTTCTGCTTAATTGGCCATTCCCAGTATATCTGAAGCAGACTAGGCGAAGACGTCAGCATTCCTTCAAAAAAACTTGACCAAATCTTGTCGAGGCTACCCTTTCAATTGTGACTCGATCCTTATGGTTCGGTCTGGTCAAGCTTTGTCAAGTGGCACCTCTTCGAGTTCTTCAGCTGGTTCTCCTTGTTGCTCGGTGAAATCCTTCCGAGCATCCAGCCCATCAACCTCGGATTTTCTAGACTGAAGATCATAAATGAAGCAGTACCGAGCCATAGCTTGACTTCCCTGGACTATTACCACCCTTCATTCTGTGGAAACTTCATGGCAAGGTGAGGGATGGATATAACAGCTTTAAGGGACAACAGTCCGGGCCTGCCGAGGATCACATTGTAGGGCGACCGAAGCTTGGTCACTAGAAAATCCATGTGAACAATAGCTATACTTGGCCAAGTGCCCACCCGAACCATCAATGTAATAACTCCTTCGAGAGTAATTGCGTCGCCAGTGAAACCAATCAAGGTAGAGTCTATGGTTCGAAGATCTTCCATCCGTAATTTCATTCTCACAAAAGCATCAAAGTACAAAACATTAACAGAGCTTCCACTATCAATCAAAATACGGTGTACATCATAATCATTCATGTTAAGAGATACAACTAAAGCATCATCGTGCGGATACTATATCTTCGGAGATCTTCATCAGAAAAAGAGAGCTCATCGATCCGAGCCTTCTTCGATGGATTCTTCGCTTCACTCAGCCGAGCCAGTAAGGAGTCGATCATTGCAATCATATTGACATTGCCAACATTCGACGGGTTTGGTGGAGGTGGTTGGCGAGGCTCAAGCTGACGCTCTCCTCTATTGTTCGACTCAGGGGCTCTTCTGAATCGATCCAACCTTTCCCATCGGATGAGTTGCTCGATTTCATTCCGAAGCTGCAAGCACTCTTCAGTATCGTTCCCATGATCCTGATGAAAACGACAATACTTGGTCATGTCTCTTCGAACCGTATTCCCTCGGAGAGGCGGCGGCCGAGGGATCTAGCGCTCGATCTCCATCAAGATCTATGCCCTCGGTGCAATGAGGGGAGTGTACTGGTTAAACCTCCGGGCTGGACTCCGAGTACAATTTTTGGGTGGCAGCGGAGGAGCTCTCTGGCGACGGGGCAGACTTGCATGGCAAGAAGGTTGGCTCTTCTTCGAACCTTTAGTCTCTTTCTTCTTTGATTGTTCGGCTCGGGCTGACCTTTGTGACTCCTCAACCCTGGCATACTTTTCTGCCAAGGCCATCATGTCAGAGAGGCCCTTTGGATAGTTGACCTCTAGGGCTAGATAGAATCACCCTTCTTAGACACCTCGCCTGCCAAAGCGGACATGGCCACCTCATGGTTGAGATGGTCTACCTCCAACATGGCCATGTTAAAACGGCCTAGATAATTCTTCAAAGACTCCACCTCTCGCTATTTGACCTCAGAGAGGGAGTCGGACCTTCTGCGGTAGCGACGGCTACTGACGAGCTGACTAATAAACAGGGAGCTCAGCTCGTCGAAAGAATTAATGGAACCTAATTTCAAGCTATTGATCCAGGTTCTGGCTGACCCTTTAAGAGTAGAGGGAAGGCTCGACACAGGATCGCATCTGATGCTTCATGGAACATCATGATGGATAAAAAGCTGCTCAGATGGTCATCGAGATCGGTGGATCCATGGTACGGCTCGATGGTGGTGAGCTTGACATCGGGAGGAATTACTTCCTGCATAATCTCTTCAGAGAATGGGATCCCCTACTCCATCTTTGATTGGGGAGGAGGAACTTGCATGACGACATCCAACTCTTGTCGCCACTCTCGGCACATCTCCTGGAGCTGTCTTTGAACCTCTTCATCCCGGGTAGTAGGAGAGAGTGGTCGAGGGGACCGTGACAGCAGCGTCGAGTCATGGCGAGAGTACCCCAAGGAGAGAGATTGAGCTCGCCAAGATCTAGGCAGGCTCAACTCTTGAGCCCTTTGCGGTGCTGGCTTAGGCCCTCTTTGGTTAGGTTGTTGAGGGTGGCTCGTGACTTCAAGCGGGTTGGAAGAAAAAATTGCTGGAGGAGCAGGGGCGGCGACTTCATCAGGGAGTTGTGGAGCAAGGGTAGCGGACGGGGAACTCCATGGAGTTCTTGTACCAGCTGGGCCAGAGCTTGAATTTACTGGACCAACATGGCAAACTAGTCCTGGGTGACCACGGTTGCCGGCAGCGAGGGAGTTTCGACCGGCGGCGGCTACAGAGGCATCATATTGTTCATGGGATCAAAGCCTCTGGGAGGTGGTCTGATCCTAAGCATCTGAAGTTGCTCTCCTTCGATTGGCCATTGAAGGGTTGTTCTCCTAGTTTTAAGCCTTGTCTCCTTGATTACAAGTTTGTGGGACTTGAAGCCCTTCCTCTAGCACCAATCTGTTGCTGTAGAAATTCGTTCTCCAACTCGGGCGCAGTCCTTCCACTGATCTAGGTGTCATCCCTTCGCTCGAACGGACCTGCAAGACAGTCCTCTCGTAGGGAACGTTGGGGGTGGCCTCTATGGAAGACCCTCCGATGCCAAGTCAGTGAAAATTCACAGCAAGCATATAAGAGGAGAAGGCTCTTGTAGAAGAGTCCCTCAAGAATGGCCTCCTAAAGCTCTGAATGCTCTGCTTGAGCTTCAATCAATTTTTAGTGAGAGAGTGAGCGTACCTAAAAATTCTCGAAAAAGGTATTTATAAACTGTCCGAATGTTGGCAGGTTGCTTACCTAATTCCTTGAACATGTCATGAGAAGTAGGAAAATCAAAATGATTTGACTCTGATTCAAATCAGGTTTGTTACGAGGCCGGTGAGATTCGAATCATATTTGTTAGAGGATCAACGGCTAGAGAGGCTAGTTGATGCTTTGAGATTCGACGATTTATAGACCCTAGGCCACAATTACAATTATTGGCTTTATTTCCCTCTTAAGACGGTTGGGTGCCCATGTGGCTGAAATATTGTCATATAATCATGGATTTGAACTTCTGTTAATTTTAAGGAATCCACTTTGGAAATCAAGCGATTGGAGCTATCCGTTGTGTGAAGGATTCATCATGATGATAGGCACATGCACACTTGGGCTAGATGTAGGGGTAGCTTGATTCCAAAGAGGTTCAAAGATACCTCAGTCTGGTCAAGGTATAGGGATAGCTCGATTTGACCGAGGTACAAGGATACTTTGGTCTGGCCGAAGTATAAGGATACGTCGGTCTGGACATGGTATGAGGGTACTTCAGTCTTGCTGAGGCGTAGTGGCTTTATCTTTTTCTGGATGAGATAACCGACGAATTAGAAATCAAAAGTGATCCCAATCTTTTTATCGTGCGTATGAATTTTACCGTAATAACAATTTTACCCTACATCAATGGGTTTGCAAAATCCTTTCTTGTTCAAAGGCATGGCTTCGTTTCTGTGTTGGAGTTGAAATATGTTACGAATGGTGTTTCAGCCGATGGAACCATTCCTTGGGCACAAGTCAAACAAACATCAGAAGTCAAAATACAGGGAAGTTCAAAGGATAAGAGGATGTTGTCAAGGCAAACAAAATAGTGAAAAATAGATGAAAATTATTATTATTATGTTACATATGGACGATCACACTAGTCTAGCATGAGTCAAACCCAACATATCGGAGTACAATATATGCGATAAGACTATAGGACATAAATCACCCGGTCTCCAGGACCAAAAACCAGAGTGATGGGCCACCCGGGCAGCTACCCAATCAGCCGCTGAGTTAGCTTCCCGGTAGACATGCCGAACCTGAACTCTGGAAGTCTGATAGAGCAGAGAACTGATATCGCATAGCAAAGGATTAGTAGGAAAGGGTCGCCGGAGTCCTGCCGGAGCCAACGCACCACAGTAGTAGAGTCCCCCTCGATAATAAGACGACGAATGCCCAGACTGCGGATAGCATAAGATATGCCAGCATGTTGGTCCAGATAGCAACCCAAGAGGGGGGGTGAATTGGGTTTTTCAAAAAATTAAACTCCTTTTAAAAAAATAATCCCCCAGCGGAAGTGAAAACTTAGGTGTACACGAATTAAAACAGATTATGCACAGATAGAGAGTTAGAGACAAGGAAACAATCACTGCAAACACAAAAATTTTATAGTGGTTCGATGTACCTACACCTACATCCACTCCCAAGTACCTCTTGGGTCCACACTATAATCAATCTGATTACAGCAGAGTTGTTTTACAAGCTCACAACTCGAACTTGTTGTTTTCCCGGGTGCACAACGAACCCAGCTGGTTTTCAAGGCTCACCAGCACAAAACCTTACAACACAAGCTACTGCTTGCACAAGGCTAACTGCCTCAACTGAATCAATCCCCTGATTGACCCAGCAAACAATAACGTTTTACAAATCAAAAGCTCCTCCAATGAGCAAATATACAATGATAGAACAAAGATAAAGATATAGGAATCAAAGCCTGATTTGCAGATCTTGGTGGCTTGCTTCTTCTCTTCTCTTGAGTGGATCTTCCTTTAGTATGCTCTTGAAGCTCAGAAGATCAGAAAACTAGGGCTTGCTTCTTCTTTTGAGATTTCTTCAAAATGGAACTAAGAAAGCTAGAATCTCTCTCTTTTTTGTTGAAATCAGTATAATCTTTCCTTTCGAATCTTCCCTCTTTTCTCTTTTGATTTTCTGATGATTCTCTCTTGTTTCTCTTTTTTTTTCTCTCTCTTTTGTCTTCCTCTTCTTATTTTTCGGATACAACAAAAGCCCCTTCTTATAGACCCTTCTTAATCCATAAATAGCTGAAAACTATCCGTTAGAAATAAGTGTAAGAAGGATTAGAACCAAATAAGGTAATAGCCGTTGGGATTAAAAGATAAAGATAAAGTTTAGAGACATTCTGACAGTTCTGGAGTCGTTTCTGACAATCTGGAGTCGACTCTAACTTTTCTGGAGTCGGCTCTAAATCGAAAATCCCAATCCGCTCGATCTGGAGTCGTCTCTGACTTTTCTGGGGTCGACACAAAAATCTCTGGAGTCGACTCTAACAGTCCAGGTGTCGACTCTAAGTCGTGACCAGAAAAACCATCGTTCTGTCTTTCTGTTGGAGTCGGCTCTAACAGTCCAGGTGTCGACTCTAAATTCTGTGCCGATTTCGGAGTCGACTCTGCGATTCCATGTGTCGACTCTAATGTCTGCAATCTTACCTTGACATTAGATTCGAACTAGAACTTGATTTGTCTTGTGATTTTGATTAATAAATCAAATCATAAACTGAAAAACTTAACCAAAATCATTAGTAACTTCAAATGTTATACTCAAATAGTTTTGTTAATCATCAAAATCAATAATTGGGTCAACAATCTCCCCCTTTTTGATGATGACAAAAACTTTGAGTATATGCATTAAAGATTCATTTGAAATAAGCGTTATAGACATTGTTAAAGCTTTAAAACTTCTAACAGAGAATTTGATGCCAAGTTTCAAAATGAACTTTAGAAACATACTTGAGTTCTATTATAAACAGCAATCAAGATGATTTAACTTTACACAGAAAATCATTAAGCTCCCCCTGCATTAAATAACTCCCCCTATGCAAGGTACATGTAAATAAACTGAAATCGATTTGATACCAATTGATTAGAATTTATAAATTTCTCTCCATCTCAAAATTTCTCTCCCCCTTTTGAGATATGCCAATTGATTAAAACATATTGAAATCTTATATTTTTTTCATTCTCTCTCCCTATTTTCTTTCTCTCTCTCTATGCATATACAAATTTCTCTCCCCTTTTTTGTTATCAGCAATAAGGTGAGTTTAAAAATAATAATGTAGGTTATCAGAGCGAGGTTGTTGGTTCATTCAATCATAGAGATAGTAAACTTCATAATTGTATTTCAATTCAAGATGCATTACATGTGTCTATTAAAATACATTCACAGTAAAGTACCATATCAATTAGAAATTCCTAGATACAAGCTAACAAAGTATAGTAAACTAGAAATCCTAAGATACAAACTAGAATAAGAAAAGCTAATCTTAGGTTTCTAATAGGTTAGGGTAGGATAGGCTTAGATAGGGTATCACTATAGGAAATAGAAGGTCAATCAAACATGTTTGTAGACAATTTTCTTCAGATGACCTATCATTTCCATAATCTCATCTTTTTGTGATTTCTTAAAGCCTTCAAGACAACTCTCAATTGAGCAACAGCAAGGTCTATATCTTTCTTCAATTGTCCAGTAGCATCTAGATAAGCTCTAGATCCATCTGCAATCCCTTCCAGCCTTTCAAAAATCTTTTGAAGCTCAGTACTAAGGGACTCTGCAGAGCGGCTAATGGAAAATGAAATCAAGTCAAGTCTGGAATTGATCTCCTCCTTAAACTGTCTGATGTCATCTCTCATCTGACTAATCTCATCTCTCCTCTGACTGTCATACTCAGCTAATAATGCTCTGAGCTGACCAATCTGCACATCTGAAAATCTCCCAGATACAAATGCTGTCTGAGGTGGAGGTGAAGGGTATGTGCTTGGTCCAGCCTCTGAAGGTCCAGCTGTAGATGTCCCGCAACAGATGGGTCAGGGATGTCCTCTGCTCTGGCCTCCTCAACTCTGGCCTCCTGTCTCTCTTTATCCAAATACCATTTACCTTTCTGAAGCCCATACGGTGAATGGTAGAGACACTGTAGTAGTCTGTATGCCTTAGTTTCCTCAGTGGCTCATTATCCATGATCAACACACCTTGGCTTCTAAATACCAAAGTCAGAATCATACCATATGGCAATGTGGATCTTTTCTTGGTAGCTGCCTCTGCCATATAGCCTATCATCATCCCAGCTAAATTTACTGGCCTCCCAGTGATGATGCAATCCATCAGCAAGATGTCTCGCTCTGAGACATACTCAAATCGGCCTATCTTGGGAAATAAGATCCTCCCGCAGATGTTATGAAGTAGCCTGAGTTCCAAGTTTAGTTGATTTGCCATAATCTCCTCAAACTCAGATACCTCTCTCCCAGCATCCTAGATAGGGCACCACTTCGATCATCATGCTGACACTCATTTAGCCCAACAGTGGGCATCTCTAACAAATTTCCAAGGATCTCAGCAGTGATTACAACTCTTGTTCCTCTAACATAACTTACTAAACCTCCCTCTCCTCTACTCAAATCATTGTAGAACTCTCTTACGAGGGCAGGGTAAGTAGGAATATCCAATGAACAAGCCTTTTCCCATCCCATTTCCTTTAATAGACGGCCAATAGCAAAATCTCGAAGCAAAGAAATCAAAATCAACTTTCCTTCCGGTTGTGATAGCCTTACCCGCTAATAGGTCGATATGTGGAGAAGATGGAGAAGGTGGAGAAGCCTCTTGGGTGGCAGATGATGAAGACGAAGCTTGCCTCCGAATCGTGTCTCCTCGTGGGAACCGCCGATCCACCAACAGTAGCACGCCTCTTAGGAGCCATAGGGTTTGATTGGAATGAGTAATCAAGAGATTTGAAGGGTTTAGAGGTGTTGGAATCAGTTTGGAACTCTAGAGAGGATTTGAGAAGATAGGATTCGTTTAGGTGTCGACTCCGCCTTATATTTTGACCTAGGTTCACTTAGAGTCGACTCCCGCAAAGCGAGGTGTCGGCTCCGAACCAGAAAATCTGTCAGCGCCGAATTAGAGTCGGCTCTGCAAAAGCAGGTGTCGGCTCTAATTGCCCAGACAAATAGGAAGGTTCGGTGTGTCGACTCCACAGACTGAAGGTGTCGACTCCACAATAGTTTCAGTGAAAAATTTGAATTTCAAGGATCTGAAACTGATCAAATTAATCATCAAACTCTAGACAAGTGTCCCTTAACAATTGGGGAAACAATGAATCAAATTTCTAGATAAATTTCCTTATTGAACATAGAGGATTTTCAAGAAATTGATGAAGTCTAGATAGTTGTTGTCCTTAAGAGTTTCAGAAAGTCATTCTAAAGGATCACAAACTCCTAATTCTCCTCTAAGATAACAAAATCTTTCTTCACTTAATGGTTTGGTAAAAATATCAGCTAATTGATCATTAGTATTCACATATTCAAGACAAACATCATTGTTGGAAACATGTTCTCTGATAAAGTGATGTCTAATTTCTATGTGTTTAGTTCTAGAGTGTTGGATTGGATTCTTAGTTAGATTGATTGCACTAGTGTTATCACATCTAATAGGAATTTTATCAAGTGTGATACCATAATCTTCAAGTTGTCGCTTAATCCAAAGGATTTGAGCACAGCAACTTCCAGCTGCAACATACTCTGCCTCAGCAGTGGATAATGCAACCGAATTTTGCTTCTTGCTAAACCAAGAGATTAAGTTACTTCCTAAAAGTTGGCATGCACCACTTGTACTCTTCCTATCTAATTTACAACCAGCATAATCAGAATCAGAATAAGCAATCAACTTCAAAGTTGAGTCTCTAGAATACCATAATCCTACATTTTTAGTTCCATTTAAGTATCTAAAGATTCTTTTAACAGCAAATAAATGTGATTCTTTAGGATTAGATTGATATCTTGCACATAGGCAAACAGAAAACATAATATCTGGCCTACTTGCAGTTAAGTAAAGAAGTGATCCGATCATACCTCGGTAATGCTTCTGATCTACTTTCTTACCTTCTTCATCCTTGTCCAGCTTGCATGAGGGACTCATTGGCGTACCAAGAGGTTTAGCAGATTCCATACCAAACTTCTTGAGTATTTCCTTTGTGTACTTTGTTTGGTTGATGAAAATCCCCGCTTTCTCTTGTTTGATTTGAAGTCCAAGGAAGAAGTTGAGTTCTCCCATCATGCTCATCTCGAATTCTCCCTGCATTAACTTAGCAAATTCTTGACAAAGGAGATTGTTAGTAGCACCAAATACAATGTCATCAACATAAATTTGAACAATTAATAAATCCTTTTCTTTTCTTTTTAAAAACAAAGTCTTATCAACATTTCCTCTAGAAAAATCATTTTCAATCAAAAATTTACTCAATCTATCATACCATGCTCTAGGTGCTTGCTTTAAACCATAAAGTGCTTTGTGTAATTTGAAGACGTGGTTTGGAAATTCATGATCTTCAAAACCAGGAGGTTGTTCAACATAAACTTCTCATTTATAAAACCATTTAAAAATGCACTTTTAACATCCATTTGAAATAAATTGATATTGATGCAGCATGCAAAAGCAAGTAATAACCTAATGGCTTCTAATCTAGCAACAGGTGCAAAGGTTTCATCAAAATCTATACCTTCTTCCTGATTATATCCCTTTGCAACTAATCTAGCCTTATTTCTAATCACCAAGCCATTTTCATCCAATTTATTTCTAAAAACCCATTTAGATCCTATTATAGGGTGGTCTCTAGGTCTGTCTACTAGGGTCCAAACTTGGTTCCTAGTGAATTGGTTTAACTCTTCCTGCATTGCTAACATCCAATAACTATCTTTCTCAGCTTCCTCTATAGTTTTGGGTTCTATATGAGATACAAATGCAAGATGATTATTGATATTTCTCATTGATGATCTAGTCCTTACACCTTGAGATGGATCACCTATGATTAGGTCCTTAGGATGACCATAAGCATATCTCCAATCTCTAGGTAGATCTTTATCATTATGAGCAGTATCAATACCATCATCCTTAGGTGAGTCATCATCCTTAGCTTCAGGTTCTTGATCTGACATTTAATTTTTCAATACCTCTTTCAATCAAAGATGTATCTTCCTCATCATCAATTTTACCCGAACTTGATGCTAAAGACTCATCAAACACTATATGAATGGATTCTTCTACAACTAAGCTTCTCTTATTAAATACTCTATATGCCTTGCTAGATGTAGAATATCCTAGGAAAATACCTTCATCAGACTTTGCATCAAACTTCCCAAGATTGTCCTTACCATTGTTATGAATAAAGCATTTACAACCAAATGCATGAAAATAACCTAAATTGGGTTTCCTATTATGCCATAGTTCATAGGGAGTCTTCTTAAGGATAGGTCTAATCAGGGCTCTATTTAGGATGTAACATGCTGTGTTTATAGCTTCCGCCCAAAAATATTTTGGAAGTTGGCTTTCACATAGCATGGTACGGGCCATGTCTTCTAAAGTCCTATTCTTTCTTTCTACAACTCCATTTTGTTGTGGTGTCCTAGGTGCTGAAAAATTATGATGTATGCCTTTTTCAAAACAGAATTTTTCAAATAAGTGATTTTCAAATTCAGTTCCATGATCACTTCTAATAGACACTATGGTAGTGTTTTTCTCATTTGTGACTTTCTTAACGAATTTCAGGAATATTGAGAAAGTCTCATCTTTGTGAGCCAAAAACATTACCCAAGTGAATCTAGAGTAATCATCTACTATCACAAGACCATATTTCTTTCCTCCTAGACTTGTGGTTCTAGTAGGTCCAAAAAGGTCCATGTGTAGTAGCTCTAGTGGCCTAGTAGTTGAAACAACATTCTTAGATTTGAAAGAAGTTCTTGTTTGTTTTCCAAATTGACATGCATCACAGATTCGATTATTTTCAAAATTTAAGCTAGGAATACCTTTAACTAGATCCATTTTCAATAGTTTAGAAATTAGGTGTGTGCTTGCATGACCTAATCTACGGTGCCATAGCCAACCAATCTCATTCATCTTAGCATTATTAGCAACTAAGCAATGATTACTTGGAGATAAATTACTCAAATCAATTAAGTACACATTGCCATAACGTTTACCAACAAGAATAATGCTGTTATCAATGGGATTAGTAACAGTGCAAATAGAAGCTTCAAAGGAAACTTTGAAACCTTTATCACACAGTTGGCTAATACTTATCAAATTATGCTTAAGTCCATCAACATATAAAATTATCAATATGAGTAGATGGAGTAATTTGAATCTTACCAATACCCATGATATGGCCTTGACCATTATCACCAAAAGTAACTACTCCACCTCTTTTCGATTCAAGGGTGATGAATTGATCTTTGTCACCCGTCATGTGTCTTGAGCAACCACTATCAAGGTACCACTTTCTTTTCAGTCTGATGGCTGCAAGACACTCCTGCAAAATATTCATATCTTAACTTTAGGTACCCAAGCCTTCTTGGGTCCTTCATGGTTAGACGCAATAAATATTGTTCCTTTGGGAACCCAAATCATCTTTCTTTTATCATGTGGAGTTTTACACATATAAGATTTATGTCCTTTGTTTCCACATTTAAAACAAGTAATATTTGATGATTTTTCAGCATGTACAAAAATATTTTTCAAGGATTTTTGCTTTTTAAGTGGATTATATCCTAATCCAGCTTTATCAAAAATAGCTTTTTGATTGTCCAAAATCATATTAAGTTTGATAGAGCTCAAAGTAAATTTATCAACTATAGGTTTAAGTCTATCAACTTCATTTTTCAAGCTTTCATTTTCTTTCATCAAAAGTTCTTTTTCTACAACATGCTTTTCATTTTCTAAAGATAGATTTTGCATTTGATTTTTCAGATCTTTGTTCTTTGAACTTAATTTTGCAAAATCATCCATCAATTCATAAAAAGCACTATGCAACTCATCGAAAGTAAAGTCATCAAGAAAACTCGGACTTACCTCATCATTGTCCGCCA
The DNA here is from genome assembly GCA_900491605.1 of Calamus simplicifolius. NCBI lineage: Eukaryota > Viridiplantae > Streptophyta > Magnoliopsida > Arecales > Arecaceae > Calamus > Calamus simplicifolius. Next base: position 587,329 of record UESW01004137.1, on the reverse strand, counting down.
TGAAGCATAGATTGGCCATTTCACTCTTCTCTTCCTCTTCGGAACTTGAGCTTTCCGAATCACTCCATGTGGCCATCATTGCCTTCTTTTTGAATCTCCGGGTGCCTTTCTTTAGTTGTGGGCATTCAGATTTAAAGTGACCCGGCTTCTTGCATTCAAAACAGATAACTTCTTTTTCTTTGCCCTTGTCCTCATCTTTTCTAGCAAAGGGCTTTTTCTTTTCAAACTTCTTCTTCTTCATGAATCTTTTAAACTTCCTTGTGATGAGTGCCATGTCCTCATCATCACTTTCATCTTCAGATTCATGAGGCTCTTCCATATATTCAGAAATCTTAAGAGCCATAGTCCTCTTCTTCTTTGACTCATCATCATCAACATGTTGCTTAACTTGAAGCTCATGAGTCATCAAGGATCCCAATAATTCTTCCAGGGGTAGGGTACTTAGATCCTTTGCCTCTTGTATTGCAGTCACTTTAGCTTCCCAAGTCCTAGGCAAGGAACGCAAAACCTTCTCACAAGATCAGAATTATCATAAGATTTACCAAGACTTTTTAAACCATTAACTATATCAGTAAATCTTGTAAACATATCAGAAATAGATTCACATGCATCCATTTTAAACAATTCATACTTATGAACTAGCATGTTAATCTTGGATTCCTTGACTTGATTTGTTCCCTCATGGGTAACCTCAAGTCTATCCCAGATTTCTTAGCAGAAATGCAAATAGATATACGATTGAATTCATTTGCATCTAATGAGCAGTACAAAACATTCATAGGCATTAAGTTGTGCCAATTTTTTATCATGTTCATCCCATTCCGTTTCCGGTTTAGGAATCTCCATGCCATTAATCTAGCAGTGGGTGTGTGTGGTCCATTGACTATAATGCTCCATAGATCATAGTCAAGTGCTTGAATGAAATTTTCATTCTAGCCTTCCAATAACCATAGTTTAAGCCATTAAACAAGGGTGGTCTATTTGTAGATTGGCCTTCGAAAAAGATGAACCAGCTTGAGTTGCCATGTGGATCTTTGACTCTTGATCGTTAGATCAAATCAAATGAGCACTAGCTCTGATACCAATTGTTGGTCCAGATAGCAACCCAAGAGGGGGGGTGAATTGGGTTTTTCAAAAATTAAACTCTTTTAATAAAAAAACTTAGATGTACACGAATTAAAACATGCACAGATAGAGAGTTAGAGACAAGGAAACAATCACTGCAAACACAAGAATTTTATAGTGGTTCGGTGTACCTACACCTACATCCACTCCCAAGTACCTCTTGGGTCCACACTATAATCAATCTGATTACAGCAGAGTTGTTTTACAAGCTCACAACTCAAACTTGTTGTTTTCCCGGTGCACAACGAACCCAGCTGGTTTTCAAGGCTCACCAGCACAAAACCTTACAACACAAGCAACTGCTTGCACAAGGCTAACTACCTCAACTGAATCAATCCCCTGATTGACCCAGCAAACAATAACGTTTTACAAATCAAAAGCTCCTCCAATGAGCAAATATACAATGATAGAACAAAGATAAAGAGATAGGAATCAAAGCCTGATTTGCAGATCTTGGTGGCTTGCTTCTTCTCTTCTCTTGAGTGGATCTTCCTTTAGTATGCTCTTGAAGCTCAGAAGATCAGAAAACTAGGGCTTGCTTCTTCTTTTGAGATTTCTTCAAAATGAACTAAGAAAGCTAAAAATCTCTTTTTTTTGTTGGGAAATCAGTATAATCTTTCTTTCGAATCTTCCTCTTTTCTCTTTTGATTTTCTGATGATTTCACTCTTGTTTCTCTGTTTTTTTCTTTTTGTTTTCCTCTTCTTATATTTTCGATACAACAAAAGCCCCTTCTTATAGATACTTCTTAATCCATAAATAGCTGAAAACTATCCGTTAGGAATAAGTGTAAGAAGGATTAGAACCAAATAAGGTAATAGCCCTTGGGATTAAAAGATAAAGATAAAGTTTAGAGACGTTCTGACAGTTTGGAGTCGTTTCTGACAATCTGGAGTCGACTCTAACTTTTCTGGAGTCGGCTCTAAATCGAAAATCCCCAATCCGCTCGATCTGGAGTCGTCTCTGACTTTTCTGGGGTCGACACAAAAATCCTCTGGAGTCGACTCTAACAGTCCAGGTGTCAACTCTAAGTCGTGACCAGAAAAACCATCGTTCTGTCTTTCTGTTGGAGTCGGCTCTAACAGTCCAGGTGTCGACTCTAAATTCTGTGCCGATTTCCGGAGTCGACTCTGCGATTCCATATGTCAACTCTAATGTCTACAATCTTACCTTGACATTAGATTCGACTAGAACTTGATTTGTCTTGTGATTTTGATTAATAAATCAAATCATAAACTGAAAAACTTAACCAAAATCATTAGTAACTTCAAATGTTATACTCAAATAGTTTTGTTAATCATCAAAATCAACAATTGGGTCAACACAGCCCACGCCGCATATAACTCAGCTAGCGGCACTGACAAGTCAAGGGAACCAAAACCACCAGCCGCAATCATCAACCCTTCTGAGTCACGGATTACAAAAGCTAAACTAGCTAGACAACTTTGAACACTACCATCAAAGTTAATTTTGACAGACCCTAGTAGGGGGTTCCCAGAAAACAAAGACCGTATGGCGGTGCGCTGCCGAGGCAGCCGAGGAATCCCAGATGCTAGGTCTATCAACATCAAGTCCTGACTGGTGGATCATGTACTCATCAGAAAGGGACAGAGCTGTCCTAAGGATCTTGTGGGGGGGGGACACTCATATTAGAAAAAAATTTCTATTCCGAGACCGCCAAACCTGATAAGCAATATAAGCAGCCGAAGAGCTCAATCGACGTGTGCCCCTCCGCCCATCCTGCCGAATCATCCTCAGAAAAGAAGAACGAGAAGGGTCGCTACTATCAATACAAGACTGATAACCTGCTATCTGCCAGACTAATTTGACACTATCGCAAGTAAAAATAGCATGGTCAGCGGTCTCGTCCTCCACCCCGCATAAAGGGCATATAGGCTGGATTGAGAAACCCCTACTCGAGAGCAGAGAGCAAGTTGGAAGGCAGTCCCAAGCCAGCTTCCAAATGAACAGCCGCACTCTATGGTGAATAGGAAGCTTCCAAATCCAAGAGACATCCAGCAAATGCCTAGCATGTGGCCTGTACTCCTGTATAAGATCCCTAATCGGAGCATGAGTCGTATAGGATCTCCTCCAAAGTCTGATGTCCGAAGCACTGTCCGATATAAGCGGGATGGACAGAATACGTTGGGCTAGCTCCGCCCCAAATAGAGTGGCAACACGGGAGGTATGCTAGCAAGTACGATCCTGAGCTATTAAGTCAATGACTCTCGTACCACTAGTAATGTCAGTGCTCATAAAGGTAGGCCATCGGGACAATGGAATATCAGCCAGCCACGTATCCCTAAGCACATCAACAGAAGCACCATCACCAATCATCCATAAGAGACGAGGTAGCATAGCCAGAGCATGATGACACACCTCTTTTCAGAAGAAAGAGCAGGCACGAGTAGGCTGGGGAGGTGTGTAAGTGGTCCAATCATCATACTTAGCACGCATAAATGAGCTCCACAAACAGTCAGGATCAAGCAAAAATCTCGTCGTGTGCCTAGCAATCAATGCCTCCCTCCTCACAGTGAGGGACTGAATCCCAAGCCCTCCTTCCGATATCGGCATACAGACAACATCCCAAGCCACTAGGTGGATCCCATGGCCATCCTACATCGAACCCCAAAGGAAATCTCTAAACATCTCTCCATCCGCCTCAAGCAAGTCACCGGAATGGCTGCATTAGATAGAATGTAGAGGGGAAGAGAAGTAAGCACATAGCGAATAAGGGTAAGCCTGCCCATCATAGATAATCCAGTGACCTGCCACCCATCCAATCGAGCATGGACCCGGTGCTCAAGATCAAGAAAATCAAAATACCGTGGCTATCTTTCTGTAATAGAAATACCCATATAGGAAGCGTTTGCCGATCTCAATGGAGTAATTGCACGCAGGCACTTTATACAAATGCTCTAATAATTTGTGTCAACGAAAAATCATAACTATTAGTTTTCGCTGAGCTAGCCTTTGTCATTGAAGCCAAAAAAAAAAAGTTCCAGACTTGTTACGAATGCTGGGGGTTTTCCAATTTAATACTGGTTATATTTATTTTTAATATAACAAGGACGTATATAAAATAAGCTATTTTACAAGGAAATTGATTACTCATTAGGAACTCTCAACTCCTGTAAAAAAAATGGTTGAGTAAATATGCAATAGATATGATTTGATAGGTCCATAATGACTGAATAAATATATAACATACTCTATTACTAGGATATATATATATATATATATATATATATATATATATATAAAGGGAAAGATTAACTTGGTTATATTGCATGATTAAGTTTAAATTTGATCACCTCTTTTACCGTTAGATTTGCTTAAATTTTAAAGGAAAAAAAAAAAAGCTATTCATTAATCATTGTTAGCTTATTACTTTTTAAAAATATATATATTTATAAAACAATACAACTCATGCTTCTACCACAAAACGTATCTCTTTGCATTATATCCTTATAACAGTATAGAAATATAATATACTTTCTATACTATTATATTTTATCCATATGCTTATGGTATAGTTGTATAAGGATATAATATAGTAGCACATGGACATCATATACTATATATGATATCCTTGCATTGTGCCGTATCCTTATGTTTATGATACAACAGCATACGGTTATGATATAGTATATTGAATCATATCAAAAATGTTTTTTTTTTAAACGGAAGAGAGTGGTTAACAACATGCGTTAAAGTATGATGAATTAAGTAAAGAATACTTCAGAAGTATTATATGATTGACGAATCCTATTAAAATTTAAAAAAAATTATAAAACCACTATTAGGCCAGCTATGCTATATGAAAAAGAGTATTAGGTAATACTAAAATAATTTATAAATAAATTAAGTATAACAGAAATATGGGATGGATATGTAGCAAAATTTTAAAAGATATAATTAGAAATAATATATATGAGAAATGATAGGAGTAGCTTTAATTGTAGATAAAATAAGAGAAAATCGATTATGATGGTTTGGACATATACAATGAAGACATTTAGATGCTTTAGTTAGAAAGAATGATCTTTTAACAGTTCATGGTAATGATAAAGATAGAGGTAGGTCTAAACTAACATGGACAAAAATAATTAAGAGAGATATAGCAAAGTAAAAGAGGCTGATTCATGTAGCCGATCCGATCTAGCTAGCTGGAAAAAGGCTTAGATGAGTTGAGTTGAGTTGTGGACAGTGGTTAACAAGTGGCTTTTTTAGCTTTAAAATTTATGCAGATCTAATGATAAAGGAAGTAATTAGATTTAAATTTGGCTATGTAGCCAAGTCTACACATATAAAATCTTTTATAATTTGATTAAAAACTCGTGTCCTTAGAGTATATCGCTATTTATTCATTTAGAGAAAAATCCATGTTGTGGGTCTCTCGCATAATAATTTTGGATAGAATGGATGCATGGGTTTATAATAATTTAGGTTAAAAATAGAGTGTTATAAAAAAACTACTTAAATGAAATAATAGAAAAGTATATGAAAACTATAAGGTGGTTAAGAAAGAAGTTTAAAAGATGAAATGGAAAGCTAGATGTAAAACATATGAGGATTATATAATATGATAAAAATTAAAGATATATATATATATATATATATATATATTATAAGAGGAAGAAATAAAAAAACTAGAGATATATTTCAAGTTATGCCTAAGGTAATAATAATAATAAATTGGTTTAAGAGAAAGAGATCAAAAAAAATTGAAAAGTTATTTTAATAAATTATTAAATAAAAATTAGATGGATAATTTAGGATACTTTACTATTTTCATTGAGCATAAAGTTATGATATATACTCATAAAGTTAGGACATTTGAAGTACATGAGGCTATAGAAAAAATGAAAATAGAAAAAACTGTTGAATTTGATAAGATTTTTATAAAAGTTTGAAAATGTTTAGATAATGCTAGAGTAATATATGTGATAAATTTATTTAATAAGATTTTAAAAATTAAAAAAACTAATAAATGAAGGAAGAACATTATAGTACTAATTTAGAGTAAAAAAATATTTAAAACTGCTTTAATTATTGTGGTATCAAACTTATGAATCTGAAAGAGAGTAATTGAGCATAGATTGAGATGTATTACAAGAATATCAGAAAATCAAATTATTTGATGCTAGAAAGGTTGACTATAGAGCTATTTTCTTTCTTAAGAGGATAATGGAGAAGTATAAAAAAATAAATAGGATATTTATATGGCTTCTATTGATTTAAAGGAAGCATACGGTACGTAAGGCCACTACAAAAATCTTATAATGGGTGCCAAAAAAGAAAGGAGTACCTGTTAAGTATGTTAACATAATAAAAGATATGTATGATGAAGCGATTACTAGTATAATAACTATTAGTAATATACTAGTAAATTTTTTATTATAGTATATTTATATTAAGAATTTATTTTTAATTTTTATCCTTTTGTTTTAGTTATAAATGAGCTTACTAGATATATTCAGAATAAAATAATACCGGTAGATCAAATTAAGGCTAGAATTAATCGTAAGTTAAAATTATGGCAAAATGCATTAGAATCTAAAAGTTTTAGATTAAGTAGGATAAAAACTAGATACATAGAATGCAATTTAGTATAATTAAAAATAGAGATAAATATAAATTATAAATTATGGACCATGAAGTTACTAAAAATGATCATTTTTTATATTTAGGATTGATTATTCATAAGTAAGGAGAGATTAAGTATGATATTGTCCATAGAATTAAACAGGTTGAATAAAATGAAGATATACAAATAGAATATTATATAATCATAGAATACATGTCAAGTTAAAAAAAAAATAGGATAGCCATAATACCATTTATGCTTTATGACATGAAATATTTGGTAGTAAAAAAAAAAAACATGTACGTAAGATGAGTGTAATGGAAATGAAAATGTTAAGATGGATGTGCGGTAAGAAAAGAAAATATAGAATAAGAAATGAAATCATTTGTAAAAAAGTAAAAATAATTTCAATTGAGAGTAAATTAAGAAAATGATGACTTAAATGGTTCAAACATGTGCAATATAGACCTAGAGATATACTTGTGCAAAAAGGTGATTTGATGTATGTAAAGAAAAAAAAGAGAGAGATAGAGGTAGAGGTCGTCCAAAAATCATATGAAAAAATGTCATAAAGAAAAATTTAGAATATTTATATTTTACAAAAAATATAATTTAGAATATAGCTTAATGGAGAAAAAAGATTCATGTAGTTAATCTCAACTAGTTTAAGATTAAGGCTTTTGTTGTTGCTGCTGCTGTTGTTGTTGTATGGATGCGTAAGTTTGATCCCTTTATATCTTTCTATTATTTTTCTATGATGTAGTGAACAATTCAACTATTGTTTCATCTTTTCAATAGATGACTTTTCCTTTGTTTTTTTTTTCCCAGATAGTGACAAATTAAATCGACATGTCGAGGCTTTAGTTAAAAACGGTCTTAAAAATTCAACTTCTCTTTGTTTTCTTGCTTACTGTTTCTATCTTTGCATATTGTAAATTCTATACTTTATTTAATTTTCAAATAAGTACGAGAGTTTTGCTTTTTCCAGAATGAAAAGAAAAGTATTATCCTTTGAGATTAAACATATGCAAAGAGTATATACGCTCCTACTTGATGCCATGTAGGTATTATAAGTGTTTTTTGTGGAGTTATTGTTGTAACATTTCTATCTTAAGAAACTTATTGGTACGATTTTGATAAATTTAAACCAGCACAATTAAAGTCTTTATTTATTTTTATTTTTTTTGTACTTTTCAATTCAAGCTGAGGGTGTGCATGTGCCTGTGCATGCATGCGTGGGCGCAATTGTATGTGTGCAACCAACGCATGTGCTTGCATCCTTGAATAAGATATGATACTTTAATAATGATATAAGATGCTCTTCTTGGTCTGCTAGCTTCTTGTTTTTTTGGTTGGGCATCCTCCTCTTTGGTTAAATTTGACCCTGAAATCTAGATCTGATACTCTAATCTAATGTATGGATCCGTTGAACTTAAATTCTAACCTTCACAGAAAAGGCCATCCAAAAATTGCTTATGATATCCAGTGTAGTACAAGATTCTCAAACTGGCTTCAATAATCTAAGCTCAACCAGCTCGTTGTTCAGATTCTATCCTGAAGCTTAGGATAAGCCCCGAGTTAATTCAGTAGCGGCTGCTGTGGTCCATTTTCTTCCAATTGAAAAAGAGGTCCATTTTCTTTCACTTGAAAAAGAAGGGAAGAAGAAAGAAGAAAGACGAAAGGTTAGCCTGGTTGATGTCAGTTTAGATTTGAACAGACTTGATTCAATTAGACTCATTTAGCAGCATATTGTATGGTGTCCAGATGAAGGTCGGGCATTGTCCTCTCATATCATAGTGATCTTGGGAACCTAGCCATGGGTTATAACTTAAAAAAATATAAACCGACTGCTTGGATTTTGGAATTTGATTTGTTGTTAGCTTTTGTTGGTGAGCCATGTTGCCTTTTTCTTGTAGGGTAGTGCTAGACCATTAGATTTAGAATTAAGGCAGATATAATAAAAAAATCTCATGCTACATCCACCATGGATTTTCATCAGATCTAGGAGGAGAAGGATAAATAAATAAACCTTGCTTTTGGTTGATGGGGATAACCTTTTAAAATAAACCTATATATATATATATATATAGCCTACAAAGAGAGGCGTTTTTGTTGTTTTCTTGTGGCTTTTCCACCCGCTCTATTTTATTTTTGAATGGCTGAAGCCCATGCGCCTAACCTTGGTGAGCTCTTTTACTATTCTTTCATGATTGCCTATGTCATTAAATGTATATATGTAGCCTAAGTGGAGGCAAAAGCGACTCCATTTTTGTCCATGAAAATTTGACCCCTTCTTTTATTAAAATAAAAAAACCCATAATTCACTCAGCCCTGGTAGTGGCACAGTGCATGCAGGCCCACCTTTTCAGTGTAGATAGACAGGGGCTGGATGCTCCTATTCCTGCCTACTACACCCAACTTGCCAATTCTTTGACCTGTTTGTAGTGTTCTAGCATCTTTCACATGAATGAGGCCAAAAAGAAAGGGTCAATGATTTTAACTTCTTGCATTTAAAATCATTTGGTGACCAGCATAACAATTGTGGACAAAGCACTGACAAACATATACATATTGTTACATTGATTCCTGAAGCATGTTACGACTGTTATATTGCAATGGTTTGTATCCCACTCTGAAAATGTTATATGGATTAGAGAACACATAATGGTATCATTTTGTTATTGTTTGTCATTACAATAGCTAATAATGGCAGACATGACAGTAGTATTAGCCTAAATGGCCGACAGCTGTGTTGCGGATTCATCATTATGTAGAGTACTACTGTTATTAAAATAAGCATCCTTTCTGCTAATATTAATACATGGTGTGGTTATATTCTATAGCGATTATTGTAATGCATTATTATTTGGTGCTCCTTGTGGCCCCTTAAAATATGTCCTTTTATTGTGTCTTCACCAGAGAAGAAAACGAACATGGAGATGCCCTCCAATCACCTCTCTGCCTCATATGCCTCCCCCATAAGGAAGGGAGATCATCAATGCTCTCCCCATGTGTCTACCTTGGTATTTGTGTGCTATTCGTCTTCATACATGCAACCTAGATATGGCTTTCAGAGAGTCAAACATGAGAAGAAAGTATTTAAGTAACACATACATACACACGCACATACGTACGTAGAGAGAGAGAGAGAGAGAGAGATTAGGCTAGTATTTCTACTCTTACTCCCATCCTATTTTTTAACTACTTAAAAAATGCAGATCATATAATATGAGACTCAAAAAAAATTTCTATAGACAATAATAATTATAAACAAACAGTGTCAATGAATAATCAAGAATTACTAGCAATAATAGGTAAGAGATTTGATGTTGGCAAAAATAATTTCTGCTAGGACAATTCAACTTTGATGCGTAATTTTTAATATTTCAGACAACAATTAATTGCAAGCTAAAGTGATCCTTAGAGAATTGATTGAATGAGTGCTAACTCGATCACTATGTAAGGGCTGAATTCTCTCTTGCTTGACTAAACTCTATTTGACATAACATGGTCTTAAAAAATTGAGTTAAAAACCAACAGTTGCATTTCGATGGCGATTTTATGTTCAGACGATCAATGAGACGCCTTTTTCAAGTGCTTGATTCAGAAACTTCCAAACGATAGAGCACCTAATATTATTTTTTTTTGAAAAAAAGTCAATTCATGGTACCTTCTCCGTTACTGCCATTTAACTTGGGTACAAGGAAGGTGGTTGTTTGGTGTGGAAGTCGCTTAAAAACCATTGACTAACATCCGATTTGCTGGTAGCAAGCGTGTTTCAGAGAAGAAAAGAAAATATATACCATAATTATATCTTCTCGCATTTACCTAACAAAACCAGCACCAAGAGCCCGGTCATGAGAAATTTCCAATGTCTTCGATTCTAGATGGTCCGCTGTCTGCACTCGGGGTAGGAAGGGCCATTTCAACCGACATATATAGGAGCAAGCAAGGAATTTTCATCTTCCATAGAGACAGAAGATAGAGACAGACTGGGAATAAGACCAAGTATATTTACATTAAAACATTCTTATATATATATTTATGTATATATTTGATCTTCAATCTATATTTTTCATCTCTTTTATTTTTATTTTCAGCTCTATTATTAATTTTATAATTTTTATTAAAAAAATTATATATACCATTAGAAAAGGTGGCAGGGCGAGACTGAATTCAAAAGGATAAGGTAGAAGAAATGGGATAGGGCAGAAATATATTACCTTCTCCGAGAAAGATGGGGATGAATATTAGATTCGATTTCTTTCTATTCTGTTGCCATCCTTACTTTCGACCATGAATCATGGCTTTTTCTTCGTTATAGCCATCGCGTCTTTATTTTTTATTACCTTCATCACTCTGGCGTGCATTGAAGTTGGTCGTATCCAGAGACCGAGCGAGGGCTCAAGTCACGTCCTTGACCAAGTCGTAGTCGTCCATGCAACGTTGCATCCACGCAAGCATGCACGAATCAACTTGCTGGGCTCGAGCAAGGTTGGAATTTTACCATCACTTCCTTCTTGACGCTCGATCGCAAGTTAAACATGAACATACATCAGACTAATTGACTTTTAAGGTGCTCGATCATGGGAATCAAGCTCTAGTTTGTCTGTTAGACCAAGCCTTGGCAGGTTGTAAGTTGGATGAGAATCAGATGGCAATGCAAAGAATGGCTGCCAACATTAGCCGCCTATATCACTTGTATCCCTTTATTTGTTTTTTTTTTTTTTTTTCAATTGTCTTTATTATATATAGAGTTCTATGCTTCATCTGCTCAAACACAAGAGAAAGGGGGCTATGATCTACACCACCATCACCAACAAAATTAGCTTAGCCAAAATCATGCAGGCATTTTTCTCAGACATGCTAGCATACACTTGTTCATTAACATGGAAACAACATATCGATTCCTTCTTTTTATTTTTTATTTTTTTAAATTGATTAGGTTGAGGGTGATCGTAGCTAAAATTTATTTAGTTAAAGATAGTGGGAGAGGATATTTACACCCATTGCATTTGCAGGGCACTCCATGTATTCGGGACAAATCTAAATTTAAAGATTCTATAAGTTATTTTCTCTGATCGATTAGGATAATCTCAATCGTGGAGGTATATAGATATTTGAGAAAAAAGACTTGATTGTTTATATCTTTGCAATTACTCTAGCATGTCGCATGAATAAAGATATTCAACCTTCTTGGTAGCAAGAGATAAATTTCTGCAATCGAACTTCATCTCAAGCTTTTAAGGCAGCATTAATTTTGATGACTCAAGGGCAATAGAGAGGCAGATTTGGACATTGCGGGGTCATTAAACAGTAAATATGGAGCTATTTCCTGCACTGATTTGAGATAGTTTAAGATGTTTTTTTGGTCAAAAATTAATGAGAGATTGTCTAAGATGTCAAACAAAATAACAAATCATACATCTTATGCCACATATTGCAATTTAGTACCACTTAATCGGCTATAAAAGGAATTCAAGTGGCTGTGATAGTTAACCCTTTATCACCAAAACCGCCCCCCCCCCCAAAACCAAAAAAACCAATAAAAAAGGAAAATAATAATAAATATATTTTTTGCATAAACGACTTTAGATCATGGGACAAGATAGTTTTATAAAATGATGTACCCATCGGCACTAGTTGATCCATTGAAACTTGTAGCTCAAGTCAAGTGAAGCAGGTATTGTATTCTCAGCAGTCAGCATTAATGGGGCTCATGTAACACAACGAGATCCAAGGGGTCCAGCTGAACGTACCAAAATTATCTTTTCTCACATGAATCTATATCTCATCTACAATGAGACAATATATAAAAAGGAAACATTTTTTGTCCAAAATGTCTGAATCTTGTAGACTAATTAAGGAGATCTCATCATTTATTGTTTTTCTTTTTTAAAAAAAAATATAACTATCGGCAAATATTATAGAACTTGCAAGCCTAATAAGAAATAGTGTTAATATAGTAATGCATAAATATTACATAAAAAAAGTTGCATGATAAAAAATTATTTTGATATATTATGCTAAATATAACTAGTCGATCATATGATTAATCTATAATTTTTTTAATGAGATATCAGTATCATTGATATACCTTAATATTGAGGTAGCTTATAAGGCATGGTAGCTTATAAGATTAATCATCCACCTAAGGTTCTTTAGGGTTTTTGTTGGAATGGCTCGAAAATAGAAGGAAGGGAGGTAAAAGAAAGAGTGCTACTTAGGGTTATTTATTTCTCTTCATTTTTTTCTTTAAATTTTAATTTATTTAATCTTTAAAGCCAAGAGTAAAGAGAGAAAGAGGAATGCTTTATAAATTTTATCCTATTGCACTCTTCCCTTTTTTTCCAAATAAGAGGACAGCAGCCTTCCTTCCCTTTGTTTTTTTTTTTTTTTTTCCTTCTTTTACTTCTCTTCTTTCTTCAAAGATTGATAAAGATCCTTAATAAAATTTTTTGATAACTATTTATTTAGCATTGGTTTTGTATCTAATTTCTATTACTAAAAAAAATATAAAATTCAAGATAAAAATATTTCATATCATTTATTTTATTTTTAAAAATATTTCTATTATTTCTTAAAATGAATCTAAAAATTTTTTTTTATATTTTAAAAAATAAAAAAATATAATTTTTTTACTATAAGGTTTTTTTTTTTGAATTGTAATTCAGAGGGGTAAGCCCTCAAAACCTTTATTAATCAATGTGGCAAAAGAAATTACAACCAAAGGTCAAGCAAAGATATAGAATATTTTTCAAAGTATCGTAAACTTCCCTTGTATTTTCTGTGGTAATGAATTTTCAAAAGGCGAAAATTGCAAGAATTTTTCTAACAAGGGTAAATGCTGAAACGGCTTGTGAACTAAAGATTTTTGCATTCCTTTTCTTCCATATTTGCCAACAGATTGCTTTAGTAAGCTTGTTCTAACCTAATTGCTATGCACAAGGACTTGCTTTGCTTCTGTAGGAAGTCAAAGACGAACAAAGTCTCTTAAAAGATAATAAATTTGAAGGGTATTTGAAAGAAACTTCAAATAGAGTCAGTATAAAGGCAGGAGAAAAATAAGTATGACTTTGTTTTGGGGTAGCCGTTGCTAACATTCCATCCCTTTCTCCACATCCGTTCCCTCATATGAAGTCCATTTTTTAGGGCAGCTATATGAAGATATGAGTTTTCAATGGGACCATAGCTTTTCAAATAGCCTTGTGGTGAGTGAGTCTATTTTACCCTGCCATTTCGAAAAAAGCAATAGAACAATTTAACAGTATATATAGGTACTCGATTTTGAATCTTCGAAAGTGGATGGTATGCATATTGTGAAGGAGAAACTGACTCAAGGATCTAATCTAGGAGTCTCAAGTTATAGTGTTGCGCTTGTGTTAAATGTCTGAGAAGCTTGACATTCCACCTAAATGATCTATGATTCCAAAGCATGAGATAGAAGAGTTTCGTTTCTCTGCACAGGAGAACAGATCAAGGAAGAGATCAGAGGGGGAAGGAAGGCTCCCAACCAATGGTCCTCTCAGAATCTAATTTTAAATCCATCACCCAAGTGAAAGTTTACGGAATTTTAAAAACTACTAGCATCTTTGTAGATGCCTTTCCAAATCGGTGACAACCTTAGGGACGGGCTTTGTCTCCTACTATCAAATATTTTCTTTTGAAGTATACTTAATGAATAAGTGCCTTCCAAGGAGCCTTAGCCTCCGGGGAGATTTAATTCTAAATCAATTTTGAAAGGAGAGCTTTTTGATAAAGCTTTAATTCCAAGTCCTTCTTTCTTTTTGCTATGCGTACTATTTTCTAATTAATCAGGCAATGAAAATCACTGACCTTCTCTTTTTATTTTAAAGAAAGGCCCTTCAAACTTTGTCTATTCTTTTCTGAACCCACATTAGCAGCCTAAAAATGGATATCAAATAAAATGGGAGAGCGATAAGAACTGCATTGAGAACTAATCTTCCACAAGAACTTGTCTTTTTTTTTTTTTTTTTTGGTTACAAGCGGGCGATCACACCTGTCTGACGTGAGTAAGCCCAAAATATCAGAATACATAATTTATTGTAAAATAATGGACAGGAGTCACTAAAATGCCAATCCCACTGGCCAAGATAGCGGAAACTGTAGAGGCGATCCAATCTACTGTAGCATTGGCTTCCCTATAGACATGACGAACCAATGTCGCACTGGTGGTCTGGAGAGAAGCCCAAATATCACGTATGAGGGTTAATGGGGGAGTCAAGGTCAGCATCCCGGCGGGTCCAACGGATCACCGTAAGCGAATCTCCCTCAATAACCAAACGCGGAGAGCCCAACTTGCGAACTACATAAGTAATTCCAGCCCAAGCAGCCTGGAGCTCCGCCATAGGGACCGAGATGTCAATGGAGCCATGACCATCAGCCGCAAGCATCACTCCATCCGGCCCTCTAATTATAAACCCAGATCCGGCCATAAGATCCGAAATAGAACCGTCAAAGTTCACTTTGACATAACCCGGGGGTGGGGGCTCCCAAGAGATAAAAATCGTAGAACGATGTGTTGGCAAAGCAGCAGGGGAATCCCAGAGGCTGGGTCTATCAAAGTGAAAGCCAGAATCAGAGCGAAGAAACTCTGCAATACGAGAACCAGCAGTGTGGATGATAGTCAAAGGCGAGACCGTCTCCTCAGCAAAGACAACTGGTTCCGAGAGAGCCAGATATGGTAAGCTAAGTAAGCTAAAAAAATACCCTGATAGCGGAGACCTCGCTGAACCGCCGAACGGATGGCGTGCAAAAAAGAATGCCGGGTAGAACCCTCTTCCGACAACCAAGGGCTGAAATGGAGCTGCCATATCCCATACGCACGAGAACAAGTAAAAATAGCGTGCTCAATCGTCTCCTCCTGAAGTCCACAGATCGGACATAGGGGCAAAATAGAGAGACCTCGTGCTGCCAAAAGAGTACAAGTAGGAAGGCGGTCCCACAATAACTTCCACAAAAATAGCTGAATCCTGGGATGGATGGGAAGCCGCCATATCTAGGCCACATCAAGCAAACCCGAAGCCCGGGGCCGAATGCGATCAACAAGGTCCCGAGTAGAGGCTCGAGCAAGGCAGGATCGATGCCACAGTCTGGTATCCGGGCCAGCTGAATAAGCAAGAGGGATAGCAAGGATCCTTTGCGCTAACTCGGCCCCAAATAGCCGGGACATGTAGGGACATGCCATGCCGAACTATCCTGACTAACCAATGCACTAACAGGCAAAGAGGGCCCCACCTCTGAGCTAAAGAAGGTCGGCCAGCGAGAAAGAGGAAGATCCGCTATCCAGGTATCCTGAGTAGAGCTCCCATCTCCTATCATCCAATGGATATCTGACATAAGAGTAGGGGCAGCCTGACAAATCGCTCTCTATATGAAGGAGCAGCCACGGGGATAGTGAGAAGCCAGATCGGGAGTCCAAGCACCATATCTGCCTCGCATAACAGAGCTCCAAAAACAATGTGGATCGAGCATGCCTAGCAAACAGAGCCTCTCTACGAACCACCAAGGACTGGATCCCAAACCCCCCTCTCTAATAGGCAAACAAACCAGGTCCCAAGAGAGAAGATGGATACCATGGCCCCCCTGCATCGAAGCCCATAGGAAGTCCCGAAAGCGTCGCTCAATCCGACGAAGACAAATGGTCGGAATCAGAGCATTAGACAGAAGATAAAGGGGAGAGAAGTAAGAATGGACCGGATTAAAGTAACACGTCCCATAATAGAGAGGCCAGAGACATGCCACCGATCCAATCTATCAGTAATCCGACGCTCGAGGTCCCCAAAATCATGCTGATGAGGATGACGCCCAGTTATAGAATCCCAAGGTAGAGCAGGCGGTCCGAAAAAGATGATATCCCAAGTAGCTGAGAGATGGCAGCATGACGACAGGGAGGGGTCGACGGGCTACAGCATAAAACAGATTTCTGCAAATTGATCAACTGACCGGAAGCCTGCAGTAGGACTGAAGGATAGCGAGCAAACAGTCGCATTCTGAATAGAAGCTGGGCTAAGCAATATACAGTCATAGCAAAGAGAAGATGAGAGAGTGGGGGGCCATTGGGCCCTGGCATATAAGGCTGCATCTGAGACTCCCGAACAGCATGAGCAAGAGCACGAGACAGATCGTCAGCACAAAGGACGAACAAAAATGGGGAGAGGGGGAAGCCCTGACGGATACCCATGGCTGAAGGGAAAAAATCGGTCGGACTGCCATTAATTAGAATAGAGAAAGTGGGCCCCTGGACACAAGCCATAACCCAGGCTATAAAAATATCAGCAAAGCCGAAATCCCGAAGCGTCTGCCGAAGAAAGGTCCAGCTAACCCGGTCGTAAGCTCTCTTCATATCCAGCTTAACGGCCATAGACTCTGTCTGGCAGACGCATGCTGGAGATCATGCATAAACTCCTGGGCAATGAGGGCATTATCGGAGATGCTGCGACCGTGAATAAATGCCCCCTACTCTGGGGATATCAGACGGGGTAATATCCCCTGCATCGAATGACCAGAATGCAGCACAAACTTTGTATAGCGTGGTACACAAGCTGATAGGCCGATAATGTTGTGGAAGCAATGCATCCGAGCGCTTGGGGATAAGAAATAAAAGTCCTCTGCCAATCCCGAGGAATGGATCTAGATGAGAAAACAGCCTGGATAGACACAACAACATCCTTTCCGACAATGTCCCAGTAGTGGCGGAAAAAGAAAGGCGGAAAGCCATCCGGGCCTGGAGCCTTATCAGGCTCCAGATCCCACACAGCAGAACGAATCTCCTCCGCAGAGACCTCCCTCGTAAGCATACCATTATCTTCATCAGAAACCCTAGCAGTCAGTGGGATAGGGAAAAGGGAGGAGCCACCAACAGGCCCCTCCGACCATCGGGTCTGGAAGAACCAGACAATCTGCGCCCGAATAGCCTCATCATCGTAGAGGATATGCCCGTCCCATCATTGAGATGCCTGATTCGGTTAGCAGCATGCCGATCAAAGTAGCCTGATGAAAGAACCTGGTATTATGGTCACCCTCCTGAAGCCACTGAATCTGTGACCTCTGACGCCAATATACCTCCTGCTGACTGAGCAAAGAGTGGTGCAAGGCCAAACACCGCCTAAGTGACTGAAGATCTACCACTAATAGGCCACCATCCTAATCCTCCTTAGCCTGAAGAGCTTCAATATCAGCTTCCACACACTGCACCCGCTGGCTAATATCCCCTACCTCCCTATTGTGCTACCTCAATAGATGACGCTTGACCAAATCAAGGCGGCGAGAGAGACGGTAGGTAGGATTCCCCCGGACCGGCAAGTGCCACACCTGATGAAGCAGATGCCGAACCGAAGAGTAGTGCTTCCAGAACTGCTCAAACCAAAACGGACCCTGACACCGAGAGGATGGTTCCGTAGATAGGAGCAAAGGGCAGTGATCCGAAGCAATCTGTGGAAGATGAGTGGTAGTGGCACAGGGAAAAGACTGCAACCATTTAGAAGAGGCCATAGCCCGATCCATCTGCTCCCACACCCGGGCAAACCCTGACGGTTATTACACCATGTAAACTGCAATCCTAAAAAACCCAAATCAAAGAGGCTAGCAGAGGATATGAAGGAGCGAAACTCAGAAGAGTTGGGGTATCCACAAACCGATGACCCCCACGCTTCTCCGAGGCATCCACAATACAATTAAAATCACCAGCAACAAGGGTGGGTAGACCCTGATCTAAAAGAGTAAGGACCTCAGACCAAAGATAGCACCGCTCACGATAATCCGTGCTAGCATAGACACCCAATAATAGCCATGGCTGAGCTATCCCCTCCGTGACAACCAGAGCCATCTGCTGATGGCATCGGTGAAAAGCGTCAACACAAATAGTAGGGGACCGCCAAAGAGCCAGGATACCCCCAGAAAGACCGTTGGAGTCCACGCATAGGAACTCCAAGAACGGGAGACTCTGCGTCGGAATCGCTGAAGACTGATACCCGACAAATGAGTTTCCAATAAAACACAAATATCAAAATGATGAAGCTGCAGAAGATGACCAAACAATGAGCGAAATGATGGTTTCAGGGCTCCTCAGACATTCCATATGAGGATCTTCATTTAATCATGTTGGGGATTGTCACGGGCCCCTTCCAAGGACCCATTCATTACCATGCCAGAAGGTCCCCTGAAGGGGAAGACACTTGCACAATGCCTTGATCAGAGGGATCAACCAGCTGAGTAGACTCCATTTCCACATCACCTCGATGATCAGGATCAGAGGGCAGCAGTAGTGCCTTTTTCAACTTTGTGACAGCATTCAGATGAGCACAGCTGTCCAAGGGGGCAGGTGAGGATCTCCCAAAAAGATATCACTACATCTTGCCCCCCTGCTATTAGCACCTTGGGACCCCGCACAATGTTTAACTTTGCCTTTAACAAGCTTCGAATCACTCTAGGGCAACATTCTCAGCAGGCCGGGCCCGCTTGAGCTTAACTAGATTGGCATCCTCCCGGTCCTTGGGAAACCCCACCCAACGATCCGATCCAAGAATGCCAAAAGGATTTGTGGCCGCATTCCTACTTGAAGCCATCTTGATTCCTGAATTAGAGGAATTGATTTCCATCTGAGACACAACTCCAAAGTCTGAAGACTGTTTCAGAGGATCCTGGGATTCCACATTGATCTGAACATCAGCCGCAGCATTCTTTTGAGTGGAATCTTTTCCATTGCAGTGAATTTGAATCTCGTGATCTGGCTATTCTCTTTACCTTTTTTCTTTGTCAAATAAGTATTATTCTTTTCCCTAAATCTGGTCTTCTGAAAGTGAGGAGAAGCATCCAGTACAGGAGCTATAGTAACCGGCACAGCTGCATCTTGGCGGCATGGTTCTAAAGCTTCAGATGGCCCTACACCCAGCATCTCAGCATTCCCTACTGATGGCGAGAGAAGAGTGCACGATGGGAGGTCTTCCTGGGAGTCGTCCAGCCCTCATCCGCTGTCAAAACATTCTTCCTAGTGTCTCAGAACTTGTCTTTCCATAATGATAGTCGGACTCAAATTTTTTTCTAAAAGAGGCATCCAACTTTGCTTGAAAGGGAACAATCACGTAGGAAAAAGGCCCAAATAAGTGAAGAAAGGAGAAGATCTCTTATAGTTAAGCAGGATAGCCAAAAAAAAAAAAAATCCTCATCTACTAAGATGTTGATACCAATGATGAAACTTTGGCATTAGTTTGCCTTCATACTTGAGGCACCTTCGAATCCTCAAAAGAACTTTTAGGCAGTATTTGAAATAGAAGATAAGAAGTGTTTGAAATAGGGATAAGAAGAATATTCAGAGGATATCCCCTCTTATCCCAAAAACTATAATTAAGAGGAATATTTTTGAAAAAGTTTAATCAAAGAGGATAACTCATATGTAACCATGAGTTATCCTCTGAACTTATTTTTTAGAAAATTCAGAAATAACTAGAGTTATCCCTTGATAGAAAAATTGTAATTTTAAAAAGGTCTTTATTCCGTCAGCTATTCTCTATATAAATGCTATCCTGTGCACTTATCCAGGAATAGCTTTAGTGAGTCAAACACTACCTTAATGTTTCAACCAAGGTTTTTTTTGTAACACAAAAAATGATGGTATTATTTGCAAAGTTATCATAAGTACCCATGCTACTTTTATTACGGTTATTATTTTTTTATCATCACTATCAACACCTACACTTTGCCGTCCTACCTTTGTCATTTTTGCCGCTATTGCTGCCGCATTATCAATCCTCTTGTCTTCATCATTGTCGACAGTTGTCTTCATCATACTACTCTTGGTATTATTGTATCATACTACTCTTGATATTATTGTCGGCTCTACTGCATTATCAGTATCCTCACCATCGCCATTAAATGCTATTGTTGTATTTGCACCATCATGTGTAGCATTGCTGCTACTTCGACTATACCACTATTATTAAACTATAAATATTATTATTGCCAATATAATCATCATACATATTTATAATTTATATAATTAGTAGTTTTTTTAAAAAAAATCTATTTTTATGTTAAAAAAAGATGATAGGGGTACTAAAGTACTTTCGAACCCCACCCTTCGATCTATATAACGGCGCCGAAGCCTAAACCCTGCCTCCGACATAGAGAGAGAGAGATAGAGAGAGAGAGAGGGGTCGAGAGCGGCCGGTCGATGGGGGTCGAAGGGGAGATGCCCTGCCACCTCCGCAAGAAGGACGGGCAATCTCCTCCGCCCCATTTCCCTCCTCCTCCGCCGCCGCCTGTTGTCCTCGGCCTTCAGGCCTCCGCCCTCGTCGACCACGTCGCCAGGGTCGATTGGTCGCTCCTCGATCAGATCCCCGGCGACCGCGGTGGCTCTCAGCAGGTATATCAACTCCAGCATCTCCATTCCCCATCGCCACTCTCGTTTTACTGTTCCCGTCGTTGTTTCGGGTTCAGTTGTGTCTTCTTTCTGCCAATTTTGGATTCTGTTCTTAGTTTTAATAATTCTCTGTTTCGTAGCTTTGGTTCTCTGTCTTCGGATTAATGGATTGCTGTTTTATTGGTTTCTTTTATTTTAGGGTCTTTATATGGATCTACATGGGCACGTCGTGAATTTGTTCACGATTTAGTCGGTTATGGTGTCTTATGTGATATTTTGGTTGCGAAGTTGAATTTTTATATGTACTTTTGCTTTTGTGTTCCTTCCTTATGAGATTTCGGGTGTTGCATGAGATGTCAATGGGCATAACTTGAATTTGCTCTTAGTTTAATTGGTCATGGTGCTTTATGTGGTTTTCTGGGTGCAAAAAAAAAGTTTGTAAAAACTGTGTAATTGAGTTGTGACCTTTGGTGATGTTGAGTTTGGTTCTCTTTTTGTTCCGGACCAGTCAAGCTATAACCCATATCGTTCTTTTATGTTGTACTTTATCTGTGGTATTGTTTGATGGTAAAGGAGTTTATCTTGCCGTTTGGCTTTAATAGGTATGTAAATTTTGGCAGACTACTTGGTATAATATTATAAAAAGATATAATATTATTGTAATACATCAATTTCTTGATTTCTTGTCATTAATAATCAAACCGTTTAATACTTTCTCATAGATAATTCCACTATTTGTATGGTTTTACTATTGTAATTACTGCTTTTAGAATATAACCAATTATTCTAGTCTATCTTAGTGGTGGTTTATACTCCTGGGTATGTTTCGGTTAATGCTCTTTGATTCTTTTTATTTGTAAGGGGAGTCTGAGACCTCTGTTAGTGTGTGCGAGTTTGAAACAGAACTGAATCAGCTCATTAAACTTAAATCATTTTCTTTAATTGTCCATGACAGTATTTGGACGTAAACCAGTTTATGTTGCTGCTTTGTTCTACTACTTTTCTGAACTGAGGTGGGTTGTATGTGTTTGGATTGTATATGCAAGACATTGATTGACCTGTATGGTGAAAATTACTCGACATCTCTCTCTCTCTCTCTCTCTCTCTCTCTCTCTCTCTCTGGTGTTTTTCCTTTTTCTTTTTGTAGCTATTTGCTGAAATTACTTCTTGTTCTCCATTCCTAACTGAATTTTTATCACTGGTAAGTTTCATTTGATCATGTTTGAGTCAACGTACCTCATAAGAATTAAATCAAAGCTCATATCAATACTTGAGGGCATAGACTCATTCTATGGATAAGCATTACGCTGGGCAGCTCTCAGCCTGGCAACCCTTAATGACCCAGAGATGAGAGAGGAAAACACTTTGCAAATCAGAAGATAGGTGGCATTTTGGTACCCACCTTGATGGTTAGAGAGTTCAAGCTCTTATTAAACTAGGAGGCAACACTCAGTCTCCTCTAGAAACGTCTCCTCTAGAAACATGAAGGCTTTAGGTGAACAGTGAAGAAGGCTGGATTAGACATGATGAGCAACATCTGTTTTTGTGGCACAAACCATACCATAAAGTGACAATTAAAAAAAAAAAAAACCCTCATTTCTGATGTTAAGTGTCCGATTTTAAGCACAATGATGGATCATGTATGGAAACTTCTACAGTAGGATAAATGTATGCCTCCTTCTTGTTGTCGCCTTTATCATTATTTGCAATTCCGTACTTCATTTTATCATGTACTGATGCGATGTAACTGGTAACTCCAAACAGGTCGCCATTGAGGATTTGAATCACATATTAAGTGAAGTCAATACCCACATTCTCCCAGTCCTTGACGACCTTTCTCCTATAAGGACAATAGCTGGGGGTAGTGTTGCCAATACCATCAGGGGTCTAAGCGCAGGCTTTGGGGTCTCAAGTGGAATAATGGTGCTTTTGGTGACGATGAACAGGGTCGTATGTTCATTCATAATATGAGCTTTAGTGGCGTGGATCTTTCAAGATTGAGAATGAAGAAGGGACCTACTGGGCAGGTCAGTAGGATGCAAGTTTATATCCTTTTTTGGGATTCAGCTGACTAAAAGAAATATCTAACCTAATTTTGCCTGTTATAGTGCGCATGTTTGGTTGACGCTGATGGCAATCGTACCATGAGGCCCTGTCTTTCAAATGCTGTCAAGCTCCATGTATGCAGGCCTCTGTATTCTTCTCTTGTTTAAATATTTTTGCAACTTTAACTATATGCTTACAGCTGTTATTATCAATCAGGCTGATGAATTAAAAAGAGAGGATTTTAGAGGTTCGAAGGTACTTTTTTCATGCTTGGGCTAAAAGTATCTTTATGACCCCATGCTTATTTCTATTTTGCTGATATATCATGTTATATGCAGTGGTTGGTTTTAAGATATGCACATTTCAATTTGGAAATAATCAATACTGCTATTAAAATAGCCAAACAAGAGGGGGTTTCTGTCTCGATGGACTTGGCCAGTTTTGAGGTATGACGATGAAATTATTGGCTTAATCCTTTGAGTATTTTAGGTCCTAATTGTATTGGCTTGGAAATTATTGGTCATGTGCAGATGGTTAGAGACTCCAGGAAGCACCTTATAAATCTACTGGAGACTGGTAATATTGATCTTTGTTTTGCCAATGAGGATGAAGCTAGAGAGCTTATAAGGTGATGCTCGCTTTCTTGCACTACAACTTAGTTAAAGTCTTGGGCATGTTAAGCATTATTTGTCATTGTAAAATCTCATTTTTCTGTTGGGAGAAGGCTTCCAAACCACTAAACTTCATATAAAATGGAATAACTGCCTAAAATTTTGTGGGGATGGTTGACCACACATTCTGATGCATATTCAGGTGTACAATACAGACTTTGCTAACTATTAATAGATCGGAATTCATTTTCTATTGAGTAGATCGAAAGCTCTTAAGTTTATCTAGTTTTTAATATAGGATTTTGTTTTCAAGTCAAATAGCCATTGATACTTCTCCCAAACAAAGTGTGCCTTTTTTTTAGGTGAGAGTCCCTCACATGCTAAACAGTTTGGAGGGACCACACAAAGATTGATATAAAGTGAAGCAATTATTGTGCTTGCGTGCGTGCGCGTGTGCGCATGAGAGAGAGAGAGAGAGAACGCCTAAAATTTATCAGCGCATCCTCATGATTGGATACGCTTCTGCAATGTTTCAGGGGAGAACCGAAAGCAGATCCAGAGGCTGCACTAAGTTTTCTGGCCAAGTACTGCAAATGGACTGTCGTGACCCTTGGCTCCAGGGGATGCATGGTAAAGCATGGAAAAGAGGTCAGTAATCTTTTTTTTCCTTTTTCTTCTTCTTCTTTCTTTCTTTTCGTTTTTGTCCCCTTTGGCCTGGGTGGTTGTGAGGGTGTCAGGGGGGGTTGTTGGGATGGCGAGGAGGTGGATGCAGGGAGGTATTAATTGGGAATGCTAAATGTTCGGAAATGATTTGGTAATAAGAAGTTGCAAATGATGTACAAGATGCGACGGAAAAACTAGTGTGGCAGATGTAACATTGATAAACAGTATCATTAAATAGTGACTGATGATGACAATGACTTATAACATATCATGAATAAATTAATAGTGATGTGATTATTTTCTTCGTAGACATGTCCTAGTCAATTTGACCAGCAAAAGAAGGATTTGCTAGTATTAGGCAGCAAGTTGGTAGGAATTTAGAAATGCTGTGAATAATTGAACAGTGGTCTTTTTGTGCTCAGGCATTCATGAGACAATAGAACATGCTCCAAGTTGTATCTGCTTGCAATCCGCACACACTCTAAGAAACAAAACAAAGATAAGACAGCAGACAGACAACACAGCTGCAGCAGGAGCAGGCAAACAAAACTCCTCGTGAAGGAAAAAAGTAAATCAATTAGTTAAAAAGCATTTGGTAACCCGAACCAATTGGTATTTTTCAGGTTGTCCGAGTTCCAGCCATAGGGGATGCACAAGCTATTGATGCCACAGGAGCTGGTGATCTCTTTGCAAGTGGTTTTTTGTACGGGTTGGTGAAAGGGCTTCCACTTGAAGACTGCTGCAAGGTGGGATCCTGTAGTGGTGGCTCTGTGATACGATCTCTTGGTGGGGAAGTGAGACCTGAGAACTGGCAGTGGATGTACAAACAGATGCAGACCAAGGGTCTGTTGCTTCCGGATCTTAAAAATTAATTTCGACTTGTTTGGGTTATCAAGGCTTCTCTTCCGCTATGTCCACGCTCTGTGAGAAAGGGCAGCATGATGTGTGCACCGCTCTTTGGGCGGAGTCGATTAACTCAACTTTGCGTCAATAGCTGCATGGTGTGTGCACCGCGGGAGCAGGGACAAAGTTAAAACTTTTTTGCTACTAAAAGAAGCTAGACTTGGTTCAACGAAGTGTTCCAACTCGATGAGGTTGGATTTTTATTTAATTTGGTACTTTATTTTAGCAGTTTCGTGTGTAAAGAATTTGGCATGTCAGCGACTTGCCATGGTCATGGTACGTAAGAAAATTTCCTCCTCCAGTTCCTAGTTGAAATTGCGTTAAGGTTTTTAGAACATGAGAAGGGGCACAGCTAAGGCCATCGCAAAAAGAGTCGTGCAGATTGCAAACCAGGCCCGTTAAAACAAACCGAATTAGATCCGTTGGAGATTAACTTAACAAGGGCGAATTTAACTGATGGTGAATTTAACCTCCGAGCCGAGCTTTTTGATGGTCAAGCTTAGCTCGTAAATAAATACTCGAGCTTGAGCTCGTTTAAATTTAAAAAATTCTGTTCAAGCTTGGTTCGAACTCGATTACAAAATGCTCGGGTTTAATTCAAGCTTGTTCATTTAGTATGATTAGAAAACTCATAAGCTCAATTCAGAAAAAGCTCGTTTCAAGCTCAACTCGAATTAAGCTTGTTTAAAGTTTAGCTTGAAAAAAAAAAAAAAAAAACTCAATTCGTAAGAAAGATGAAAAGATGAAAAAATATTTTTAATTGAGCCGTTTTAATTATCTATCTGCTTTCGTACTTAAACTCGATTTATTTATTAAATAAACTTTAAAATGAAGCTCAAGCTCGATCCATTTATATAATAAGTTAAATACCAACAAATTTTTATTAAGCCCGGTAGTTCTTGAGCGGCTTGATTAGCGCAAACTGGCGGCGATCCAAAAACAACGTCCGTGCCAGGGGGACCGCTGGAAAGATTTACTGGGGAGAGTCGTGGATCTGGCTGTCCTCCAACTCAGGCTCCCCCCTGTGGTCCGACGTCAATTTATTTATTTATTCATCGTCTCTTTCAGCTGAGACAAGGGCGACTAAACTTGATGCGACGCCAAGTTAACTCATTACCTTCTTCCTTCTCTCTCTCTCTCTCTCTCTCTCTCTCTCAAATTTAAACCCTTTTTTTAAAAAATTTAAACTCATCCATTTTTTTTTTTTTGGGTGTAAGCGGGCAGGTCAGGACTCGCTCCTTATCGGACGGGCTGAAAGGCTGGTTAAGTCAACTTAGGCAAAGAAACGGAGACTTCATAATATAATGGGGCTTATAGTTCCCCATATATGGTTCTTTTTTAGGGCCTCACCAACAACCTAGCTGAAGCCTCTCGAGCGGGGCGCCTGACCGGCAGCATTAGCAACGCAAGACAAAGAAAGCCTATCAAACCATTTTCCAGTTTAAAAAAAAAAAACCCCACGCTGCACCAACGAAATTTAAAAGCTCATGCTTCTAAACGGAATCCAGACCTGAACGAACTGAAATCAATACATTGATGCTCATGGTTCCTGCAAATAATTACTTTTGTTGTTAAAACAACGGTCCTAAAGCATTGGCATCAACAATAAGAAATATCCACACAAGTCGACTAAACCGTCTGTTAACTTGTTTTCAAGCTAAGTTTGTAAATCAAAGGATTACCTACCTCAATCACATGACAATTCCTCTGGAATTGAAGCATGAAACATGCAAAGAGAAACAACACAGATTTGAAGAGTATACACTGAATCACATGATCCTCAGACACCAGTTATGTTGAATCAAATATCCATTGGCGCTGCTTCTGATCTCTTCTCCTCTTGCATGTCACCCTGATCGGCTGCAGCTTCCTCCCTAATCTCCATTGAGTCTATCACTTCCTGTATGGTTTTCTGATCAATCACATGAAATGCCTCTCCAGCTCCAACAACAGCAACGGTGCAGATGGCACTGGTCAGCTTTTCACCCTGCAGTGTTTCTTTAATGGCAAAGAGGGCATCTTTTATCAGTTCCTCACGAGAGTAGTTGTTGAAAGCTCAAACCTGCGCTCCAAGTAAGTTTTAGCAGCTTGTGAGCGGGATCCTATTGCAAATGCCTGATACTCAAAGTAATTTCCACTGGGGCAGTTATAATATAGGTGGGCTCCAGTTTCATCCAATCCAGCAACCAGTAGGCCTACCCCATAGGGCCTTTTCCAGGAACGCTGCGTGCAGACCTGCAGTTGGCAATAACCGTAAAGCAAACCATGTCCTCTTGAAAGAATAATAGAACTAGAATTCTCTTTTAGATCTTAAAATACAGCTTAGTGAGCTTTGAAGTATTATTAAAACACAACCGGATTTTCAGATTTAGAAAAATAAATGGCTATATAAAATCAACAAATTACAAGTAGACTGCTTTAACTCCTGTAATACTAACAACCAACAAAAATACTTGGGCAGATGATATAGAAAGACGACCATGCTATAAGACCAAGGTCCTTTAACTAGAATTCAACAACCTCTTTAGTTTAAATTGGAGCCTATCCATATATAAAACATCTTTCACAATATACGGTGACAAGGGGAGCTTCAGAAAAAAATTCACAAGAGGACGTGTGCAAATATCTAGAGGTGCTGATAGGAACAAGTTCACAAAAGGATGACAGGACCGGTTAGTATATCTTTGGAAATAAGAATCTCAAAATTTGACCACAGATTGGCCAAGTGAATCATCACTCTAAGGATTCAACCTGAATGCTATTGGAACAATTTTAGTGAAGCCTCAAGTGAAAAACAGGTGTAAAAAAGAGGAGCGCCTTCACAAGTGAATTTCCACGTCAAATGTGGAGCTAAACTAATTTGCTCTTATGTCTTGATGCATATTGTATCGAAAAGGGGCTCATGTATTTCTTTGATATCAAAAATTAAAAGGTAACAAAAAACATTTGCTGAAAGTGTTAGAATATTCAGCAGTCAAATATAGTTAAGTAGCTATATTTCTGTTTTCCACATAGTAACTTAACAATGAAGCAAACTTAAGCACTCTTGGGAATGAAGAATAAAAGCTTGCAAAATGAATTTTGTTTATCCAGCAAGTGAAACATAAAAATAAAAGCAACATCAATGATGCAATAAAAGTTTGAATAAGAAAAGTTAGATAAAAGCAATAAACAATTGTATAAATGCAAATCAAAATCCACATGCCAAAAAACAAAAGGGAACAAACATCTAAATTGTCAAATGTGGGTCCACGTGTCATCACTTCACTTTCACTAACCCCAAATCTAGTGAATTATTAATAAAATTAGAGACATCTCCAATTTTCTTTTTCCTCATCTCCTAGAAACGACTTAAATATTAAACTATTAGCCAAATTAAAGAATTAGTAGATTAACTACTACAAGGAATCATGGTGCAAAGTCTCTCTCCTTGTTACAGTTCCATCTCATATGACATTCTGATATTTAGATTGGACTGGAATATTTTCATCAGGTCTACATCCAGCCAATACAATAGCACAAACATTAATGAGCCTGCTATTTTAGCTGGCAGCCCTCAGCATACGGGGGTTCCAATTAGTTGCATGGTTGGGTAAATTAAAATTTCCCTATCAATACTCAAGGCGAAGTCCTGCATTCCCACATCATATCACCCAACATTTATCATCTTCAAAATTTTGATTTGCAGGTCACATATGCCCATCAACATCTTATATGCATTCAACATCTTATACATACATCTTTAAGTTTGCAAGACATGATGCCTGCAGTCAAACACCCAAGAACGTTACACTGCATTTACCTGGCTGTAAACCTATCAACCATCTTCATCATCACTTAGTCTTCTATATGTTAATCCATGGTGCTTGAATGAGTGTAATTGGTGTCCATTTGCTACCACATTTGAATTGAGAAGTATTTTAATTTCTATTCCTACCCGAATATCATTATATAAACAATTTTTGAATGACAATAGCATTTAAAGAACACAAGACAAGAAAAGCAATTACAACAGCACAGGAATTGAAGGAAGGTTCATAGATGTAATCACGCTCAGGATGCATTATATATCTGATAAAATCAAAAGAAGTGCAATATGTGGACTAAGTACTTCCTAGCACCAGTTTGATACAAATGCATTGTGGTCTTGACTTAATTCATTATTATACTTTTCCTCTGCTGAAGACTAGTTGGAACATAAATTCGATATTAGCTCTTCAGTAACATGAACCCCAAAACCATACTATAAGATTTTCTTCTTCTTCCTTTCATTTCTTTCCCTTTTCTTTTCTTTTTTTTTTTTTGTGTTTCTGAGTGCATATTTATGCGTTTTTCTTTTTTCTTTTTCTTTTTTTTTTTTTTTTTTTTGGGGGGGGGGGGGGGGGGGGGGGTGATTCAATACTACATAATTCATTTCAAACAATTTTCATTTATATTAGATATACAAAACTTTCTGCCTATGTAGTAAAAACACCTGCTTTAAAGGTGGATTATCCCTAAATCTCTTCTCAAGAGAACTAACTACTCTATAAATATTTACTTTACTCACCTGGCTATTGATGGCAAGTGCTTAACAGACTCATCTTGTTTCCGATGAGATTCAGGAATATTGGAACATACTACTTGAGGTCAGTTATTCAGTAGGCAGGTTTTTTTTTTTTTTGGAGGACAAGAAATTTGACAGGATAATATTTTGGAAACATACGATTTCAGTTCATAGCATTTTAATAACCAATCAAATCTCTTAAACAAGTTTGAATGTATGAGAGACACGATTGGTAAACATGTAGCATAAATTATAAATGTTGTCAGAGTTGTCGGTATTTTTGATAATCAACAGGGGATGAGCACTATTATACGTTTTACCACTCCAAATCAAAAACTACTGCAGGAAAAAGGGGAAAAAAGGCTAAGCAAAGAACTTTAACAAACACACATTCTCAAAAGTTGGGGGAAAATAAACAGCAGCTGTGTCAAACTTGTTTTCCCAAAACAAAAATACAAATATATGCCACCACATATAATTGGGTAACATTACGTATTGACTGATATCCAACTCTGTGGAGCAGCATTCCAAAATAATAGGTGGATTCATTTTGGCACAAGGCCTTTTTTGGATATGCAAATTTAAATAAAGAAGGCCACGAGTTATGATATTCTATGGTGGTTATTCATGGAAAATTTAGCCATTATCCTTCATGAGAAGAAGTAATCAATCTAACCAAATCAATCTGCTGCTCACGTGCCTGCCTGTCTGCCTGCATGCCCGCACAAACATCAGAGGATACGGTGGCCTAGAATCTTCAGGTGAAATTAGAAGATGGAGGTCCAACACTGACAATCCTTGGCTGTTGGTGATCTACTACCTCCAACTGGTTACAAACCAAAAGTTATGTGACTTGGAGAACCCTAGTCAAAATATCATGTGGTCAAAAATAGACATCGTATCATGTTATTTAAACTGTTTGTTTTGACCACTTGATATATATGCTAGGGGTGTCTAAATCACATAATTTTTTGTTTGTAAGTAGTTTAGAAATGATAGATCATAATCAATGACTTGGATTATCAACGCCAAAATCCCATCTTTCGATTTTACCTAACTGAATTCAACTTGAAATCTACCTCCCATTCCCTTTAACACACACAAATATATTTAACTTTGGAATTTGCGAATATCAGATCCCCTATGAATGATCTAATCTTCTTGGGCAAAGGGTCTCACTGCATGTTGTTTGAGCACCAGATCTCATGCAAAGTTACCAGTCAAAAATACACCTAATATAAATCACTCAGGCACCTAGATCTTCAAGGGTCATATTATATTATGCCGTATTGGAAACTTCATATACATTTTCACTATGTATTGTTTCAAACCTTGACGGGATGGGTGCTGAGAAGGTCATCATGTCTTGTCCCATAGAGATTACAAGATCGATATGGGTCATCCCGTCTCAAACATAATAGATTATAGTGTTAATTTAAAATAAATTTTAATAAATCAATTTATTATAAAAATATTACTTTTGAAGTTCAAATATATTTAAAATCAGATAAAACACTAAAATTTCACAGATATTTTTTTTTTTTGAAAAAAGCATCCCAACCAAGAACTAAAACATTCGACTGGATTGAAGATCGAGACATGATGGGATGCAAGACGTCTGTTCAATGGAAAAATAGAAATATCTCTATCCTACAAGATTTAAAACCATACTGCACCATCAAATATTTTACAAGTCAAACAACTAGTAAAATTACTCTTGTTAATTTCTGCTTAATACAATTAGCCATTCAATTAGAACCATCCAAGTTTTGCCTAAGAATACATACAGTACACTGCAGTATTATTATACTGTATGATTAGAAATCCCGACCTTACTTAAAGCTAGAATGTGACGCATATGGGTGCTGGTGTAAGAAAGGATATCTCACCCAAAAAACCAAAAACAAAGCATAGGGAGTGCTTAGGAATCAGGTTTAGAACAAGGTTCCTGAGAAAATTCAAATTTGTTTCAGTACCCTGGATAGAAGTTTCCTGCTGCTGCTACAATCCTCATAATTTTTTCTTTTCCTAGCCTCCTAGTTCCTCATATTTGCCTCCAACTATCAAACAATCAGAACAGAAAGATAATCCTCTGTAATCAAATGCACAAGAAAATGGTTCAAATATCTATTATGCATTCATATAAAGGGAAACTTGTTTAGTCTTTTAAAGTGAGTTTGTAATTTCACTTGTCAAAGAAAAATGATGCTTTACAGCATATATACATGCCTAGGCATAAGATCGTTCTTATTGGGAAATTAAGTACAAATCCATCATTATGGGCATGCATAACATTATGGAGTGCAAAGCATAATATAATGCAGTAAGCTATCATACGCCCTTTATGTGAATAGCTCCGAACCCATCTTTTGCCATGAACATTAAATTAAATATTTTTGGCTGGATGGCCCATTCTCAGAAATCACAACGCTAATAACTAAATGGACAAGAACATACTTTTTTTTTTAAGAATTCAACATGAGGCCTAATAGCACCTTGACAACTATCTTGTAATAGCTTAAAATTTTGCATTAAGCATATTTTATAATAAAATACAACCCTTTATCACATGAGCCCATGGAGTATGTAGGCATTAAAACCAATAAACCCAATCCATAAACATAAACTATGTCGGTTACTTGTTCTCATCAGCGCTCTACCAAACAACGGGACTTGGACATGACCGTTTGAATAGAGAAGAATCTCATCTTACTCTTCTTGATATAGAATATTTAACATATATGGTGATTTTTCTCTAAGGCATCTTCTTTGACAATTTGCCGTCAGTATATGTCCTGGAGAAAGAAAAAAGAGCAGTTGCTCAACTGTTGTCCACCTATAATCTATTGCCACCTCACCAGCAAAAAAGAATGGTAGGTAACCCCATCTTTAGCAAAACCCATCTCATTTGGAGGATCTTTGGCCAAGATCTGAACACATGGCACAAAAAAAAGCCCAAATTTATGATAACTTTTATGATCTACCATATATTTGTTAAACTTCTAAGTCTTTCTCCTACAAGTGCACCTCTAGTAAGGGACTTAAGATCAAAGATTCCTACTGATCAATATTGGTCGAAGTGCTACTTGAAACCTAAGGCCCTTTTTAAGCCACCTTGTGGCTGACGCCATTCATCATTCAACATTTTGCAATCACAATCTGACCTTCCTAAAACACTTGTTCCTTTATTTAAAATCTCATAATCCAAGAGCTCTTACCTTGAATGTTTTTTTATAAAGCATCAAAGAAAGATTAATGAACTACAAGTTCCTACTACATATGAACTATCAGATCTTCAAAACCAAAATCTTATTGATCAATATTAAGCTCCTGAAAACATCCCTTTAATTCCACTATAATGATTTTGTGAGTACAAAATAATGTTAACAGTGGGAAGGAATCTAAGGACTCGGAAATTTTAAAAGACAGAGGAGCTATAAGAGATATAAGTACAAAGTGATGGAAAATTGATTAATATGGTATGGACATAGATCAAAAGAAATCTCGAAAAAG
The DNA here is from genome assembly GCA_900491605.1 of Calamus simplicifolius. Lineage (NCBI taxonomy): Eukaryota > Viridiplantae > Streptophyta > Magnoliopsida > Arecales > Arecaceae > Calamus > Calamus simplicifolius. The sequence continues at coordinate 553,954 of UESW01004137.1, read as the reverse complement.
CTCTAGTAAGGAAGGCATTTTTATTTTCATTGCAGAAAAAAAAAAAAGAGACAAGAAAACCTGAATGGAAGATGCGAAATAATACAATAAGAACTAGGCAGGATGAGAATTCAAAACGCCACCCCTCGAACAGCTGAAATGCGATTTGATGGCCATCATTTAAGTTCATTGAAATAATGTTTCCACAAATAAAATATATATATATATACAAGCCTCCACACAAGTACATCCTAAAATATATCTAATTAGCTTATAGCTGGTTATCAAAATTAATCAATTTTCAAAACAACCGACTATCTTTGAGCATAATATCGAACGTAAAGTAACCATCATCCATAATGATAGATTATAAATTACAAATTTGCTGGAAGAGTAACGAGATCGAGAAAGAAATCTTAAGATGTGGTTTAGGGATGCGAAGAGTACGAACCTGGGCCTTGTCGGCCAGGTGGACAACAAGGCGGGAGACGGGGAGCGGGGACTCGTAGACGAAGGAGTGGTTGATGCACTCGGAGCGGAGGAAACGGGAGAGAACGCGGCCGTCGGCGGTGAGGCGGCGATGGCGACACCGATATGGTCGTCGATCTTAAAGATCTTCTTCTGGTGGGAGGAGAGCTCGGAGGCCGCCTTGTTGACCGTGGCCAGCACCACGTACGTCGCCGACCGGAGGCCGATCGCCGCCGACCCTTGCTTCACCGCCTCCATTGCATATTCCACCTGGAACAGCCGCCCCGCGGGGCTCCACGTCGTCACGTCCGTGTCATACTGGTTCCGAAACATATTCGATTCTTCTCCTCCTCGTCTCTTCTTCTTCGATCGACGCCCTTCTTCCACCACTACTACGGAATACCAGATGGGGGTTTCTTCCCTGTCGTTGGGGTTTTAATTGGGGATTAGATCCAAGGGGTTGTCAGGGTGACTTGTTTCCCAAGACGATCGGCCCAAATGACATCAAGGCTGAAGAGAAGAGAGCACTGGGCCACGAGTTGGGCCGGACCTTGCCAAAATACTTTAGCTATGTTATACTTCGCTTGCTGACTGCTGTGGGCGTGTTTGCCAATTTGCCATTGTGATTTTAAAGCGAAAAAAAAATATTTTTTTTCTTTCTTAAAGAAATGTTTGACTACATTGCTAACATTGTCCTAATTCCTGAAAATAACTTTCTAGCTTATATTTTCTAAAGTCCAAACAAGATTAAAAATAGCTCTATGCTCATTGGTTCTAACATTAAGTTTATAGTTTGTTGGTTAGTGTAACGTAAATATATAAATATATTTGTACAAAACAGTAATTTAATGTGTGTGCGTAATTTATCTAAAATTAGATAAGACATAATGATAAAAAACTTATGAAAATGTGACTTAAAAATGAATATTGATGACGCCAAGTCACCTTCTTTAAGCATCGGGGAAGACAGACGTCCTTCTCTCTGGACCCCTACAAGAAAAGTCCCCGGAGACCGGATGCTCCGATGGGGACCCTCCGACGCTCAAGTTAGTTACTTGGGATCAGATGAGGACTGCTCAGCAGAAGGGAGCTGAAACAGTTAGGGTTTTAACTAGTAGGAAGAAAACTAGAAAACCAGAGTTCAAGGATCCTCACTCACAGCGCAGGCGCGTGCTTTTATACTTGTTCGAATGTCCCCCATTCTATTCCCCAAGATTGCTGATTTTTAGGAGCTCAGTTCAATAACTGATAAAATACGGGGCCGACGATGACAGGTCGTACTATCATCATACACACCGGAGGCATCATGAGTTACCTGCTAGTACGACCTCCCAGATGTCTCGCATCTGGGGGCATGTCTGGTGCGCGCCACCACTGAACATGATCGTGCATAGCAACGGGCAGGTGGTGGTCTGCATACCGTAACGGGGTATGGCCATGCACAGTAACAGGAATACAACGGATCATACGCCGTTATGAGGTATGGCCACCCTCTGCCACGGATGTGCAGTGGATTATGTGGGCACGCCAGGTGGCTCAGAGCGGCCTGACCATGCGCCGAGGATTGAGATACCGCCCATGTGCCCCGAGACCGAGAGGGAGGTCTCGGGGGTTGATATACTGTTCATGCGCCCCAAGACCGAGAGGGAGGTCTCGGGGGTTGATATACTGTTCATGGGCCCCGAGACCGAGAGGGAGGTCTCGGGGGTTGATATGGCTCCCGTCAGCTGCCGCTATCTTTGCCGTTTATTCTAACGGCGCAGGATCAGCCATATGAGATGCCCCCTCACCCCTGAGACGGAGTGGGCCCGCCCGATAAAGTGAAAGGGGTATCACCGCCCAAATGGCTGATCCCCACCCTTTGTGAACTGCCTCTAGACACGTGTCTATGGGCACTGCGATGATTTTATGCGGGCAGTACAGGGATGTGATAGGGCGGCCAATGCTGTCCACCCGATTTGCGGCGATCATCCTCGAAGCAGGGTTTATCCGTCGAAGTTCGTGAGGAAAGTCGCGCCATCATTATCCATCATAACGGCGACATCATCGGTGTCCTACCATTGGCCAGAAGCGAATCGTATCTCGTGCTCAGCGATTACCTAGGCAATCCAACTTGTTGTGGGAGCCCGCGTGGCGGTCGAGGCGCGGCGGGACAGTTTGAAACTGAATAAAACCTGAGTAGAGGGTCAAAAGCGGCCATTCTATTCCTGTTATCGTCGTCTTCTCCCTCTGCTTTCTGGTTTTCTGCTTCATGGTTCCCTCTGCAACTCGAGAGCTCGCGTTCGTCACTTTCCTCCCAGGTTAGCTCTTTGTTCCTCCTAGGCTTCTTCAATATCTCGTCTCGCAATGAGTTCCCAGTCTTGGTCTGCGGAGGACGATTCGGAGAATCGTTCCTCGCCCGAGAGGCCTCAAGCTTCTCCTTCTCCTCCTCCTTCTTCTCCCCTTGAGTGGTCCTCCGATCTGGAGGATCACATCCCTCTAGCCCAGCAGCGGGTCACCGGGAAGGCTCCCGCAGGGAGGCGCTCGGCGGCGGCTGGCCAGAATCCGCCGAGAGGTCGCCAGGCAAGGGCCGGCACCTCCTCAAGTGTGGGGGCGGAATCCCCGGAAGGGGCCGTCTCCACGGTAACGGGCAACGATTTGGCAAATATCCGGGCTCGTTACCAAATTCCTCGGGATATTGAGCTCTATCTCCCGACCCCTGACGACAGGGTGATCTCATCCCGACCGGACCGGGTGGCCATCTATGAGATTTCCCTGAGGGTGAGCCTCCGCTTACCCTTTCATCCTTTCTTCGTTAACCTCCTTGACTATTATTCCTTAACTCCTTCCCAACTGGTCCCAAATTCCTTACGTGTCATTTGTGCCTTCGTTATCCTTTGCCATCACCTCCACATCACCCCGCGAGTCTCTCTCTTCCGTTCCTTTTATATCCTCCGATCTCAGAAAGGTTGGTGGCTGTTCCAGCCCAGGCCCAACCGCGTCCTTAAACTCCTCCCTTCTTCCGTTAAAGGCTAGAAATCCTGATTTTTCTTCGCCAACATTGGCCAAGTAAAGTCCCGGTGGGGAGACCCTGACCCCCGAGGCAATGCAAATTCCACTGTCCACCCCGGAGATAGAGAGGCGTTAGGGCAACTGTTGTCCACCGAAATTCCTCGGTACAGCCTGCTTCTGACGGAGGATAACCTCTGGTCGGCGGGTCTTATCTCCCAGTTTGGTAAGTCTCCCTATACTTAACCAAAGTCTTGCCTTTGCTCTCGCTCATCTTTTTTTTTTTAGCTGACCCAGGTCGATACTGCGCAGCCATGAAAATCCCAGCACGCTGACTCATGAAGGCCGCCGCCAAAAGGAAGGCCCGAGAGGGACCGAACGAGGGGCGGCGAGCACCAGACCCAAAACGCCCGACAGTGCGAGCACTCGAGCCATTCGCACCGCAAGAGCATCCGGTCGCTCCGGAGATCAACTTGATGACCGACACCCCACCTGAAATGATTGCAAGCGGGGGAGCGGCAACAGAGGCGCCGGCCACGGAGGAGCCGACGATAACGGGGGAGTCGGCTATGGAGGCAGAGCTGGCCATGAAGGAGCCGGCCGCAGAGTAGCCAACGGCGATGGGGGGGCCTCCTGCCCCCTACGAACCAGCCCCCACCGAAGCTGCAAGGGACTGGGGCCAGGGACCATCGCAGACAGCAGGCCCGCCCCCGGAGCGGACGCCAATGAGCAACTCTCCATGCGCCGAATCTGAGATCGTCGGAGCTGCCGGAGGGAGTAGGGCTAGGCGGGGGCTGTCTCGGGACTCTGTCCTAGACGATGGGCGCCGGGTGGAGCTGCTCATCTCGTCAATCTTCGTACCGAAGGTTCAGGAGGAGCTCAGCCATTTGAAGGCGACTACATTCTTCCGTGCATCCTACGCGGCCTTAGTCAAGGTAAATAGACTATCCGCTCTCTGCTTTCAAATTTCTTTTTGCTCCTCCTTATCTTTTTGACATGGGGTTTGCATGCAGATTGCAAACTCCTTGGCTATCGCCAGGGAAGTTATCCATGGTGAAAAGACATCGTGCGGGAGGCCCAAAAAGAGGCCGAGGATGCTCGCGCTCGAGCAAAAACGGCCGAGAAGGCCTTAGAATCAGCCAAGACTGCCCGGGCTGATGAAATAAAAGCGGCCGAGAACCGGGCAGAGATTGAATCCAACCGCCTGCGGGCGGCCCTCAACCAGCTCATGGAGGCCGAGAATGCCGTCGCGACTAGGGACCTGCACATCTCCGAATTGGTCGCAACCATCAAGGCGGCCGAGAGTCAGGTGAGTGAGGCCGAAGAAAAGGCAAGGATGGCGGAGGAGAAAGTGAGGGAGGCCGAAGAAAGGGCGAAGGAGCGGAGGAGGAAAGGAATCTAGCCCTGGAGGCCAAGAGGATAGCAGTGGCAGCCCTGGCTACTGAGAGGGGAGCTCTAGCGGCTGAGGTGGAGGCTGCTGTCGAAGTTAGGACCACCAGAGTCATTGAAGAATTTTGGGCGTCCGAGCATTTCATGGATGAGCTGACCGAAGCTTCGACGGGGGCATACCTTCAAGGGTTCCAGCGTGGGAAGGAAAAGGTTGCTCGAGACTTAGATTTTCCCCAGGCCCTTGAAGTGGAGCCGGACCGCCTCTCCGAGATGGGCTCTTCTGATGATGAGGACGCACCTGCTGACCTATGAGCCCTATACTGTATTATCATTTTGTTTTTGTAAGTCCGACTTGGTCGGCATTTTGTAAGCACTTTCAAATTAATGAAATACACTCCTTCTTTCAATGAGATTTGTCTCCACTTGATTGCAACTGTCACTTCAAACTCTTTGGCAGCCGACGCGGGACCCTTAGGGGCTTCATCGGTATCGAGTAATCTGTAACTTACTCTTGGATAGCCTCGACTTGGCTTCGTAGGACCGAATCTTGGGGTCGGGAGGTACGAACTTCCAGTTACGACAGAGCGTAGGACTCGAAAGGTCAAGATAAAACCGAGCCTCCGGGCCGCTTGCACGTCGCTTCGCTAACGGTACGCCGGGATTTGTGCCTGGCTGGCCCAGGGCTTTCGTGCCGACTGGGGTCGGATCTAAGCTGCTGAGAGCCAACGGCGTGTCGTTCTGCTAGTGGTACCCTGGGCTTTGTGCTTGGCTGGCCCAGGGATTTTGTGCCGACCGGGGTCGGGCTCAAGTTGCAGAGAGCCGGCAGCACACCGCTCTGCCAGTGGTACACTGGGCTTTGTGCCTGGCTGGCCCAGGGCTTTTGTGCCGACCGGGGTCGGGCTTAAGTTGCTGAGAGCCGGCAGCACGCCGCTCTGCCAGTGGTACACTGGGCTTTGTGCCTGGCTGGCCCAGGGCTTTTGTGCCGACTGGGGTCGGGCTTAAGTTGTTGAGAGCCGACAGCACGCTGCTCTACCAGTGGTACACTGGGCTTTGTGCCTGGCTGGCCCAGGGCTTTTGTGCCGACCGAAGTCGAGCTTAAGTTGCTGAGATCCGGCAGCACGCCGCTCTGCCAGTGGTACACTGGGCTTTGTGCCTGGCTGGCCCAGGGCTTTTGTGCCGACCGGGGTCGGGCTTAAGTTGCTGAGAGCCGGCAGCACGCCGCTCTGCCAGTGGTACACTGGGCTTTGTGCCTGGCTGGCCCAGGGCTTTTGTGCCGACGGGGTCGGGCTTAAGTTGCTGAGAGCCGGCAGCACGCGCTCTGCCAGTGGTACACTAGGCTTTGTGCCTGGCTGGCCCAGGGCTTTTGTTCCGACCGGGGTCGGGCTTAAGTTGCTGAGAGCCGGCAGCACGCCGCTCTGCCAGTGGTACACTGGGCTTTGTGCCTGGCTGGCCCAGGGCTTTTGTGCCGACCGGGGTCGGGCTTAAGTTGCTGAGAGCCGCAGCATGCCGCTCTGCCAGTGGTGCACTGGGCTTTGTGCCTGGCTGGCCCAGGCTTTTGTGCCGACCGGGGTCGGGCTTAAGTTGCTGAGAGCCGGCAGCATGCCGCTCTGCCAGTGGTACACTGGGCTTTGTGCCTGGCTGGCCCAGGGCTTTTGTGCCGACCGGGTCGGCTTAAGTTGCTGAGAGCTGGTAGCACGCCGTTCTGCCAGTGGTACACTAGGCTTTGTGCCTGGCTGGCCCAGGGCTTTTGTGCCGACCGGGGTCGGGCTTAAGTTGCGACACTGAGGTACTAGAACCCATATTTATTAATACGAAATGATGGGTGAAGACCCAGAAGAATACAAGCAAGATATTTAATGTAAGAAAGGGATGTACTACTGATAGTACCGACGGAGGTTGTCAGCGTTCCACGTCCGGGGAAGTGGTTTCCCATCCAGCTCTTCAATCTTGTATGCTCCATGGCGGAGCGCTTCGGTGATCCGGTAAGGCCCTTCCCAATTCGAAGCCAGCTTACCCCCTTCTGTTGGCCTCGAGACTTCAGCTCGTCGAAGGATCAGGTCTCCCGGCAGGAAAGTCCTGGGACGCACACGGGTGTTGTAATATTTGGTGGCCCGTTGCCCCATCCGAAGTCACGCTCGGTCTCACACTTCCTCCACTAGGTCGAGGCTGGCTCGCAGCCGGTCTGGGTTATCTTCCTCATTGTACAACTCTACCCGAGGGCTCGGGGAGCCTACCTCCACCGGGATGACAGCTTCGGACCCAAAGACTAGGCTGAATGGGGTCTCACCGGTGGGGGCTCGTGGCGTTGTGTGGTAGGCCCACAGCACATTGGGGAGCTCCTCCACCCACCGTCCCTTACAATCATCCAGCCGGGTTCTCAGTCCTTGGAGAATGATGCGATTAGTTACCTCGGCTGCCCCGTTGGTCTAAGGGTGCCCGACGGAAGTGAATTTCTGGCGGATGCTCAGTTCGGAGCAGAATTCCCGGAAGGGCGTGTTGTCAAACTGCCGGCCATTGTCGGTGACCAAGGTGTGTGGCAGTCCGAACCGGCATATAATGGACTTCCAAAAGAAGGATCTTACCTTGCTTTCCGTGATCTTAGCAAGGGCCTCGGCTTCAATCCACTTGGTGAAGTGATCAACGGCCACAGGAGGAACTTGCCGGAGGCCGGGGGAAATGGTCCCAGGTATCCATACCCCACTGGGTGAAGGGCCAGGGTACCACCAAGGGTTGATTGAGACATCGGATGTCGCTGGATATTGGCATGGACAGCTATCACATCTCTTAACAAGCTCATCCTCCTTCATGGTCAGCCAAAAGTACCCCTGTCGTAGGGCCTTGTAAGATAGGGCTCCATTGGGGAGCTCCTCGTCCCTTACAATCATCTAGCCGAGTTCTTAGTCCTTGAAGAATAATGCGATTAGTTACCTCGGCCGTCCCGTTGGTCTGAGGGTACCCGACGGAAGTGAATTTCTGGCGGATGCCCAGTTCGGAGCAGAATTCTTGGAAGGGCGTGTTATCAAACCGCCGGCCATTGTCGGTGACCAAGGTGTGTGGCAATCCGAACTGGCATATAATGGACTTCCAAAAGAAGGATCTTACCTTGCTTTCCATGATCTTAGCAAGGGCCTCGGCTTCAATCCACTTGGTGAAGTGATCAACGGCCACCATGAGGAACTTGCGTTGTCCGGAGGCCGGAGGAAATAGTCCCAGGATATTCATACCCCACTGGGCGAAGGGCCAGGGTGCCACCAAGGGGGTTGACTGAGACGTCGGCTGTCGCTGGATATGAAAATGATCTTCGATACTATTGGCATGGCGCTGACAGCTATCACATCTCTTAACGAGCTCGGCTGCATCCTCCTTCATAGTCAGCCAAAAGTATCCCTGTCGTAGGGCCTTGTAAGTTAGGGCTCTGCCCCCCATGTGACTTCTGCAGATGCCTTCATGGATCTCCGCAGGATGTAGTCTGATTCTGCTGGCCCCACGCACTTGAGGACCGAGTATGAAAATGATCTTCGATAAAGCTTCCCATCCATCATCAAGAACCTCGGGGCCCTCCGCCTGAGTAGTCTGGCCTCAGCGGGGTTCTCTGGGAGAGTATCGTCGGTCAAATATCGGACGTAGGCATCCATCCAGGAGGGCCCTTGCTCAACCGATAGCACTTCATTCGCAACTTCAATGCTTGGGGCCTGGAGGAGCTCTACATATGTTCTTCCCAGCATCCCGTCGGCCGAAGTGGCCAGACGGGATAGCGCATCGGCCCTAGCATTCTCCGCTCGGGGAATGTAGCTAACACGGAAGTAAGAGAACCGAGAGGCTTAGAATTGCACCTTGCTCAGGTAATGGGACATGGTCAGGTCTCTAGCTTCGTACTCCCCAGCGACCTGCCTAGAAATAAGCTGAGAGTCTGTGAAGGCCCTTAAACACCCTGCGCCTAGTCCTCAGCCAACCTCATTCCCGCTAACAGGGCTTCATATTCCGCCTGGTTGTTAGTCGTCGGGAACTGGAATCGAAGAGCATACTCCGCCACCTCCCCTTCAGGGCTCGCAAGAATGAGCCCGGCTATCAACTAGAATTCACAGAGCTCCCACTATCAACTAGAATTCTCTTTACAGGATGTTTAGCGATCATCATGGACACAACGACATTGTCATCATTTTTGTTTACCACCCCCTCTAAGTCCTTTTTAAAGAAAGGAATTACATAATCTAACTCCCCCTCCCCTCTCGGCCTCTTCGGCGGGCCTCCTACCCCCCAGGAAATCATTACCATCGTCTTCTCTGTTGGAGCATTGTCGACCGTTGATGGCGGGGGTGCCGACGGGCCTGGAGCATCCGGGTTATTCCTTCGGACGAACTTCCCCAGATGGCCACGCTGAATAAGATCTTCGATCGCCTTCTTCAATTGGTGACAGTCATCGGTGTCGTGGCCGTGGTCCTGGTGGTAGTGGCAGTAGTGGTTCTTGTTGCGGGGGATCCTTGGGTTCATCGGGGGTGGGCATTGAAGATAGGACTCACCTTCAATCTCAAGCAAGATGTGTGATATGGGAGCAAGCAGTGGAGTGTAGGGTCCATCTCTCTGTGTAGGAGCCCGAGGACGATTATCCAGTCGGCGAGGGGGTTCGGGCTTCCGGGGTCAAACTTCAGCAGGCTCAGGGTGGGCCAGTTTCCTAAGGATACTCCCACTTGCCTCGTGCCGAGAGGAATCAGCTTTGTCGGCGCGGACATACTTCTGGGCCCAGGTCAAAAGTTCAGCGTACGAACCGAGCGGCTTCTTGTCCAAGGAGTACGCGAAGCGATACGGATGGAGCCCTCGCTTCAAGTCCAAAGTGGCCACTGAATCTTCAAGATTGTAGACCTCCAGGGCCGCTTCCTTGAACCGAGCGACGTAATCCTGCAAGGACTTGCCGCTCTTCTGCTGGACGGCGAAGAGGCTACCTGCTACCCTTAGAATCTTCTTGTGGGCATCAAAATAGGCCAAGAAAGCTCTTTCCAACTGGCAGAAGGAATCAATACTCCATGGTGGCAGACGGGAGTACCAAGCTCGGGCGGCCTTCTTCAGGGTGGCTGGGAAGGCGATGCACATGAGCGAATCGGTGGCCCCTGGACTTGCATGAGAACTTTATAACTTTCCAAGTGGTCCAAGGGGTCTGTGGTCCCGTCATAAGGATCTAGCTGGGGAAGGCGGAACCGGGTGGAGATGGGCTCTTCCATGATGCGGCGAGACAGTGGAGGCCGGTTGTCGTAGTCCGTCTCTAGCAGGTGGGTGATCCGGCGGCTAAGTTCCTCCAACCTCTGGTTATACTCGTCGAGTCGACGCTTGGCTCGACGGGCTATCCGACCATCAAAAGACCCCTCCCCCGAAGATTCAAAGGATGGAGAACGGTGACGGCGATGTCTGCAGGGGCGCTCCGCCTCCTTCCCATGTCACCGCCTAGGAGAGACACTGGCATGGCGAGAAGGCGACCGGTGTCTCTTAGAGGCTTCCCGGTAGTGAGGCTTCGGCAGAGCTTGATGGTGGTGAGCCCTCGGTACCGGTGATCTCCTTCGGGAGGAATGCTGGCTGGGTTGCATCACTTCTGGAACTGATGGATTTGGCTTCGGCTGCTGCGGGGCCGCCTGTTGGTGCTGCAAGCCCTAAACCGCCGCTGCCAGGGATTGGACTTGCGTGGCTAGGGCGACGAATCGATCTTCCTAGAACTGTTGCGGAGGAGGCGCAAGGACATTGACTGGAGGAGCGGAAGGTCCAACCTCCTGGGGATGCAGCGATGCCGGAACGCTGGCCGGGAGAGCTGAGGGGGCATCCGCGAGTGGATCGGCTCCTCGGCGCTGCCCCCCAGTGCAACTGACAGAGACTCCCTTCGCACGGGTCATCACCATGGCTTCAAGAGCTCGAGGAGAGAGATTGCAGATTGCTGGTTCGATGTTTTTCTCTTTCCTTCCCCCTTCCTGGCGCGCCAATCTGATGATGCCAAGTCACCTTCTTCAAGCGTCGAGGAAGACGGACGTCCTTCTCTCCGGACCCCTGCAAAAATGTAACATCCTGAAAACCTTATAATTTATGGCATTTTTCATTTGAAGTGAAAGTCAGAAAGTTTCAGTGAAATGTGGGTGTTGGCCTTTTGATAAATGTAAAGAGAAGAAATTTTGGAGTAAATGAGTATATTTCTAAATGTTAATGAGCTTGATTTAAAAAATTGAGAGACTTAAGTTTTAATGGGTTTAAATCACAAGAAAAATCAAGTTTAGTTTGAGTTTTATCCTGAAATGATGTTTTTAGTGGTTGGAGTCGACACTATTTGGAATGGAGTCGACTCTGGCACGGTTTTAAACTTTCGGACGCTTTGGAGTCGATACCTGTAGAGGTGGAGTCGACACCTGCAGAGAAACAGAAGGTTAATATTTTTACTGCAGTGTTGGAGCCGACACCTACTTTTGTGGAGTCGACACCTACTTTTCTGGAGCCGACACCTATTTCTGCTGGAGCCGACTCCAAATCTGTTGGAGCCGACTCCAAGACGGTAGGTTTTTCTGGTTCAATATTGGAGAATTTTATATTTATTCCGTTTCAAGTCCGATTTGGATGCCGTTTGAACCGTTGGATTTCTAAAATCGAGTTATTCAAGCTGATAAAGTCTTTTCTTGTAAATGTTACATAAAAGTATCAATTTAAGTAAAAAATGATAATTTGGGCTATAAATTGATTAAAAAATGCTATGTCAGGGGCAAAATGGAAAAAGGCTCCGATGTCAATTGCTAATTGTGTTAAGGGCAACTTGGAAAAAAAATCTAAGGTCAAAATATCCATGGTTATAAGTGAGCCACGTATTTTCAAAAAGCGTGCATTAAGAGTATTTGAGGGCAAAAGGGAAATTTGGCATGCCTTAACCCTTAAGTTTCCCATGACTTGGTCCCCAAGTCATTAGAGAAAAGGGAAAACGTGGGTTCAGCCAGAGAAAAGAAAGAAAGAAAGAAAGAGAGAGAGAAAGAAGAGGAGAAAAGAGCGGAAGAGGAAGAAGGAGGAGGAAGAAAGAGGAGGGAAAGGGAAGCTTGGGTTTGTGCTTGACTCCAGGTAAGCTATAGCTTCCCTAGATCTTGCATGACTTTGATTTTCTTAGATTTTTATATTTTGAGGTAATAGTAGAAGAAATCTTGAGTAGAGAAAGGATGGAAGAAAATAATGAGATATTAGAGGATAGATCATGTATACATGCATGGTTCGTGGGAAAAATTTTGTATGGAGATAATCCTAATAGCTATCGTATCTGTATATTGACGTAGGTCAAGAGGGTTATTCCAGGGAGCCGGAATACTAGAGTTGAGTATCAGTAGAGGAGTAACCTGCTAAGGTGAGTGGGTTTCTCATCTAGCAATGAGAAGTTAATTTGAGCTAGTATAATGAGATTAATACCTAGTTGTGGTATGTTATGTTTAGCAGA
>UESW01004137.1:411655-541129 GCA_900491605.1 Calamus simplicifolius | reverse complement strand
ATAGGGTGGTACCTCAGAGGCATTACACACACAGCCCAGCATCATGAGATTTAAAAGCATATGTTGTGATATAAAAAGGGCCATGGGCCAATAGTTATCCCGAGAGGGAGAGTTTACTTGAGATGCCAGTGGGCAAGCAGATCCGATGGAATTTAATGGGTTGTAGATAAAGAATGCATATTTATATTGTAATGCATGGATTTTTATCTTAATGAGTTATCTTTCAGTGAAAAGTTATTATAGAGTATTTCAGTACTGATATGTTATTTGAAGAATAAGCTACATTTTATTTTATCTGATATCATGTTAAAAATGTACTTTGAGTTGTACAAGCTAAATAGTATCAGCATACGATTGAAATAAGAGGTTATGGTTCTCTATTTCTCCATAGTTAGATGGTTATCCAGTCACTGGGACTTAGGTCTCATCCCTCTATGATTTAAATGTTCTTTCAGATCAGTGAGTATTTCTGCCAGGATCACAAGATAAGCAGGACAGAACCCTTAGCTGGTGAAGCTTGCTTGGATGCAAGGGTGTATAATGCTAGCCTTGTATATTGAGAGTGTGGTTTGATATTTGTATTTTGTATATGTGTATGTGTACAGTGAGATGTAATGATGTTTTAGACCTTTTTGGATATGAATACGAGACTTATGTTTTGGAGAAAATTATGAGCATGATGTGTGCACTTAGGATTTTGATGTCGATTGTGAATGTGATCTTGTAAACTGCCTGAGGAATGTCATGAAAAATATTATCTGAGCAGGTTGATGCTTAGTGTTGATTGAGTGATTTGTGTATATAATTGAGATGAAAATGAAAAGTTTTTAACAGGATGTGTTTTCGTGTGTCTGCCACTTATGATAATTAGTTGGGGTTCTCTAGCTCTTTATGGAGCGCTACATAAAGACTAGTAAAACTCTATCCGATTACCACAAGTGTGCAGGTGTGCTGTCGGTGGCCCCAGAGAGGAGGGGGAGCTGACAAGTTTTGGTATCAGAGCCCTAGGTTATTAGGTCCTAGGGGAATAAGTATGAGTATGAGTCTAGGATGATTGAATGTTTATGATTATAGCTATTGAATGATGAAACTGATGTAATGAATAATGTCTTGTAGGACGATTACTACAAAGGCATCTAGAGAGACAGAGCAATCTTCAGGCAGGGATAGAAGCAAAGGTCAAAGTAGACTCAGAAGGTCAGTTAGAAGAAGTCAAATTGATAGAATGGCTTCTAGTGATTCCACCGAGCCAGTATCTAATGAGGCTAGAGTGAGGGCGTCTTCAGAGCAGATGCCAGAGTCTTCTTCACAGTCTATTACCCCTGTGCCAGTAGACCCATCTCGAGTACAGACTCAGGGGCCTAGTATGTCAGAGTTGGTAGGCATGATTACTCAGGCTGTGGTAGCAGCTGTGGGTGCTAGTTCTAGCCTTCCATCTAAAAATACGGAGGTTGTGAGGAATGTGGAAAGAGCCAGAAAGTTAGGGGCTCTGGAGTTCCAGGGAACTACTGATCCTATTCAGGCCGGGGCATGGCTGCAGAGGATCGAGAGAGTATTTGATGTGATGGGATGCTCTGAGGAGCAGAGGCTGAGTATTGCCACCTTTTTACTGGAGGGTAGAGCCCAGAGTTGGTGGAGATCTATTCAGGGCAGGCAGCCCCAGGGAGTGGAGTTGACATGGGAAAATTTTAGAAGAGAATTTCATCAGCAATATTATTCTGAGATTTATAGGGATCAGAAGAGGAGGGATTTCCTTTGTCTGACTCAGGGGAGGATGTCCGTGGCAGATTATGAAGCCACTTTTGTGGAGTTATCTCAGTTTGCTAGGGCCTTGGTGGCTGATGAGAGGGAGAGATGTCGACTATTCCAGGATGGATTGAATCTCCCTATTAAAGCCAAGACCTGTATGCAGACCTACAATAGTTACTCTGAGTTGGTGCAGGGAGCACTCAAAGCCGAGGAGATTGAAAAAGAATATATGAGTAGGAGGCAGGATAGAATGAAAAGAAGTGCTCCTAGTTATTCTTCTGCTCCGGGAGGGACTCAGCCATTTAAGAAACCCCAGAGGACTGGACAGTTTTATTCTGGGTTTAGAGCCCCTGGTGATGTGGGCAGAAGATCAGTATCTGTGTCAGCATCTAGCCCAGTTCAAAGAAAGCCTTATGGGGGTGTGCCTCAGGTTGCCACCAGCAGGGTGTCTGGTGATGTAGGGGAGCAGGGTCGTCCTTCTGGTGGAGGGAGAAATATACCTCCATGTAATGTATGTGGAAAACTTCATTTGGGAGAATGTAAGAGGGGCAATAAGGGATGTTATATTTGTGGTGATCTAGGTCACCTGAAGAGAGATTGCCCTAGGAGAGGGCAGCAGGCTGGTGGGCTTCCTCAGGGGCCAGTAATGCCAAGGGGACAGCCTAGTAGGAGGGGTGATGGTAGTGTTGTGGCTTCAGCCAGTCAGGTGGGGCCTAATGTTAATCAGCCAGGAGGGTCATCCAGTATTCCGAGGGCCGAGGCCAGAGTGTTTGCCATGACCAGGCAGGAGGCTCAGATTGATCCTGATGTGGTGACAGGTATGCTACCCATCGATAATCATGATGCTTATATTTTAATTGATTCTGGATCTACGCATTCATTTATCTCATGTGAGTTTGCTAAGCATCTAGTTAGAGATGTGGGCCAGTTGGGTAGTCAGTTGGTAGTATCTATGCCCGTAGGGAGGCCTTTTATAGCAGACCAAGTGTATAGAGGTGATATTTCTGTGGAGGGTCAGAAATTAGCAGCAGATTTGATTCCTTTGAGGTTGAAAGAGTTTGATGCCATTTTGGGGATGGATTGGCTATCTGTGCATAGAGCCAGAGTAGATTGCTTAAGGAAGGAGGTGATGTTACAAACTTCTGATGATAGAGAGGTCTGTTTTGTTGGTGATAGGAGGGGGTTACCCTCAGGAGTGATTTCAGCTCTGTCAGCCAATAAATGCTAGCAAAGAGATGTGAAGCCTATTTAGCTTGTGCAGTGAGCCTAGAGGGCAATGGTTTAGAGCTGACGAATATCCCTGTGGTAAGGGATTTTTCAGATGTATTTCCTGAGGAGCTGCCAGGGTTACCTCCTGACAGAGGATTTGATTTCAGTATAGATCTAGCCCCAGATACCAGACCAATAGCCAGGGCACCTTATAGAATGGCTCCAGTTGAATTGAAAGAATTGAAAAGTCAGTTACAAGAATTATTGGATAAAGGGTTTATTAGACCCAGTATATCACCATGGGGTGCACCAGTGTTGTTTGTGAAGAAAAAGGATGGTACCTTGAGGTTGTGTATAGACTATAGACAGTTGAACAAGGTGACCATTAGAAACAATTATCCATTGCCAAGGATCGATGATTTGTTTGATCAGCTGCAGGGGGCAGCAGTGTTTTCAAAGATTGATCTGAGATCTGGGTATCATCAATTGAGAATAAAGAATGAGGATATATCTAAGACTGCTTTCAGGACCAGATATGGTCATTATGAGTTCTTGGTAATGCCATTTGGCTTGACAAATGCTCCAGCTGCTTTTATGGGTCTGATGAATCAAGTATTTCAAGAGTATCTAGATAAATTTGTGATAGTATTCATTGATGACATCTTGATTTATTCTAGAAGTAGTGAAGAGCATGAACAGCATCTGAGGACAGTTTTGCAGATATTAAGAGAAAAGCAATTATATGCAAAGTTTAGTAAAAGTGAATTTTGGCTGGATGAGGTAAAGTTCTTGGGACATGTAGTTTCAGCCAAAGGTATTATGGTAGATCCTCAAAAGATTGAAGCTATAGTAAATTGGGTATCACCTACCAATCAGACTGAGGTGAGGAGTTTCTTGGGGCTAGCAGGATATTATAGAAGATTTATAGAAAATTTCTCGATTTTGGCTTCTCCTATGACTAAGCTGCTTAGAAAGAATATCAAGTTTGATTGGTCTAATGAATGCCAGAAGAGTATGGATGAATTGAAAAAGAGATTAACCTCAGCCCCAATCCTAATACTACCTGATAGTGCCAGTGATTATGTGATCTATAGTGATGCCTCATTGAAGGGTTTGGGGTGTGTTTTAATGCAGAATGGGAAAGTAGTGGCTTATATATCTAGACAGTTGAGATCCCATGAAAAGAATTACCCCACCCATGATTTGGAGTTAGCTGCTGTTATATTTGCATTGAAGGTTTGGAGGCACTACTTGTATGGAAGAAGATGCCAGATATTTACTGATCATAAGAGCTTGAAATATATTCTGACCCAGAAGGAATTGAATTTAAGGCAGAGAAGATGGATTGAATTGATTAAAGACTATGATTGCACTATTGAGTATCACCCAGGGAAAGCTAATGTTGTGGCTGATGCCTTGAGTCGAAAGTCTATGGCCACATTGGCTTCTATCAGAACCGTACAGCTACCCTTGATGATTGAGTTAAGGAGGTTAGATGCAGAGCTAGCTGTAGAAGAATCAGGAGCCTTGTTGGCTACTTTCAGAGTGAGACCCCAAATGCTAGAAGAAATAAGAGAAGCTCAGTTGCTAGATCTACATTTGCTTAAAGCTAGAGATTTAATTCAGAGTGGGTCTCAGTCAGAGTTTTCTGTTAGAGGTGATGGAGTGTTATTATTCAAGGGCAGAGTTTGTGTGCCAGCTGTGGAATCAGTGAAAGATCAGATTTTAAGGGAAGCACATAGCTCAGCTTATTCAATGCATCCAGGTAGTACTAAGATGTATAGAACTATCAAACAGAATTACTGGTGGAATGGTATGAAAAAGGAGATAGCTGAGTATGTATCTAAGTGTTTGGTGTGTCAGCAGATTAAGGCTGAACATCAGTGTCCAGCTGGAAAGCTTCAGCCTCTGTTTGTGCCAGAGTGGAAATGGGAGCATATAACTATGGATTTCGTTGTAGGACTCCCAAAGACCAGAAGGGGCAATGATGCTATATGGGTGATAGTTGATAGATTGACTAAGTCTGCTCATTTTCTGCCTATTAAGATTGTCTTTACCTTGGATAGATTAGCAGAATTATATGTGCATGAAATTGTGAGTAGGCATGGTGTGCCAGTATCGATAGTATCAGATAGAGATCCAAGGTTCACATCTCAATTTTGGGCAGAATTACAGAAAGCTTTGGGGACTAAATTGAGGTTCAGTACAGCATTTCATCCCCAAACCGATGGTCAGTCAGAAAGAACCATCCAGACACTGGAGGATATGCTGAGAGCTTGTGTCATGGAATTTTCTGGTAGCTGGGATGATCATCTACCTTTAATAGAGTTTGCTTACAATAACAGCTACCATTCTAGCATTGATATGGCACCATATGAGGCCTTGTATGGGAGAAAATGTAGAACTCCAGTGTGTTGGGATGAGGAGGGAGAGAGAAGGCTGTTAGGCCCTGAGTTAGTGCAGCTTACAGCAGATCAAGTTAAAATTATAAGAGCTAAATTAAAGGCAGCCCAGGATAGACAGAAGAGCTATGCAGATAAAAAGCATAGAGAGGTAAAGTTTGAGGTTGGAGATAGAGTCTTTCTGAAGGTATCTCCTTGGCGAGGTATTATGAGATTTGGAAAGAAAGGCAAGTTGAGTCCCAGGTATATTGGACCCTATGAAATTCTGGAAAGAGTTGGGACACTAGCTTATAGATTGGCTTTACCTCCAGAGTTATCTCAGATTCATAATGTATTTCATGTATCAATGCTTAGGAGGTATGTGCCGGATTCCTCTCATGTGATTCAGTCTGAGACTATAGAGTTACAGGGGGATTTATCATTTGCAACAGAACCAGTGAAGATCTTGAGTAGGGAGATTAAGCAGCTCCGCAGTAAAAGAATTCCATTAGTTAAGGTGCAATGGTTAAATCATCAAAAAGAGGAGGCTACATGGGAGCGAGAGGATGAGATGAGATTGAAGTACCCCCATCTATTTGAAAATATATCTAGCTAAATTTCGAGGACGAAATTTCTTAAGAGGGGGAGAATTGTAACATCCTGAAAACCTTGTAATTTATGGCATTTTCATTTGAAATGAAAGTCAGAAAGTTTCAGTGAAATGTGGGTGTGTTGGCCTTTTGATAAATGTAAAGAGAAGAAATTTTGGAGTAAATAAGTATATTTCTGAATGTTAATGAGTTTGATTTAAGAAATTGAGAGACTTAAGTTTTAATGGGTTTAAATCACAAGAAAAATCAAGTTTAGTTTGAGTTTTATCCTAAAATGATGTTTTTAGTGGTTGGAGTCGACCTATTGGAGTGGAGTCGACTCTGGCACGGTTTTAAACTTTCGGCACGCTTTGGAGTCGACCCTTGGAGTCGACACCTGCAGAGTGGAGTCGACCCTACTTTTCTGGAGCCGACACCTATTTCTGCTGGAGCCGACTCCAAATCTGTTCGAGCCGACTCCAAGACGGCAGGTTTTTCTGAGTTAAATCTTGAGAATTTCATATTTAATCCGTTTCAAGTCCGATTTGGATGCCGTTTGAACCGTTGGATTTCTAAAATCGAGTTCTTCAAGCTGGTAAAGTCTTTTCTTAGAAATGTTACATAAAAGTATCGATTTAAGTAAAAATGATAATCTGGGCTATAAATCGATTAAAAAAATGCTATATCAGGGGCAAAATGGGAAAAGGCTCCGATGTCAATTGCTAATTGTGTTAAGGGCAACTTGGGAAAGAAAATCTAAGGGCAAAATATCATGGTTATAAGTGAGCCACGTGTTTTCCAAAAAGCGTGCGTTAAGAGTGTTTGAGGGCAAAAGGGAATTTGGCATGCCTTAACCCTTAAGTTTCCAATGACTTGGTCCCCAAGTCATTAGAGAAAAAGGGAAACGTGGGTTCAGCCAGAGAAAAGAAAGAAAGAAAGAAAGAGAGAAAGAAGAGGAGAAAAGAGAGGAAGAAGAAGAAGAAGAAGGAGGAAGAAAGAGAAAGGGAAAGGGAAGCTTGGGGTTTGTGCTCGACTCCAGGTAAGCTATAGCTTCCCTAGATCTTGTATGACTTTAGATTTTCTTAGATTATTGTATTTTGAGGTAATAGTAGAAGTAATCTTGAGTAGAGAAAGGGTGGAAGAAAATAATGAGATATTAGAGGATAGATCATGTATGCATGCATGGTTCGTGGGAAAACCTCGTGTGGAGGTAATCCTAATAGCTATCGTATCTGTATGTTGACGTAGGTCAAGAGGGTTATTCCAGGGAGCCGGAATACCAGAGTTGAGTACCAGTCGAGGAGTAACCTACTAAGGTGAGTGGGTTTCTCATCTAGCAATGAGAAGTTAATTTGAGCTAGTATAATGAGATTAATACCTAGTTATGGTATGTTATGTTTAGCAGAGTATTATGTATGTTTTAAATATGAGAAATGAGAACCTAGTATATGATATTCTGATAAATGAGTTTTGAGCATGAGTTTTAAGCATAAAGAAATAAGCATGAGTTTCGAGCATGAGTTTTGAGCATAAACACATAAGCATGAGTTTCGATGAGGGGATTTTTAATGTATACATGGCATATTTGCATGATAAAGCTTTACAAATGATGTATGTATCATACTGAGCATCAGGCAGCTAGGGGGCTGATCACCCTTTAGACTGTACTGTAGCATGAGCATTGCACACTACTATCGAGCCGGCACCTCCTTGCGAACAGATCGTACGATGAACCCCAGAATCAGGGGTGAGTGCACGCTTAACCAGGCCAGTGGGGCTGGTTGTGAGCAGCCCGTGGGGGCATGAATCATAGCTCAGTGGAGCTGATTACTATATATAGCCCGTGGGGGCAGAGAGAAAACCCGAGGTTCCAGGGTTAAGGAACAAAGCACTTTGCCAGGTGAACCGCACGGGTAAGGGGTGCTATTTGTGCGGGGATCCTGTTGCTAGTCACGCACCCGATGAGAGTACACCTACGGGAGGGCGACTGTAGGGTGGTACCTCAGAGGCATTACACACACAGCCCAGCATCATGAGATTTAAAAGCATATGTTGTGATATAAAAAGGGCCAGTGGGCCAAGTAGTTATCCCGAGAGGGAGAGTTTACTTGAGATGCCAGTGGGCAAGCAGATTCCGGTGGGAGTCTGAGGGAAGTCTGGGTTGTAGATAAAGAATGCATATTTCATATTGTAATGCATGGATTTTTATCTTAATGAGTTATCTTTCAGTGAAAAGTTATTATAGAGTATTTCAGTACTGATATGTTATTTGAAGAATAAGCTACATTTTATTTTATCTGATATCATGTTAAAAATGTACTTTGAGTTGTACAAGCTAAATAGTATCAGCATACGATTGAAATAAGAGGTTATGGTTCTCTATTTCTCCATAGTTAGATGGTTATCCAGTCACTGGGACTTAGGTCTCATCCCTCTATGATTTAAATGTTCTTTCAGATCAGTGAGTATTTCTGCCAGGATCACAAGATAAGCAGGACAGAACCCTTAGCTGGTGAAGCTTGCTTGGATGCAAGGTGTATAAATGCTAGCCTTGTATATTGAGAGAGTGTGGTTTGATATTTGTATTTGTATATGTGTATGTGTACAGTGAGATGTAATGATGTTTTAGACCTTTTTGGATATGAATACGAGACTTATGTTTTGGAGAAAATTATGAGCATGATGTGTGCACTTAGGATTTTGATGTCGATTGTGAATGTGATCTTGTAAACTGCCTGAGGAATGTCATGAAAAATATTATCTGAGCAGGTTGATGCTTAGTGTTGATTGAGTGATTTGTGTATATAATTGAGATGAAAATGAAAAGTTTTTAACAGGATGTGTTTTCGTGTGTCTGCCACTTATGATAATTAGTTGGGGTTCTCTAGCTCTTTATGGAGCGCTACATAAAGACTAGTAAAACTCTATCCGATTACCACAAGTATGCAGGTGTGCTGTCGGTGGCCCCAGAGAGGAGGAGAGCTGACAAGAAAAGTCCTCGGAGACCGGATGCTCCGGTGGAGACCCTCCGACGCTCAAGTTAGTCACTTGGGATCAGATGAGAACTGCTTAGCAGAAGGGAGCTGAAACAGTTAGGGTTTTAACTAGTAGGAAGAAAACTAGAAAACCAGAGTTCAAGGATCCTCACTCACAGCACCGGCGCGTGCTTTTATACCTGTTCGAATGTCCCCTTTCTATTCCCCAAGATTGCTGATTTTTAGGAGCCCAGTTTAATAACGGACAAAATACGGGGCCGACGATTATAGGTCGTACTGTCATCGTATACATCGGATGCATCATGAGTTACCTGCCAGTACGACCTCATAGATGTCTCGCATCTGGGGTCGTATCTGGTGCGCGCCACCACTGGACATGATCGTGCACAGTAACGGACAGGTGGTGGTCTGCATACCGTAACGGGGTATGGCACAGGGATACAACGGATCATACGCCGTTATGAGGTATGGCCACCCTCTGCCATGGATGTGCGGTGGATTATATGGGCACGCCAGGTGGCCCAGAGCGGCCTGACCATGCATCGGGGATTGAGATACCGTTCATGCGCTCCGAGACCGAGAGAGAGGTCTCGGGGGTTGATATACTGTTCATGCCCCCGAGACCGAGAGAGAGGTCTTGGAGGTTGATATGGCTCCCATCAGTTACCGCTATCTTTGCCGTTTATTCTAACGGTGCAGGATTAGTCATATCAAATATTATAAAAAAAAATTATGCGGCTAATTCCAACAAATTTGGAATTAGAAATTTTTTTCATTTTTTCCCGACAAGAATCGTAGCTCCATCCCTGGCTATGATGACCTTTATGGACAATCTAAAAATATGCCATGTATGATATAACAGAGCGGGTATATAAGTTATCATGACACATCAAGGCAAGTAATGGTGAAATGGAATGGCATGGCATGGCCTACCATTACCCAGGAGATCCCCAGGCCCCGCCATTGGCTGCAGGTCCTTCTCGAGGAAGGGATAGCAGCCGAGCCCGAGGCGCCTTGGGGTTTTTAAATTACGAAAATTACGAAGCGTTAGCCATAGCCGGGTTCGTCAATATAATTGCCGTGCAAGTCCTTGTCTGCCAGACGACTTTCATCGCGTTGCATGACTTTTGCGCTGAAATCGTGCTCTTCTAGCCAAAGTGACTCTCGTGATTGCACTGGATGAGCTGATGCCATTATTTCGACACTTGCTGTAATATTTAAAGATATATAGTTTCACATCAAATTTAAATATATATATATATATATTTATTTATTTATTTATTATTGCACTTATATCTTAAATTTATTTACTACTTATTAATTTTTATTTAAAATTTTAAATCACATAATTTTAATAATTTATAATTCAAATACATCTGCTACCTATTAATTAGCTCAAATTTACCTATTATTCATTAATTCTTATTCAATTTTTGCTAACAGAGTTAACTAAACTTAAGAATCACACCTAGCTTAAAATATATATTCCAATCACAAGAGGCGGCGAGCGTAAAACCACCAAGTTTCATTGCTTGTGGGGGAGAGTGCAAGCGTTACGAGGAAAAAAAAAGAGATGATGAAGATTAAATTTTGATTTCTCATGGAATTACCGAACAGCTAGATGTGACTTATGATGAACTAGGCATATGATATAAGATTAGCCCAACCGCACACAAGCCATTCTCTAAATTGGATATGTGATGCCTTTTCAATAGTTTCGCATCGAAATTGATTATAATCTGTTAAGAGAGATGGATAAGTACCAATTGAATTTTTTTTAGACTGTGATGATTCAAATTGGTGTGCATCTTATTCGTTTTGCTTTTTTATAATGAACGGATTCATGAGTGCTGTGAGTCTGGAGCCCTAACAATGAGAGCGTCGCTTCAAAAAATTGAAAGTTGATTGTATGATTTATAATCAGTTAAGAAAGATGAATTAATGTGGATCTTATTCATCTTATTTTTTATAATAAAATGAATTTATGAGTGCATGGGTCCGGAGCTCGAATAGTTACAGGATCAGTTCTAAGTCAATATCGTGTAGTCTTTTGAAGTAGAACAGCTGGATACAACATCGTCATGTCTCATCAGCGTCGGTTCGTTCTTATGCATCCATCATTCTACTACAAGAACGGACTTCGTTCCCAATCTCACATGAAAGTGATGTGGCTGGTGTAGCCACGTACAGCCGCAGAGGCAATCTCGACAAAACCAGAGCATTTTGCGTCCCAGCCATCCCTGGCCGGCCCCTCTCGGTCCCGGCGTCTTCAAGCCCGCCGAGTCGGCCCAGGCCATTCCTGGCTAGCCCCTCTCGGCCCTGGCGTCTCCGAGCCCACCGAGTCGGCCCCGGCCATCCCTGGCTGGCCCCTCTCGGCCCCGGCGTCTCCGAGCCCGCCGAGTTGGCCCAGGCCATTCCTGGCCGGTCCCTCTCGGCCCCGGCATCTCCGAGCCCGCCGAGTCGGCCCAGGCCATTCCTGGCCGGCCCCTCTCGGCCCCAGCGTCTCCGAGCCCGTGGAGTCGGTCCAGGCCATCCCTGGCCGGCCCCTCTCGGCCCCGGTGTCTCCAGGCCCGCCGAGTCGGCCAAGGCTATTCCTAGCCGGCCCCTCTCGGCCCCGGCGTCTCCAAACCCGCCGAGTCGGCCCAGGCCATTCTTGGGCGGCCCCTCTCGGCCCCGGTATCTCCAGGCCCGCCGAGTCGGCCCAGGCCATTCCTGGCCGACCCCTCTCGGTTCCGGCGTCTCCGAGCCCGCCGAGTTGGCTCCGGCCATCCCTGGCCGGCCCCTCTTGGCCCCGGCGTCTCCAGGCCCGTCGAGTCGGCCCCGGCCATCCCTGGCCGGCCCCTCTCGGCCCCGGCGTCTCCGAGCCCGACGAGTCGGCCCCGGCCAGTCCTGGCCGGCCCCTCTCGACCCCGGTGTCTCCGAGCCCGACGAGTCAGCCCGGCGTCTCCGAGCCTGCCGAGTCGGCCCCGGCCATTCCTGGCCTGCCCCTCTTGGCCCCAGCGTCTCCGAGCCCGCCGTGTCGGCCCCGGCCATTCCTAGCCAGCCCCTCTCGGCCCCGGTGTCTCCGAGCCCGCCGTGTCGGCCCCGGCCATTCCTGGCGGCCCCTCTCGGCCCCGGCGTCTCCGAGCCCGCCGAGTCAGCCCCGGCCATTCTTGGCCGGCCCCTCTCGGCCCCGGCGTCTCCGAGCCTGCCGAGTCGGCCCCGGCCATTCCTGGCCGGCCCCTCTCGGCCCCGGCGTCTCCAGGCCTGCCGAGTCGGCCCCGGCCATTCCTGGCCGGCCCCTCTCGGCCCCGGCGTCTCCAGGCCCACCGAGTCTGCCCCGGCCATTCCTGGCCGGCCCCTCTCGGCCCCGGCGTCTCTAAGCCCACCGAGTCGGCCCAGGCCATTCCTGGCCGGCCCCTCTCGGCCCCGGCATCTCCGAGCCCGCCGAGTCTGCCCCGGCCATTCCTGGCCGGCCCCTCTCGGCCCCGGCATCTCCATGCCCGCCGAGTCGGCCCAGGCCATTCCTGGCTGGCCCCTCTCGGCCCCGGCGTCTCCGAGCCCGCCGAGTCGGCCCCGGCCATCCCTGGCCGGCCCCTCTCGGCCCTGACGTCTTCAGGCCCGCCGAGTCGACCCTGGCCATTCCTGGCCGGCCCCTCTTGGCCCCGGCATCTCCGAGCCCACCGAGTCGGCCCCGGCCATCCCTGGCCGGCCCCTCTCGCCCCGGTATCTCCGAGTCAGCCCCGGCCATCCCTAGCCGGCCCCTCTCGGCCCGGCGTCTCTAGGCCCACTGTGTTGGCCCCGGCCATTCCTAGCCGGCCCCTCTCGGCCCCGGCATCTCCGAGCCCGCCGAGTTAGCCCCGGCCATTCCTGACCGGCCCTCTCGGCCCCGACATCTTCGAGCCCGCCGAGTCGGCCCCGGCCATTCCTGGCCGGCCCCTCTCGACCTCGGCGTCTCTGAGCCCGCCGAGTCGGCCCCGGCCATTCCTGACCGGCCCCTCTCGGCCCCGGCGTCTTCGAGCCCGCTGAGTCGGCCCAGACCATTCTTGGCCGGCCCCTCTTGGCCCCGGCGTCTCCAGGCCCATCGAGTCGGCCCAAGCCATTCTTGGCTGGCCCCTCTCGGCCCTGGCATCTTCGAGCCCCCCGAGTTGGCCCCGGCCATCCCTGGACGGCCCCTCTCGGCCCCGGCGTCTTCAGGCCCGCCGAGTCGGCCTCGGCCATTCCTGGCCGGCTCATCTCGGTCCCGGCGTCTCCGAGCCCGCCGAGTCGGCCCCGGCCATTCCTGGCCGGCCCCTCTCGACTCCGGTGTCTCCAAGCCTGCCGAGTCGGCTTAGGCCATCCTTGGCCAGCCTCGCTCCGGTACTTCTTGGCCGGGGAGGTCGGCCCCGGCCGCCCCTGGTCAACCAGGCTCAGTCTCGGCTCCCTCGGAAGGTCGAGATGTCCCAGTTCTCTCCAGATCGGCCCCAGCATGGCCCTAGCAGTTCAAGAAACCACCTCTCTGACTCGCGCTACCTGACAATGTCAGATCCACCTACCCACTGGCCACGTTGTTGATGGGACTAGACCCAACAACTCAGCAGCCCCACCGATTGATGAGACTTAGCCCACCAACCGCCGTTTTCTCCCTCTCTGATGGGACAGGACTCACCAACCAGCCCAGATCCACACAACTTCCAAAAACCTGCAGACATTCCTTCCTCACGGAATCCCACGTGATCATGTCAACCCCTATAAAAAGGTGAATCCACTCTCTAAACAGGTATGTGCGATAATCCCCAAAATCGTTGTCTTAGCACTCAGAAAGGAATCCCTCCTCTATGAGATCTCCTTTTCCATATCAAAAATGGCTCACTCGAGCCCCTCTTCAGCTGTGACTTCAATTGCTAACTTGAGCATCGGAGGGTCCCATCGGAGAATCCTCTTCGGTCTTGGGACTTCTTTGCAGGCAACCTGGTGAAGCAAAGGTTCGAGAAGCACTCCATTTCTGACATTCAGGATCGATGATTGGGCGTCATCAGAAAGAGTTGCAGTCGTAATAAGGACAGAACCTTGTTTGTTAGTTCCATCCTTTTGTCTGTCCATGCTTCCAATTCCAGCCATGCCAAAGAGAATTATGATAGTGACAGTAGAAAGAGTGGGAAAGGGATGGGTTCTAATTGGGTTCCATTGTTAGAGGTCACAATGTGGCCAACTCGGAGGTCTCAAAGGGGTTGTTGTCCTTTGAGCTAGTTCCAAGAAAGCCCATCAAGTTCCCATTTTTTATGAATGAACAAATGCGTTTGTCCGTGATTCCAGAGGGGGACGGGTGCTTGCCGATCCAAGACAAGATATGGCCATTCTACGCGGGTCCCCGCTATACTATTCATTGGTGTTCGGCCAAGGGCCAAGTGGGGTTTGCCCGCCTTTTCTTTTCAAAACCGACAAAAGAGGCAGGCAAATGGCCGACCAAGATAGAGCCTTGAGTAACTGCGATCAAGTCTCTCTCTCTCTCTCTCTCTCTCTCTCTCTCTCTCTTTGTATAAACGGATGCTCATGCTATCCTCAAATTAGTCCAAATAGATCAAAAAATAATATTAATTTAAAATAAAAGAATAAGAGTCTTTCTAATTCTAAATCCATAAGCCAGAATGATAAATCAGTGAGTCCGCCACCTAATATACAGCAGAATTGGTTTTTTGATAGCCATGATGAAACTGAACTCTATGGATATCCCGAAGAGTAGTCCAGATGTCATGGAGCATGGATTGGTAAGGACTAGATTGTAGTACTCCTTCCGAATTCATTGGATGACAGTAAAAGAGTCCCCTTTAATGAGGAGACTATGAGCATGAAAGATTCGAGTAGTGTAGGAAATACTAGCTCAAGCTGCATAAAGCTCAGCCAAAGGAACAGAAGAGTCTAGGAGACTAAACCCTCCCGCCATCAATAAAAATCCATCAATCCCTCGAATCACAAATGCAGAACCAGCTAGTTTTCCCCAAACACTCCCATCGAAATTGATTTTGACAAACCCTAGGGGCTCCCAAGAGATGAAAATCGTATGTCGGTTCGCTGACGTAGCAGCAAGGGAATCCCAGTGGCCAGAGCTGTCAGGATCAGAAGCGTAGCAATGGAGTGCGAACTCATACGATAAGGATATGACATTCGCATTGTTCTGTGAAAAAAATAATATCATCAGTAAAAATGAGCCGATTCCGCGTTAATCATATATGATTAGCCGCAGCAGCCCAAAGAGCAATCTTTTGCTGATTACCCCTCCGGAGATTGCTCAGAAAAAGGGATGTACAAGGACCCGTATCATCCTCTCTAAAGTAGTAACCAATCATGTGCCAGATCCGTCTCGCTCTGGGGCAAACAAAGATGGCATGATCTGTAGTCTCCTCCTTCTGTCCATACAATGGACAAGTAGCCGAAATGAGCATACCCCTCCTAGAGAAAGTTAAAGAGGTGCTCTCTGTGAGCGTATGAGCATTTAGGAGTTGTGTGTTGAGTTACCTAGTTGGGGGTCCCTCTTACTCACTTTATTGACGCTTGGGGCTTGGTAGTCTTGGAGCATGATCACTTATCAGAGCATTTATGACAGGGGCATTATAGTGGGGTTTGCCTCCTTGTGGCATGTCAGAGCTGCAGGTCATGTCCCATCAAGTATGGGTGGCTGCAGTTGGTTGGTGGGTGCTGTTTGACTTGGACAGCTATTACAGGTTGCTGCAGGGCATG
Organism: Calamus simplicifolius; assembly: GCA_900491605.1. Classification (NCBI taxonomy): domain Eukaryota; kingdom Viridiplantae; phylum Streptophyta; class Magnoliopsida; order Arecales; family Arecaceae; genus Calamus; species Calamus simplicifolius. The sequence goes on along the minus strand of UESW01004137.1, from coordinate 525,508 downwards.
GACGGCTGTTATGGCATTTGTCAGATGTGTCCCCAACGATACACTTCTATTGTCCTGTGCATACAGTAGTGAGTGGTGAGCTAGGCATGTGAGCTCCACAATGAGTCCTACCCTAGTGGTCGTTGAAGCTCCTACCTGATGGCCGAGGCTGACTTGCTGAGGCCGAGTCCGACTTGCTGAGGCCGAGTCTGACTTGTCGAGGCCGACTGGTTGAGGCTGAGTTTGACTTGTCGAGGTCGACTAGCTGAGGCCGAGTTTGACTTGTCGAGGTCGACTGGCTGAGGCCGAGTTGACTTTCCAAGGCCGAGGTTGATTGGCTGAGGCTAAGTCTGACTTGCTGAGGCCGAGGTTGACTGGCTGAGGCCTAGGCCAAGGCTAACTGGCTGAGGCCAATTTTGACTTGTCGAGGCTTAGGTTGATTGGTTGAGGCCGAGTCTGACTTACCAAGGATGAGGCTAACTTGCTGAGGTCGAGTCTTACTTGCAAGGCCAAGGCCAACGCCAGAGGCCGAGTCTGACTCTAGTGGCCAAGGCCGACCCGAGAGCCGACTAGGTTCGACCCTGGTGAGATTACCATTGCCTATGGGGCTTATTGGCCCCATCAGATGCCCCCCACACTCCTGAGCTTATACGATCGCATGCCTTGCACTTGCCAAGCGAAAGGAGTATAGAGCTCTTCATCTTTGCACTTATCTTTTCATGCTAGCTTCGGTTCTGATTCCTTCTGAGTGGAGGAACCTTTCTTTTTGCATTGCTTTGGATAATTTGTGTTTGCCTTGTGTGGACTTTTTGCCTGCTCAAAGAACTCAAAGAACTTTAAGAAATATTGGAGGTAAGTTGATTACCTTTGATTGGCTAAGGGCAACCAGTAATCCTCTCCCAACGCGGAGTCTGGAAGTGGATGCCCGTTAGCTATGAGTCAGAAGTTGACCTCTCCCGGTTGTGAGCTAATTGGGTCCTCTTTTCATTGCTATCTGCCAACTTGGAGTTGCCAAGGCAGACTTGGGGCTGTTGAAGCTGAGATGAAGCCGCTGGGGCTGAGATGAGGCCGTTGAGGCTATAACGATGCTGCTGAGGCCATTGAGGCTGTGATGATGCCATTGAGGCAAAGTTGTGACTGTCGAGAGCCTTTTGAACCCCGGAGGGTAACTTGAGGGTGTTGGAATCATGCTCGGGCTTAGGTGCCAACCTAGCGTTAGGCTTTGGTGCTGACCTGGCATCGGGCTTAGGTCATGATTAGGAACCTTTCGGACTTTGTATTTTTTTGGTTAGCTGAGAGCAGCTAGCCTCGTCAACTATGAGCTGGGGAATTGATCTCTCCCAACTGTGAGTTGTCTTGAGGCTTCTTCTTGGATGGCTGAAAGTGACCATCAGTGTATCGCCAGTGTATAATTTAAACAAGGGTCTTACCTGATTGGCCATTGCCCATTGAATCAGAGTTGAAGCCGCTGAGGCTATGATGAAGCCGTTGAGGCAAAGTTGATGCTGACGCTGGGGTCGGTCTTGGTGCCGACGCTGCTGGAGTCAATCTTTGTGCCGATGCTGGGGTCGATCTTTTTGCCGATGCTGCTGGAGTTGATCTTTATGCCGACGCTGGAGTTGGTCTTTGTGCCAACGCTGCTGGAGTTGGTCTTTCCAGTTGGTCGTTGGCCACTAAGGTAGAATTGAGCTGCTGAGGCAGAAATGAAGCCATTGAGGTTGTGATGATGCTGTTGAGGCTGTCGAGAGTCTTTTGAACCCTCGAGGGTGACCTGAGGGTGCTATGACCATGCTCGAGAGCCTGTTGAATCTCAGAGGATGACTCGAGGGTGCTGTGACCATGCTCGGAAGCCTTTTGAACCCTGGAGGGTGATCCGAGAGTCGCAGGGATGGAACCATGCTCGGATGCCTTTTGAACCCTGAAGGGTGACCCGAGGGTATTGTGACCATGCTCAGGAGCCTTTTGAACCTCGGAGGATGAATCGAGAGTCGCTGGGATGGGACCATGATCGGAAGCCTTTAACCCCAGAGGGTGACCCGAGAGTCACTGGGATGGAACCATGCTCGGGAGCCTTTAACCCCGAAGGGTGACCCGAGGGTGTTGTGACCATGCTCGGGAGCCTTTTGAACCCCAAAGGATGACCTGAGAGTCGATGGGATGGGGCCATGCTCGGAAGCCTTTTTCTTTGTATTTTGATGTAACCTAACTCAGGTCAGCTTTCCTGTATGACATTTTTAAGTATCAATGAAAGAAAATATTTTGTCTAAGCATAGCATACTTAGCTTTTGTAGTACTCTTATTTCTTGCATTCACGTCTTGGCTTCGGCCTTTAGCTTGATAGAGCAGAGCATACCCATCTTCTCGACTTATCCTTCTGAATGTACGTGCTCTAGAAGGAGTCTGCACGGAAGATGGTCAGGGAAGACCATGGTCAGGTCGAATGCTGAAGCTAGGACTAAAGCTGGCAGCCCGGAGAGGACTGAGACGGTGGAGTGGGATCCAGCAGCCCGGTGCTAGATCGGGACACCTACGGGGGAGAAGTCGGAGCAGACTTGAGTGTTGGGATGGAGCTAGAAGCTGGAGTCCCTTGTTCTGGTATCCTCGCCTCCCATGCCCATCTGCCACGTTGCCATTGCATTCGTGCTTGTATGCAGGGAGCTCAGGAGAGTAATTTGGTTGCCATGACATGCATACAGGAGGTTAGGGAGTGTAATCATGGCACGTCCTCTTAGGGTTGTTACTGTCAACTTTGAGAAGGGAGGCCATCATGGGCCAGCAAGGAGAAAAGGGTCATGGCTAAGTCCATAACCTCCCCTTGCATGAGACACTTGTCATCATCGTGGCCCACTCAACTGGTTGGATGTTAATTAAGGCCAGCTAGCTATCATTTGGACCCAGTTAATCCTTGTGGTCACCTTACACACTGCAGGCATTAGAGAGAATGAAGCTTGTGGCGTTGCAGTTGATAGGTGGAGCCGGCGGCATCACCGAGGCCATTGCAAATAGGGCCGAGTGGCAAAGGCCGAGGCCGACACCGTTGTCCGAGTAGAGGTGGCCATTGTGAAATATCATTGAAGGAATTTGTCTCCTTTTGCTATCTTTGAAGGAATTTGTCTCCTTTTGCTAATTTGGATACCTCAGCCTGCTGGTAGCCTACCCCAGGGAATCATGTTGACTGGAGTTGAAAAGTGCAGGTGCCCTTGCTTGGGGGGCTTTATGACTGTGGTACTTGTCGGTGAGCTTGATGGTGCTCTTGCTGAAGAACTTGTAGATGCTCTCGTTGATGTGCTTGAGCTTGAAGTTGCTGATGAGCCTGATGGCAGTGAATCTCTTACTGGGAAGATCTTATGCTAGTGGGATGATAGCTGACCTGAGTAGCAACTGCTATGTGGTCATAAAATAGTGCTCTTGTAGCCTCTGGACAGCTGCCACCAATGTTTGGTCTTGTTGAGTGATGGCGGCGAGCTGGTCCGCTTGAGTGGCTTGGAGCAGTGACGATGGTGGAGCAGAGAGCTGGCCTCCTGTTGCTTAGCTCGTTGAGGGTGCCCCTCAGCATGACTGGCGGAAGCTTCTTGGGCTCTTGTCATCACCATCTTTTTGATCCACCATTTTGATCTAAGGGGGACGAGGATCTGCAAGCTAACGTTGCTAACGATCCGTTGCTCTGCCCCCCTACCTGGCGCGCCAATCTATTGTCGCAAATCATCCTCCTCGAGCATCCGCAAGTGTTCGTTCATCTTCTTCGGCGAGCCAAGGATCTTTCGGAGAGCTCCTCATGCTTGGAATCCTGCAAAAAGTCTTGAGAATCAAAATTCCAACGGGACCCTCCGACGCTTAAGTGAGTAACTTGAGCAATAGCCGTGAGCTTGGAAAAGTTTGAAAGAGAGAGAGAGAGAGTTAGAGAGGTGCTCTTTGTGAGCGTATGAGCGTTTAGGAGTTGTGTGTTGAGTTACCTGGCTGGGGGTCCTCTTACTCATTTTATTGATGCTTAGGGCTTGCTAGTCTTGGGGCATGATCACTTATCATAGCATTTATGATAGGAGTAGTATAGTGGGGTTTGCCTCCTTATGCATGTTAGAGCTGCACATGTCCCGTCAGGTATGGATGGCTACAGCTGGTTGATGGGTGCTGCTTGACTTAGACAGCTATTGCAGAGCATGGACGGCCGTTACGGCGTTTGCTAGATGTGTTCCCCATGCCACATTTTTGTTGCCTGTGCGGACAGTGATGAGTAGTGGAGCTAGGCATGTGGGCTCCATAATGGGTCCTACTCCAATGGCCATTGGGGGTCCTACCCGGATGGCCGAGGCTAACTCTGACTGGCTGAGGCCGAGGCTGAGCATGGATGGCCGTTACGACGTTTGCTAGATGTGTTCCCCATGCCACATTTTTGTTGCCTATGCGGACAGTGATGAGTAGTGGAGCTAGGCATGTGAGCTCCATAATGGGACCTACTCCAATGGCCATTGGGGGTCCTACCCGGATGGCCGAGGCTAACTGGCCAGGTCTGACTGGCCGAGGCCGAGGTTGACTGGCCAGGTCTGACTGGCCGATGGCTGAGGCCGAGGCTGGCTTGCTGAGGCCGATGGCTGAGGCCGAGGCTGGCTTGCTAAGGCCGAGTCTGACTGGCCGATGGCTGAGGCCGAGGCTGGCTTGCTGAGGCCGATGGCTGAGGCCGAGGCTGGCTTGCTGAGGCCGAGTCTGACTGGTTGAGGCCGAGTTTGACTTACTGAGGCTGATTGGTTGAGGTTGAGTTTGACTTGCCAATGTTGACTGGCTGATTGCCGAGGCCAAGGTTGACTGGCTGAGGCCGAGTTTGACTTGTCGAGGCCGAGGCTGACTGGTTGAGGTCGAGTTTGACGCCAAAGGCCGAGTCCGACTTCAGTGGCCAAGGCCGACTGGGTCCGATCCTGATGAGATTATCATTGCCTATGAGGCTTATTGGCCCCATCAATATGTATGTATGTATATTTATATGTATATATATATATATTTATACTTCTTTGAAGAATTTTGCAGCGTATTCATTAGTCTAATGTAACGATTGCTTAGATATATGATTTATTTAAAGATCAGCTACAAGATATAATTTTTGAAGTCTATATGCCTCATTGATTGACTTCTATCATCATAGTTGTTTGAGGCCCACACACTTATTTCACTTTTAAATCCATCAATGCAATAAATAAAATGATTTTTAGGCAGCTTTGTATTTGATGTCTAAGTAGGCAAGAAGGGTAGTTTTTAGAGCATGTCGTTTAAGGTGACTCAAGTTCTAGTTAACTAATTATTTTATCATTTTAGAGCGGTAGACATGTCGTTTAAGGTGACTCATGTTCTAGTTAACTAATTATTTTATCATATTTATCATATTTTGATTGTTAGATAATTATGAATGGTGTTTTTGATAACTTCTAACTAACTCAGTATTACCAAACATTTATTATAAATGAGAGTTATCATAATGGGCCGAAACCAATAAGGACTAGGTTATCTGATTAGGTTCTCTAGTCGAGCCTATTTAAGCCCTATTGATATTACCTAGGTCAGTATTTTTGGTTAAAAAAAAACTTTTGCTAGATGGTTAAACTATTTTTCTCTAGATGTATAAGATAAAGACTTTTATTTTATAATTTTATTATACAAATTTTGTTTAAAAAAAAACAATAAAAGCCTTATTGAGTTCTTATTGTTGACATGCACATGATATATAGCAAGGGGTCGCTAAAACTATAAGAGATGATATAGCAAGGGGTTGCAGCTAAATTGGTTGCAGCTAAATTATTTTTGTATAATATTTTTTTAAAATTAAATTTTAATTTTATTTATTGAGGATATTCATTCAGTGCTTTCAATCTTTTTTTATCATTTTTTTTTTGGTATTTCGATCTTTATTTAATTTATTTATTTTTAACTATTTTTTAAAATACATGACTTGTAAAATAATACTTTTTTTATAAGGATAAAATGGTCATTCCGCATCTCCGACAGGCAAATTCCTTTGTCCGTCAATTAATATTAAAATAAAAAAAAAATCGCCGATCGGAGGAAAGGGGGGGAAAGTAAACAAAAGCTGGCGCTGCTGCTCCAAGCAAGCGAGCTCGCTCTTCCTACTCCACACTGCTCGCACCACCCTCGCGCTCTCCCTGAGACACTGGTCTCACGCTCTCTCTGAGACACCTCCCCTCTCCCTCGTCCGAGCGAAACGACAGAAAAACCCTCACCTCTTCCTCTTCCTCTGCACCATGGACGACCCCCCGAGCTCTCGTCTCGAGAGACGCGGTGAGACGGCGTTCTTCAAGAAGATCCCCAACGGGGGGGCGAGATCCGCCTACCCTGACGTCTTCCCGACGGCCTTCCCCGCCGGGCCGGAGGACTACGCCGAGATCTTTGCCGGCCTCGCAACCTTCTGCTCCATCCCCGTACTCGACCTCCCGCCGGCGATCGGCGGCGGCGACTCTCCTTCCACACTCCGGAGCTCCGGCTTCGACTACGCCGACATCTTTGGGGGCTTCGACGGTGGAGTCTTTGCCGTGTCGTACGAGGAGCTGGTGGCGGAGTTCAAGAGGCCAGAGAAGAAGACTCTACCTTCGAGCGAGAGGTCTGTTTCTCTTTAGATTCTTATCTCATTTAATGCCAATGGCTACATTTAGTTTTTTTTTTTTTTCCTTTAAAATCCTTTTGTTGCTGTAAAATCTGTTGGAAAAAGTTTTAAAGGAAAAAAAAAAAAAACCGTAACGCTCGCCCGGCGTTCACGAACATTGCGCGAGCGTTTGCTCGCCAATGTGAACGCGTAGGGACAGCTCAATTAATTAATTAATTAATTTATTTTTAATTTAATTTAGAGTTAATGGTTATCAGGCCTTTTAAAAGTCATTATGGACCAAACCATTATAGCTTTTATGGAAAGAAAGAATCAATCAACTTTATCTTTTATATATTTTTTTATTTTACTATTAATCTTTTACTAAGTATTTAAAAGTTTCATTGGATTGTATCTCCATTATGCTTTATGCTCATGGTAGAAGAATCGTTCGTGGTAGAAGAATCGTTGTGCCTTGAGGGCTCGTGGTAGAAGAATCGTTGTATCTTTAGGATAGATCGCGGGTCAATAACCTTCCTTGTACCTTAGGTAGTGAGGATAGATCGCGGGGATAGATCGTCAATAACCTTCATTGTACCTTAGGAATAGATCGCAATAACCTGTATGAAAAGATAAAAATATGATTTTTAGGATAGTGCAGTGTCTAACATGCCTCGGTCCTGGCTTGATTCATACCTTCTTTTATTTTTTACTTTATTTATGTATTTAAATTTCTATATTATATTTCTAGCAATTTCTAGAAAAGATTTTTTGCAAAGATTAAAAATATTTTCTAACGGCTAAGGATCAGATTTTCTTTTTTACTAGAAGTTGCTAAGACTTTCATTATAAGTTATTTAAAAAAAAAGAATCCCTATTTTTAAATTAAAGCTTATAATTTTTTTTAAAAAAAAGAAAAATCTTTAATTTGAAATTTAAGATGCCATAAACTTACTTACCAAAGGCATAAAAATTATTTGAATTGTTTATCAACAAAATTAGTTAATCGTGACAAGTGTGTTCCTTCTCTAATATACCTTATTTAATATTTTCTTCAAGGTAATCTTAACTTTCACTAAGCTGAAATTCTATTTCATTCTGTTTATTTATTTCAATTACACTAGTTGGTGATAGATGTAGATCTTTGAATTTGTAGCTTGTGTTCATTCTTGTAAAATTATGCATGTTGTGTGCATATAAAACCAAAAGTAGTATACCCTTATTCTAAGTAAGGAAATATTATTTTTGTTAGTTATGATACCAGTAAGGAAAATCTATTATTGTCAGGGTATTTCGTGTCATTAAAATGTATTTTTTTCTATCATTGGTATGCTTATATTTTACTCATGTAATTAATATAGGCTCTCATAATACACCTATCTTAAATCATAAGTGATAGAGGTGATTAACCATCTCTTGTGATAAAGTTTTTATTTCATAACTAAAATGATGGAAAAAATAATCCTTCGAGGCTAATTCACTTAAATTCACATCATCCTTTGATTCCAAGGTTTCAAATTCCAATATTGGGCTCAGTATTGGTTTTTGACTAGAATGATATGATGCTTGTCCAGAAGGCATCCTGGTAAAGTAATCATGCTGGATGGAACGGAGATGTTTAAAATAAAAAAAAAAATTGGTTCATATTTGAGTGGCTTTGTCATGTGAAGAGGATCTTTAACACTATGAGCTAATATGTGAGCAGCAAGTTAAATCACCATATTACATCGAGTTGATAAAATGCAATTCTGCAATTTTACATACAGAGAACTAGGAAAATACTAGATTGAGCTTTTATATAAAGCTACTTCATTTAGTGGTGACTGTAAGTGACACGCCTCAGACCCAAAAATTTTGAGCTAGGGTGACAACCCGCCGCATGCCAGGCATGCAAGGCATCCCGAATCATGACACTGAATTCAAGAAAGGCAACAACCTATATATCATTCAAGTCCATAACTTTAATACAATCCATAACTAAAGATTTGGGCTACAAGCCCTACATGCAAACATTACTAGGGTTACATCAACATATGAATCCACTTTATTTTAAATAGAAGCTCCAACGACCCTATGGTTCCTTCTTCAATTCTGAGGCTCTGAAAAACATTATGAAGGCTTAATGAGTTTACACTCAGTAAGTAAGCCTATTATACAATCATATCATACTTGAATTATATTTAACATGCTATCAACATATGCATTTTGTCAACTTAACATAAATTGAACATTTGATAAGCATCAAAATATGCACTCCAGCAAACTCACTGTTTATGTACTTATAGATTTCCTATGTGACCCACGGCCCTGCAATACCTCAATCAGAGCACATCCTCCAGATGTGTGGCCATAAACATCAACAGAACACATTGTACGATGTGTGGGGCCATACCATAACAGAACACACTCTACGATGTATGTGGCCATATAAAAATCAAACAGAACACATTGTAAGACATGTTGGGCCATATCATAACAGAACACACTCTACGGTGTGTGTGGCCATGAAAATCAAACAGAACATGTCTATAATATGTGGGGCCATATCGTAACAGAATACATCTCCAGTGTGTGGGGCCAAAAATCAACAGAACACATCTACAATGTGTGGGGCCATAGTAAAGGAGAACCGCGGCGACACATATAAATCTTATTTATAAAATGCATACTTAAACATTCCACAATTTCTCAAACATGCAATGTAAGTAAACCCACTGTTTATACTCTCAATGGTAACTGTAAATGTGACCCACGGCCCTGCAATATCTCAATAGTGTACCAACAAGCATCCCCCTACTGAAAGGGTCCAGATACCAGGGTCACGCCATATCATAATCCATCAGAACACATACTCTATATGTGTGATGCCACCTCGAACCAAGCAGAACACATCCTTTAGATGTGTGATGCCACCTCATAGAACTCAGAACACATCCTCTAGATGCGTGATGCCATCTCGAACCCAAGCAGAACACGTCCTCTAGACGTGTGAATGGCATAAACAAGCAGAACACGTCCTCTAGACGTGTAGGTGGCATAAACAAGCAGAACACATCCTCTAGATGTGTGTGGCATAAACAAGCAGAACACGTCCTCTAGACGTGTGTGTGGTATGACATGATAAAGGAGAACCGCAACGACACATAACAGTACCTCACATCATGCACAAATATATCAATAACATCTACATATTGCATAAACAGTGGATTATACTTACTGAACAATTGCATGTAAACTATCACATCAATGTAATAATAACTGCATCTCTCATGCATAGCATCCACATATGAAATCATAGCACATAAATAACCACGTATTCACAATATTCATCTACTTACAATTTAGCCAATAACAGTTCTTCATGTCACAATTCACAATTTAAACATTCATATAATGAATAATTTATTAAATACTGATAACTGGCTTACTTACCTCAGTACGCAATCCAACAGGTATATATCAGCTAGTCAGATGTCTGAGCACCTACAGGATCATTTACACAATTAATTTATTAGGATACGAATATTAAAATGACCCTTAGAATTTTACCCAAACTAGTTCACGGGCCCTACTTTGGGCTCGAATATCTCCCACTATACATACCAAATTGGGGAAGTAAAAATACCCCATGAAACTAGAATTCACCCAGATTCTAGCCATATAAATATTTTACTAATCCCGGCCCGTTACAGGGCCCAAAAACCAGCCCAAACTTCCAATGCTGCACGGCCCAAAAGGCCTGAACCGGCCGGCCCAGCCGGCCCGGTTCAATTCAAAGCCACCCGATCCCCTGTTTCACCGAACAGGGGACGGGAACTTAGCCGGCGGCCAGGGCCGCCGCCGGCCAAATTGAGGGCGGCCCGGCCGCCGGTGGCCGGGCCAGAGCCGGCCGCCGCTGCGGCCGGCCGCCAAACTCCCTTACTCTCTCCCGATTTCACTCTTCTTCTCCTTCTCATCCGCGCAGCACGATGCTGTGCCGGCGGCACGGCCGGACCTCCACCGGACGCACGCCCGGCGCCGGTGGAGGCGACAGGCCAAAGCTCGGGCCCGGCGAGGCGGCGAGCACGCCGCTGGGCCCGAACCAACCAGCGGAAGCTTTCGGCTTTCGCCACCGCGCGAGAGGAGGGCCAATTGGCCCTCTCTCTTCTCTCTCTCTCCACCACCACCCCGCCGGACACCTCCCCCGGTGCCGGCGGGGTCGCCGACCAATTCTCAGGCCCGGCGAGGCGGCGAGCACGCCGCCGGGCCTGAACCAAGGGATGAACCGGCAACTCCCTCTCTTCCGCTCTCTCGCGTTCTCTCTGTCTCACGCTCTCTCTGTCTCTCTCTCTCCCGCTCTCTCTCTCTCTCTCTGGACCAGGGGATTACCTGATGGATGAAGCGCGCCAGCGTGAAGGAAGGAGTCCTCCTCCTCCCTATTTAATCACCTGCGCAGCGCCTTGGATCGGAGGTTTCCCGGAAGACTAAACGCTTCACCTGGAGCGAAGCGTCAGCCCGGGGAACCCAACAGACAGGAGCTTGGTTCATCTGAACCAAGCCTGGTTCATCTGAACCAAAACTGGTTCGTTTGAACCGGGTACTACATTCTTCCCTCCTTATAAAAATTTCGGCCTCGAAATTGGTATACTATAAATCTCCAAAAGTCAACAATCTAAGATAGATAAATTACCTTCAAATAATTGTGGATACTTCGTTATAATTTCCTCCTCCAGCTCCCAAGTAGCCTCCCTCTCAGAGTGATTATTCCACTGAACTTTGACATAAGGGATGGTACGCCGCCTCAGAATCTGATCCTTGCGGTCCACCATGTGCACAAAATGATCTTCATAGGTCAATTCTTTCTTAAACTAAATCGGCTCAAGTTTTAACACATAATGGGGTTTGAATTACACCTCCTCAGTCATGAAGATATGAAACACATTGAATACCCCAAAGAGTAATGAAGACAGTGCTAAGCTATAAGACACCTCCTTTATTTTGATCAAAATCTCAAATAGCCCAATAAATTGAGGACTCAATTCACCTCTAAACACAATCTCATCACGTCATTAGTTAGTAAAATTTCCAAATGATCTTCAGCCTGAAATTTCAAATCTTTCTGTTTAACATCAACATAACTTTTCTATTAACTCTGAGCTACATGAAGCTGCCTTAATTAACGATACTTTTATAGTTGCTACACCAGTTCAGTCCAAATTGTCTCTCTTTCACCTCAACTCAATATGAAGGGAATCTACACCTTATATCATAGACAATTGAAATGAATCCATTGGAATGTTGGCTTGGTACTCATTAAAATAAGCAATTTCACTAAGGGTAAGAAGCTATACCAAGCACTTTCTAAATCCATCACACAGGCTCGCAGTACATCATTTAAGATCTAATTGGTTCCTGCAGTTTGTCCATCTATTGAAGGTAGAAGGCTGCGCATAAATTCAGTTTAATCCACTAAGCTTTATAAGACATCATCAAATTAAAAGAGTGAGACAATTGGGTTCAGACTCAATTTACGCAGTTTACCATTAAACCAAAAAAAAAAACAAATATTAACATTTAACCCACTAAAATTTCATCCTCGAAATTAAATGTCCACAAATTTTGTACATTATAGATACTCACTAGCAACTTTATTTCATTCCTAGGTACCCAAATGACGAATCAAACTTCAATAATTAATTTGATCTTTCTACCAAATAAAATTGAATTCTTTCTTTCCTGTCATCCCTTTTTATATACGTATCTATATATACCTTAACTTCTTACAACACAATCATTATAAATATCATAGAATCCATCACATGTATTATGTCATTCATTCTTAAGGTTGGTAACACATCAGGTATTCTTAATTCCTCGATAAGACAATTCTAAATTCTTTTGAATTAAATATAAGATAGTTTCCTTCCAATGTTCTCTCAACTCATAAATAGTTGAATGTGCCATTAATCATTACGACACTTATTTCAATCATCATAACATACTAGGTTTTACTCTTGAATACTTTAAGCTAACATCAATGAACATTATGCCAATCATTTAGGATATCTTTCATAATTATCATAATCAACTAATTTAGGATATCTTTCATAATTATCATAATCAATAAATTTAATTTCTTTGAATAATAGTGCCATCATTAATCATCAGTATACTTATTTTATCTCCTTCATATTTATCTGTAATTACCACTACAACCAATCAATTTCTTTTGAATAGGTCAGTATATCCTCAATAAATAATGTAATTTAAATGATTTAAATTCTTGAATCAATTATATCGTTACCAATGATTATCAAAGTCATCTATAGATTATGCAATGTCTCATGCCACAACATGACCAACTAATTTAAACCCTTCAAATATCTCAAAGTGACTTCACTAATCTAGCTCAGATGGATACAAGACTTATAAGGTCAATCAAGATTGAAAATGCACTTACCCTTCGAAAGACATAATTGAAAATTATAGTAATCTCTCTATGACTTGAAAGTGATAATAGATGTACCGTTAACCATAATCCATATTGATAATAATCAAAAATAAAATCACCTCCCTCCTAATTTCTTAACAATAATTATGCCACTTATGGATGATTGATAATTTATCCATCCTGGAGAAAGATATCTCCTTAGGAACTATGAAGAAAGGTACAATAAGTATGCACGATAAATTAATGAATAGATATCTTGATTTAGAAATCTATTAACAGATGAAAATTCCCACAAAATTTTTATCAGTGAAATTTATCTTATTCTTATTACTGCTAAAATCTTTCAATGTCTAACATTAAAATATTTGATCATTTATAGCGAAAATCAGTTCTAAAGATTAATAGAGTCTACAACTCTCAAAAACTTTAACAGTAATTGTCTCAGAATTTAAAATTTTATATTCTTCCTAAATGATCCATCATGATATAATATGCAGTCAACTATTTCATTAACATCAGTATCAACCATATGCATATCTAGCAAAGTAACAATCAGTCTTGAACAAGCAATATCCATAATAAAAGTTCTCTTAGTAAAATTCACTATATATACTTATCCATCCAGACTCAAATTCAAAAGTACTCAATTGTGATAGATCAAAAACATGTAATCAACTATTTCATTCTCAAATATCATCAATATTAATCATCCCTATAACCGGCAGATTAGCTCATAATCTTAAACTTACAATATCAACAATGTAAGTTCTACAAATGAAAAAAAATTCATTATATACATCCACATTCAAATTTAGATTTAATACCTCAAAATTCATATATCAACTTAATTGCAATATGGACATAATGGTGTTTTCTTAGTCATAATAGTCATCAATTGCAATTTTCCACTACTATTCCATATATCATCTATCTTTTATTGCATATCTAATTAAAATTTCATCTCCCATATATTTAAAGGTCTGAAACTGCTATGAATCATTTACAACAAGTTTAATGGAGCTAAAACCTCTAGAAGTCCCTTGGCCTCCCCATTGGTCAAGGTCACCAGCCAGGGAGCCCACATAATATCATTGGCTTGCGATGGTTCATTCTCAATTCCTATCAAATTTGTAATTCAATTAATATCTTGATAAACTTTAAATTTCAAGCTTCCAAAGCATAATTCATGAATTTCCTTGAAAGTCATAATTGTTTCCATATCATCCTAAGCTAAAGTGTCAGGTTTCCCTAAGTATAATGTCATCAAAATGTTCTCTATGTGTTATCATGTCAATATGTCCGTGTCCCTAGGGTCATATGTCTCTATATGTTATCATGTCAATATGTCCGTGTCCCTAGGGTCATAACCAGGCTCTGATACCACTAAAGCTGCCACGCCCCAGACCCAAAAATTTTGAGATAGGGTGACAACCCGCCGCATGCCAGGCATGCAAGGCATCCCGAATCATGACACTGAATTCAAGAAAGGCAACAACCTATATATCATTCAAGTCCATAACTTTAATACAATCCATAACTAAAGATTGGGCTACAAGCCCTACATGCAAACATTACTGGGGTTACATCAACATATGAATCCACTTTATTTTAAATAGAAGCTCCAACGACCCTATGGTTCCTTCTTCAATCCTGAGGCTCTGAAAACATTATGAAGGTTTAATGAGTTTACACTCAGTAAGTAAGCCTATTATACAATCATATCATACTTGAATTATATTTAACATGCTATCAACATATGCATTTTGTCAACTTAACATAAATTGAACATTTGATAAGCATCAGAATATGCACTCTAGCAAACTCACTGTTTATGTACTTATAGATTTCCTATGTGACCCACGACCCTGCAATACCTCAATCAGAGCACATCCTCCAGATGTGTGGCCATAAACATCAACAGAATACATTGTACGATGTGTGGGCCCATACCATAACAGAACACACTCTACGATGTATGTGGCCATATAAAAATCAAACAGAACACATTGTAAGACATGTGGGGTCATATCATAACAGAACACACTTTACGGTGTGTGTGGCCATGAAAATCAAACAGAACATGTCTACAATATGGGGCCATATCGTAACAGAATACATCTCCAGTGTGGGGCCAAAAATCAACAGAACACATCTACAATGTGTGGGGCCATAGTAAGGAGAACTGCGGCGACATATAAATATTTATAAAATGCATACTTAAACATTCCACAATTCTCAAACATGCAATAAAGTAAACCCACTGTTTATACTCTCAATGGTAACTGTAATGTGACCCACGGCCCTGCAATATCTCAATAGTGTACCAACAAGCATCCCCCTACTGAAAGGGTCCAGATACCAGGGTCATGCCATATCATAATCCATTAGAACACATACTCTATATGTGTGATGCCACCTCGAACCAAGCAGAACACATCCTTTAGATGTGTGATGCCACCTCATAGAACTCAGAACACATCCTCTAGATGCGTGATGCCATCTCGAACCCAAGCAGAACACGTCCTCTAGACTGTGAATGGCATAAACAAGCAGAACACGTCCTCTAGACGTGTAGGTGGCATAAACAAGCAGAACACATCCTCTAGATGTGTGTGGCATAAACAACAGAACACGTCCTCTAAACGTGTGTGTGGTATGACATGATAAAGGAGAACCGCAACGACACATAACAGTACCTCACATCATGCACAAATATATCAATAACATCTACATATTGCATAAACAATGGATTATACTTACTGAACAATTGCATGTAAACTATCACATCAATGTAATAATAACTGCATCTCTCATGCATAGCATCCACATGAAATCATAGCACATAAATAATCACGTATTCACAATATTCATCTACTTACAATTTAGCCAATAACAGTTCTCATGTCACAATTCACAATTTAAACATTCATATAATGAATAATTTATTAAATACTGATAACTGGCTTACTTACCTCAGTACGCAATCCAACAGGTATATATCAGCTAGTCAGATGTCTGAGCACCTACAGGATCATTTACACAATTAATTTATTAGGATACGAATATTAAAATGACCCTTAGAATTTTACCCAAACTAGTTCACGGGCCCTACTTTGGGCTCGAATATCTCCCACTATACATACCAAATTGGGGAAGTAAAAATACCCCATGAAACTAGAATTCACCCAGATTCTAGCCATATAATATTTTACTAATCCTGGCCCGTTACAGGGCCCAAAACCAGCCCAAACTTCCAATGCTGCACGGCCCAAAAGGCCTGAACCGGCCGGCCCAGCCGGCCCGGTTCAATTCAAAGCCACCCGATCCCCTGTTTCACCGAACAATGGACGGGAACTTAGCCGGTGGCCAGGGCCGCCATCGGCCAAATGAGGGCGGCCTGGCCGCCGGTGGCCGGGCCAGAGCCGGCCGTCGCCGCGACCGGCCGCCAAACTCCCTTACTCTCTCCCAATTTCACTCTTCTTCTCCTTCTCATCCGCGACACGATGCTATGCCAGCGGCACGGCCGGCCACCTTGGCCGGCCGGACCTCCACCGGACGCACGCCCGGCGCCGGTGGAGGCGACAGGCCAAAGCTCGGGCCTGGCGAGGCGGCGAGCACGCCGCTGGGCCCGAACCAACCAGGTTCGGCTTCCGTCACCGCGCGAGAGGAGGGCCAATTGGCCCTCTCTCTCTTCTCTCTCTCCACCACCACCCCGCCGGACACCTCCCCCGGTGCCGGCAGGGTCGCCGGCCAATTCTCAGGCCCGGCGAGGCGGCGAGCACGCCGCCGGGCCTGAACCAAGGGATGAACCGGCAACTCCCTCTCTTCCGCTCTCTCGCGTTCTCTCTGTCTCACGCTCTCTCTGTCTCTCTCTCTCCCGCTCTCTCTCTCTCTCTCTGGACCAGGGGATTACCTGATGGATGAAGCGCGCCAGCGTGAAGAAGGAGTCCTCCTCCTCCCTATTTAATCATCTGCGCAACGCCTCGGATCGGAGGTTTCCCGAAAGACTAAACGCTTCACTTGGAGCGAAGCGTCAGCCCGGGGAACCCAACAGATAGGAGCTTGGTTCATCTGAACCAAGCCTGGTTCGTTTGAACCGGGTACTACAGTAAGCAATTTCTTACATAAAGAATTGATAAGCATTTCTTAGATTTCTGCTTTTCTGTGATTATTATATGCTTGCAGTTTCAAAAAAAAAAGAAAAAAAATCCTGGAACATATATATATATATATATATATATATATATATATATATATATATATATATATAATGTAACTGCAAAACCTGTTGTGAACTAATAATAATCCCATTAGTTGCCTTGAAGTTAACTTTTAAAGGATCTTCACCTTAGATGGTTGATCATGGAGAAGGTATTTAAAGGTTATATATTTTTATATATATATATTTCATGTGTGTACACACACATGCTTGCACTTGTGCACATGATATATGCATGCTTGTAAGTAGATGTATTTTCACATCATTTCATTATTTTACTTTCAAGTGCAACTATTAGTATATAACTGCATTCTTATATAAATGCAAAATCTTCTTATTCCAGATAAGTGTTTTCTGTTATAGTGGCCATTGAGAGATTACACCATGTTTTATCTTGGTTCAGTTTGGAAGTTGTGATCTCCTTTAGTTATATTTTTCTGTATTGCTTTATCTTGAATATCAAGCATTGCCAAGCCATATACGGCTTCATCATAAGTCTATAAGATAAATAAAAAAATGATATTATTTTTTTGGAATTTATCAAATCCAAGAAGAATTTGGAAAATCAATTAACCAAGGGATTATCTAGGAGTGAAGTCCTAGATTCATCGAGGGGATAGGGCTTAAGCCCATTATTTGATCACCAGCAGTGGATACCCAACCTCTGTGATTGGAGATTCTATGAATGAGGTTCAATGTGGTAGAAACGAAGCTGATTGAGTGATCGTGTTAGAGCACAAATGTTTAGAAAAAATTTTCATCCCATCCCTATGATGAGTGCTCTTATAAAGTGACAAAGTAAACTTGTGTAAGGTTGAATCATACTCTTAATGGATCCGAGGCAGGTTATCTGCAAGGTATTGTCACAAATACCCTTAGAGGATTCACTTATATGAGAATCATCATATTAGGCCGTGACTAAAGGTTTGGACTAACCTTAAAGAATTCTCATAAAAATTCAAGGTACTAAGTGCAAGGCTTTTAATATGCGATGACCGCTTAAACCCAATTGATCCATACTGTGTGTGTGATTAGTAGAAGTCTGAGTCAAGGACCTAGTTCAAGGTTTAATCCACTATGGTTCCTTCAGATGTATACAATCAACACTAAGTGAGGTTCAAGTCTACAAGATACCTCACCTATTGCGCAGTATAAGATGCCTTAAAATTTATGTTATATTAATTTTATTTTTTTTATTTAAAACTTTTGTGGGGGATTGTTGAAAAAAGTTTTAAAGAAAAAAAAACGTAATGCTCGCCAGCGTTCGCCAACCTTATGCCCGCGAACGCTTGCGTTCGCAAGTTTACGAACGTTGGGCGAGCGCTCGCCAACGTTTGTGAACGTCAGGGATAGCCAATCAATTAATTTATTAATCCGTTTCTGGTTTAATTTGGGGCTAACGACTATCAGGCCTTTAAGGCCATTATCGGCCGAGCCAATGGAGCTTTTATGTGCTAAGCCTATAAATAGGCCCAGGATTCAGATTGAGGAAGGAATCAATCAAAGAATTTTTTATCTTTTATTATATTATTTTTATTATTATTGATCTTTTTCTGAGCATCTGAAGGTTTCATTGGGTTGCACCTCCATGCGATCGTACTTGTGGTAGGAGGATCGGGTCGAGCCGTGTCGTTGTACCTTGGGAACAGATCGTCAACAATGCGAAAATCTGATCCTTAGGGCAGTGTCTAACACACCTCGTCCTGGCTTGATTCATATCTTCTTTTGTTTTTTACTTTATTTATGTATTTAAATTTTTATATTATATTTCTAGCTATTTCTAGGAAAGATTTTTTGCAAAGATCAAAAATATTTTCCAACAAAATCTTTCCTCCTGTAAAATTTTTCCCCCGAGTTTTGAACAAGATGAGTTGTGGATGATAGCTCTAATCTTAAAGCAAGATCTAGAATGACAGCTAGCTACAGGTGATACAAACCAACTTTTTATTGGTGTTAGCTTGTTCTTGATTCAGATGAGACATATAATCATGAAAGCATGTGCCTAAGAAGTGATGATTAGTTTAATACATTTGTTAGGCTTTTAGTGTTGGAGGCAATTGTTTCAATAAATTTATGACAGTTTTGCAAAAAAACAAAAGATTTTCCTACTTGGCTGTTGAACCAACCTCGAGGATTATATTTGCAGATGGTTAGACTTTTATAACCAAAGGATCAACCATTGTGTGTTGGATTCCCAAACTTAAAGATTGAGCAGCAACAAAATCTATGAACCATGAAATTTGTGGAAAGGGATGTTGACTCCTGAGTTCAAAATAGAAGCCAACTGAACTATCATAAAGGAATGTGTTAAAGAAACACTTCCTTCTTGGACACCACCTATAATGATGTGTACTGATGAAAAGTTGCCACCAATCAAAATGTTATAGACGGTGTTGATGGGTCCGTTGAGCAGATGTGGCTGACCTCATATAAGAAAAACAGATACCAGTTAGCAATGCATGTTAAAGAATGAAGCATCAAAAAGGACCCACACAAGATTGTGAGAACTTTGACAGGAGTGAGAGAAAGGCTGGGGTGGTAACTAAGGGCACAGGCCCTTGTCTAACAATAATTAAGAATCCTATGAAACAAGATTGTGGTCCAAAAAAACATCAAGGATAGGACAAGTAGTGGAAAAGAAAAGCAAGCTATCGAGGCATAGACTATTGTGGAAGGTCAATGATGTTGACTTGGTCCAGCTGGTTGGGGAAAGGTCCAGATTTCATTATGGGTGGTAGGCACAGTGCCACCATGTGTCCAAAAAAAAAAAAAGGATTATGGTCCAGATTGAGGATTTTAAAGGATCCAATTATGAAATTGAAAGGATCCTTGCAGTATCAGAGAAGAGATAACCCTGAAAAAGTTCAGGAGTGTCTAATGAGGGAGAGCTGAGTCTTAATATCAACCAAAACAATAACTGTAAGAACTAAATGTTGATCCTGTGTAACTAAACAAAACTGTAATAAGCCTTCTATGCAAATGGCTGAAACTGATATTAACAAGTAAACAAGTCTAAAAATGGCAACCTTTACAAAGGCTGCCCTGGCACCTCAAGTAGATCAAGACATTTAATAAGGTGTAGAGAGAGGGGAACATGTCAAAACAAAGCTTACCAATTGTATTCAGTCATATTGTGAACATCTAAAAGGAGATTAGTTGAGTACTTTACATAAATTAAGTCTTAGAAGACCTCTGAGTTTCCCTAAACTAAGCAAGGTTTGTAGATATATCATGATCCGGTTGAAGTGACTAGCTAGGTGAAGAATTTCTGGCTACATAGCAGTGAATGGAACCGGGATTTGGACTGTTAAATTGAAACAACAACGAATCTTAGTGTTGACTGTTGGACACTTTCCTTAATTGGAATGAATAAGATAGCATTGCCGTGCTCCTGTTGTGCAGCTTTGGACATTGGGACTTATTAGAATGAATTATCATTCTGACTTTCTGACTCTTTCTCTTTCCTGCTTTACCACAAATCCATCCACCATCTTTGGAACTCAGTAATTGTTCCTTATGTCATCATTTCCATCCATACAAAATTGCTATATTTCCTTTTTTTTGCACGGTGCATGTATGCGTTTGAGCTATAATATCATTAGTTAGTACTTACAAAAATTTTAGCTTTGTTTGTAATAATTTTCATCTGCATCTTAGTTTATTTCGAACTGTTAACTTTCTAGAAACTAGGAATCTATTCGTCATTCTTTTACAATCTTTCTTTGCACTTGTTTTAGGATCTCAAAAGAAAAATGTTTCCAGCAGCAGTCAACAGAAGCTTGTGATTTGCCTTCTGAAGGATCCGATGGGGGTCATGTTGTATGTCCGGAAAGGGATAGAATCTTGCCAGACTTCCATAGTTCAAATGATGAATCAGTTCAATATGACATGCCATATCACAAAACAAGCCGAATAAGCAACATGGATTCTGTAAATGGCAAAGCACATGTAACTCAATCTCAGGCTTTTGCTGGATCTATGTTTGTAGCTGGTGCATGCCTCATCACAGAATATAGAAAGTGATGACTCTGCAAATATGGTGGATAGTGATCTCAGCTTCAACAGGGATTTTGATGCAGGGGGAACAGAAGGAAAGCAAGAAAAAATCTTTTCACGTGCCTCTTCCAGTGATGGGGCAAAATGCTTTGCCAATGACATATTAGAAGATGAGGAACATTCCAATGGTAGACCAGTTGCCTTAGAAGACAGGCCTAAAAATATGAGGAATCACTCACGCTCTTCAAGCTATCAATCAACATCCAGCGGAGATATATCTCATCCTGATTACACCTTTTTAACTGTATCTGACATTAACCTTCAGACACAACCCTTGAAAGTGCCACCACCTTCAAGACCACCACCTAAGCAGGGACCCTTGAAAACCAAGATATCTGCAAATCCAAGAGATGAACGAAATTTTTGTAAGAAAGTGATCGATCATCAAACTGACCATGATAGGGATGCTCATATGAACCATGTACTTCAAGAAGCTGTAAAGGAGAGTTCATCTTATTGCTTTGATGTGGAGGTGGATTCTAGCTCAGCTGCTGCCGCATCTGCTGCTGCCATGAAAGAAGCAATGGAACAAGCACAGGCTAGATTGAAAAGTGCAAAAGAATTGATGGAAGGAAAACGGGACAACTTTCAAAGCCACAAAAAGCTTGGTCATCATGATGTAAACTGTAAGGAGAGGATGGGGTATATAGCTGCAGAAGCAGTAAAAAGGTATATTGAAGGGATGACTCAGGAAACCATACTGAAGGAGGATAGAGAGGTAAATTATGTTATTGTCGAGGAAAAGCAGGAAGCCACAAAAGCACTCTCGGTGACTCCAGGTCATGAAGAAAGGCAAACAAATACCACATCAACTGAAAAAGCCAGACGAGCGATGGCCCGAAGAGAAATCAGATCATCTCAACCATTGAAGGGATTGGAGGAGAGGAATGGCAAATGGAAAGAAGATAAACAATTTTTTGAGCTGATAAACACTGTGAAGGAATTCAAAATGGTTCATGATATCTCTCAGCATGAAGGCTTTGAGAAGGAATCAATAGCAGCAGTAAAGACCAATGAAGATGAGGTAAATGAGATTGAAGCACCCCATGATTTTAAAACAGTTCAGGAGGCCTCTGAACAGGAATGCTTCAGTAACAAATCAAAAGTATTGAAAAAGGCCAATGGTGATGCAGACTATGAGAGTGTAGTTGGAAAACTGGTGCATGGGCACAAAAGGAATGAGAAGTTGCATGCAGTTAAGGAGTATTGTGAATGGGATGAGAATGCTAAAAAGTGTGGAGCTGGAAACATGGCTTCCAGGAGGAGGTAGTCAAGGAAATACTAAATGCAATTCCGGAGG
Organism: Calamus simplicifolius; assembly: GCA_900491605.1. NCBI lineage: Eukaryota > Viridiplantae > Streptophyta > Magnoliopsida > Arecales > Arecaceae > Calamus > Calamus simplicifolius. The sequence goes on along the minus strand of UESW01004137.1, from coordinate 502,941 downwards.
TTTCTGTTCAGGAACAAAACAATAATGAACTAGGGTTACCTTTAGAGGTTGATGTGCCACGGGAACATAAAATAGCCTAAAAGAGGTTCTCAATTTTAATCAGCAAGGGGAATCAGAGAAGAAATTAGAGGAGGAAGAAGAACTCCATGTTTGTGCAGAGAACAAATCAAACGATGCTCAACAAGCTTTTGCATGTAAAGTCAAGGATGGACAATCAAAATCCTTTGAGGAGGCTTGTGGAACTTATGGGGTTTATCAATGTGAAGGAGAAGATAAGAAACCATTAGCTGGCAGATGCATAGATCGTGGAAAGGAAATGAATGCAAAATTTGCAACATTGGAAACTGACGAGTATGATAAGATGAAATTGGGCAACAAATCAGGCAGGCAAGATGAAAAGAAAGGGGAGCTTGGTGTGCCTCATGGATCATGCTCCTACAAAGTGAAGGAGAAAGTGGATGCATCTTCTGAGGCCAGCCGATGTGAAGAAAATGAGAAGTCAAGCATACCAGCTAATGTTTCACCTTATCAAGGAGTGAATGAATACAAATCAGAAGACACTAATGTGACACTCCAGCAGAGGGAAACCAAGAAATCAAATGGAATTCAAGAATCATATGAGCCAGTGAGCGATGAGAATATCATGAAAATTACTCTAGAAGACCTTGACATGGAGAAAAATGAGAAGAAATTTGAAGCAGCACTAGATAATACTATCAGAGATGCAGAGAATGGAAAGGAATTGGAAGCAGCAAAAGTGGCCAGTCAGCAAGACAACATTGTGAATAAAACAGAGGAAGCTCAACTGGAAAATCATCGAAATGGAAAGAAACAGAGAGTAGTGCAGGTGACAGATAAGGTGGAAAAATTTGAGAGCAGGTTGACCACAGACAAAGAAGAGCAAGGGTCACAAGATATTGATCACACTAGAGAAATTAAGGTGGCATCTCATATGGTGAAGTGCAATAAGGGATTAAATGCAAGTCGAGAAGTCTACCAAGGGGTTGAAAACAAAACCTGGAAGCTGGCCAAGAAGCCACTTTCTTGGATGGGAAAAGATTCATAAATAATCGAACTCTAGATGCTAGTGAGAGTTGTGTCACAACAGAAAATACTACTGCTGATATGCAGAAAGAAGATCAAAGGGAAATTGAGCAAAAAATTGAACAGGAGAAAGAGTTGGTGAGGAAGTTAGAAGAAGAAAAAGAGAGGGAGAGGGAAAGAGTAAAAGATAGACTTGCTGTGGAAAGAGCTACCTGTCAAGCTCATGAAAGGGCACTTTTTGAAGCCCGGGAAAGGGCAGAAAGGATTGCTGTGGAGAGGGCCACTGCTGAAGCTCGACGAAGAACACTTGCAGAGGCCCGAGCGAAAGCTGAGAGGCTATCTTCTGAAGCCTTTGAGAAGTTGTTAGCTGAGAAGGCTTCTAGGGAGGCCAAACTGAGGGCAGAGCGTGTTGCAGTTGAGCGAGCTACTGCAGAGGCTCGGGAGCGTGCTGCTGAGAAAGCAGCTGCAGGAGCAAGACAACGGGCAGAGAGATCAAGTCCAAAAACTACTGTAAGTAAACAACTGAGAGGACATATTGGTCTTCCCCTAGACCCATGCATGCTTTTTTCTTTTCTGTGCTCCTGTATATTAACTGGTTCTCATTATGACAGGACATGCGGGATGCTTCAAATGGCGTGCAAAGACAATCGGGGTCTGTGAATCAAGGTAACTTATAACCTTGTGTACGCATCTCCTGGAGACATCTATTTTTTACCTGCCTTTATATTCTCGAAAATTCTCTTCTTATTTGCCTTTTGAGTTAGTACACTCTTCTCTCTTTATTTTGAAGTGCCCTGTTCGACTGGAAAATTGGAAGGCACTGAGGGTGAATCAGCTCTAAGGTGTAAAGCAAGGATAGAGAGGCATCAGCGAACAGTTGAACGCGCGGTATGTACTTCAAATTCTCACATGCTACTTTTGTTCTTTGGGCAAATGCCATTTACTATAATTTGATTGTGCCCCGTGTATTTTCTTTAATTTAATGCTTTCTAATTTCAGGCAAAAGCTCTTGCAGAAAAAAATATGCGTGATATGCTTGCCCAAAGAGAGCTAGCAGAGAGAAATGTAAGATGTAATTCATCGTGAGCATTATGCTTTTAGGGAAATCATAGTCTGTGCTTTCCCATCTGACCACACCCTTGATCCAACTATGGCTGCAGCGGTTGGCGGAGTTCCTTGATGCTGAAGTCAGAAGGTGGTCGAATGGAAAAGAAGGAAATTTGAGAGCATTGCTATCCACATTGCAATATGTATGCATTCTCAAATTTTTTTTTTTTTTTTTTGTCTTTGCTTGATACTTATATTTAAGACATCATAAGCAGCAGGGACTGTTTTAGCTAGAATTCATAGCCCAAGATAGTTTTTATGTAGATGTAGACAGATATTCCATGGATTTTTTAATTTACTGTCAGAAATTGAGTGATAGCAATACTGTATTAGTAGACCCTGCTACTGATCAATACATATCAATGACCTTTGCTATATGAATGGTCCTGATAGAGCTAAAAAGAAAAGCCTTATGTTTCATCCGATATATGGTACATGTGCCTTAGCTTTGCAAATTTTGAATGGGACATCACTTCAACATTTTTCCTCTTCTTTATTCTTAGTTGTAATTTTTGAACAGCTACATCAAAATATTCTACTTCTTGTGTTAAGCAGTATTGCAGTGCAGTATTTTGACAAATAATGGATTCAGTTATAGGCTACTGCAATGTGTCAATGGACATCCTTCCCTAGACCTGCTTGATTAGAAAGATGATGCCTCAACTGAGCCCCTTTGAGAACCGTTATCGCTCCATTGAGAATTAGTTGGTAGTTAAAGATTTCGTTCATGCTGATTGGAAATTTCATCTAGCAACTACAATTTTCCCATGAATATTTCCACTCTAACTGAACCTCTGTCATCATTTTCATCTTCTTCTATTATATGTGTGTGTGGGTAATGCCCCAAGCCCACTAGCTTGCCCAATTAACTTCGTTAATGGGCCGAAACTATGTAGCTCAAAAACTCGAGTGGAAGTTAATGGATAGCAAGTGGACTTGAGTTATAAGCACGTCACACATTCTTTTTCATCCAATGCGGGACTGAACTCGAGTATTACAATCTTCGGGAGCTTCTATTTGCACCGAAAAAATTGCTCCACCCCCAAATTTTTTAAAAAAATTTAATTTCCTAAACTATCCTTAAAACCCTCGCCCCTCTCCCTCCCTCATGCGTTCCAGCGCCCCCGTTCGCTCCGGCGGCCCCCCTCTTGAGCACCGACCCCCCTCTCCGGCTTCCCCTTACCCCGATGCTCGGGAGGGGGGGAGCCGGACCAAAGGGGGAGGGGGGGCGAGGGTTTTAAGGGTAGTTTAAAAAATTAATTTTTTAAAAAAAATTTGGAGGTGTAGAGAGAAATTTTTGCGGTGCAAATAAAAGCTCACCACAATCTCCCACCTTATAATATGACGTCCTCATCGTATGCTACAAGCTAACTAGAATCTATTCCGAGTTGGGTCATTGGTGCTGCAAGGGTGGCTCCATGCCATGGTGGGACTCAATCATCGTCCCCCATAGGTAGCTCTTTTTCTCATGCCCACCAACTTTTGCACATTCGGGTCGGTTGGTTCTGATACCATTTGTAACGCCCCAAGTCCACTTGCTAATCCAATTAACTTCGTTAATGGACCGAAACCATGCAACCCAAAAATTCAAGTGAAAGTTGATGGATAGCAAGTGGACTTGAGTTATAAGCACATCATACATTCCTTTCTCATCCAATGTAAGACTAAACTTGGGTATCACTGCATGTGTGTGTGTGTTTTATTTTTTAACACTGCATTGATAACATACTTCTATTAACATGCTTTATCCAATCTATATGAGACTAATTGCCCAAACACTAGCATTTCACAACTAGAAACTTGACTAATGGTTCCAGTAACTGGTCCTTTTAATATCAGCATGGTGAGTGAACTGCTGCAGACAACTGTTTCACTTGCTAAAACGATTTGCAGATTCTTGGCTCCGGCTGGCAGCCAATTCCATTGACAGATGTTATAACAGCTGCTGCCGTAAAGAAAGCGTACAGAAAGGCCACTCTCTATGTTCATCCAGACAAATTGCAGCAAAGAGGTGCAAGCATTCACCAGAAATACATATGTGAGAAGGTTTTTGATCTCCTCAAAGTATGTACTAGTTCTCGCTCATCTTTCTATTGTTATTTGTTTAACTTAATTCTTGCCTGCAACCAAATTTGTTCTCATTTAAGTGCTTACTGTAGATGTTGTGGAATCGCATCCATAACATGTTGCTTTGGATGATCACAGTGAGCAGCTTATCTTGTGAGATGATGGTAAGAGTGGTAAATAATCACAGCAGAGCTTTACCTCAGACAAGCAATATAATGCAAAAGACTGGGTCTTGCAAGTTAAGCTGTTTGCTCTTCATCATTTTAAACAGCAAAGGGTAGGATTTGGAAATCAGAAAAGGTCCATAAGCAATGGTCAACACCATAAGAGATAGACCTGCCCTAGTTAACATTTACATGCAATTGTCAAACGAATTTGCTAGATTAGATAACCATAGGATTTGGATTTAGCAGATACTCCTTTGCTTGATCAGACAACCAGCATATTCCAATTCGGCCAACTTACTGATATCCAGTTGTTTTTATTTTTAAAATCTTGCTCCTCGAAATATTGCTGCATCCTTCTCACTTCGAGATAGTTTGCATTTCCTGTTTGATAAAGGATATTTATTCTTTTCCAGCAAGGGTTGTAAATTTTACATTAATCTCTAAATTTTTTGCTGGGACAATAACCAGGTGGCATGAATCCAGAGTAATCTTTGGTAATCTAAAATTCACCGCAATGCTGGAGAATTTTAGACTATTTAACAAACTCTTAGTTTTGAAAAACTAGGATCAATTATCTCAATCTCCATTAACATATTTTAAACCTTTATTATTATTATTTTTCCTGATTTGCTCTGCAGGATGCGTGGAACAGATTCAATTCAGAAGAACGATAACAGTCATATTGGACAACCTTCCAATGTATGGACTTTTTTATTGGTGACACTGTGATGTTGTAAATTTTGCAGCAACTAATTTACAACCCAGCTGTGCTATAAATGTTCTGTTTTTGTTCATGGGTGTCTTTCCTGTTAGGTTTGGTAGAACATGCAGCATGGTTGCTAGAATGATCTTGTTCATTTAGCCTTTACAAGCATCCGTCAAATACTAGTACTAGGCATTGTTGCTTTTCTCAACACGAGATATTATCATCGTCCTAAAAACAAGTCTGCAACTCCGTATGTGGATGTGTGGTCTTCCGACTAGCCCACAAGGGATCTAGGCCGTCTCTATATGTGGATCAAGGGATGGTCTGTAAGTGGTCAGCATATCCCCAAGGCCCCGAATTGCGACCCTCCGCCTCTTCCATAATTTCTCTTCTGATTGCTATTGAGTTATATATTTGATGTTTCTACTCCTATTTATTTTTATGTATTTTTTTAATTTTTTTAATATTTTTTTTTTTTTTTGTAAAGTATAAATTTCATTGGCGCCAGCCCAAGTGGTTGCATATTGCTTAAGCTCAAAGCAGCACCTTCACCATCTGCATGCATAACTTAACTTACTCGGATATGAAGCAGGTTTTTGTTACCAAAAAATATCTTGATGGTTCCGTTCTCAAAGATGCTATTCATCCCGCGCTTCATTTCATAAATGAATAATTTTTTCATGCATTTCGCTACTAAAAATTAAAAAGCATCTCAGACGTACGGTTAAAACTTTGTTTGCACGTTCTAGTCGCATTGATTTTGTATTCCCAACTTGGCTGCTGTTGGCTTATTGCTCATTCTCTACTCCAATTATATCCTTGATCAGAATTTTTACCTAACACAATCAATGGAAGAAGCATTTCAGCTACATAGACCTGGACCTAACTTTAGAGCCAATCTTGATCCAATTTGTCAAGTGGATTGTGTTTAAAAGTCCAAGCATTGCAGTTTCTCTTCCAAAAGGAGGTCCAGCAAAACAGGAACCGAACTGAACCCAGTCTAGAGGGACTTAAACCAAATTGCTCACATGAAGATAAGTGCTAAGGAAAAGACTTATTGCACGGCCCTCCTATGTAGCAAGCGCGCATTGGGCATGCATATTAGCCGCACGCCCATACCACAATGTGTACCAAAGCTCAATGGGCTTTGACGCGCACCACACGTCCGATGGCACGGATACGCGGTCAATCTGTACACCTGATATGCGCTTGCTGCACCGAAGTGCACCTCCGGTGCAGCAAGACTTTTCCATGTGCAAAAACTTAGCCCACTCCCCACATGAAACATATGCCTATAAATTGGATTTGCACCAGGCTTAATCCCCAATTGGCCAAGTCAATCTTTACTCAAATCATAAGACCCGACACGTAAAAGGGAAGAGCTTTGTCAACTAGAGATGGGCATTGGACCGGACCATGGGTGGCCTGGCCTAGCACAGCACGACCCGGGCCATTAGCCATGCCTGGCTCTGGTTGCTATAGTACTAGGCCATGCCTGGTATGATCCATTAAAAGGGGTCGTACCGGGTTTAAAAATCTAGCCTGTGGATCAAGTTCAGCACGACCCAGGCGGGTCAAACACGGCACGGCCCGTCGGGCCAGCCTGGCACAACCCACAAGGGCCTGGATTTCTTCCAATCTCCCGATGGCTCGATTCCTCTCTCGAACCCTAATTGGAGGTCATCCGTCCCACCTCCTCTCTGCCGCCCGATCCCCTCTCCTTCCCATCTACGCCACCCACCTCGTCAACTTCCACGGCTGCTCCCATCGTTCAAAGAGGATCCCAAGGCTTCTAAGTCCGGCGAGGTCGAGGTCGAGGTCATCAGAGTCCGCCTCCTCGAGGATGTCATCCGCAGTATTATCATCCATCGATTGGCTCCCCTTCATCCCAGGCTCCTCCTACTGGGCCTCCTCATGGAAGCAGGCTCATAGAGTGGCCGAGATCATTGAGAATTTGACCGCTAATCCGTTGACGGAGGAGGAAACACTCTCCTTCATGATGAACCGAGGGTGGCCATCGTCATCGCACTTTATCGAAAGTACCAAGGCTTACCGTGCCGTACGGTGCCCGATATGGCCCATCCCAAAATGGGCCGCGAGTCGTGCCAGTTTTTTTGACCGGCCCGACGAGCCTAGGCCACGCCGTACTAGGCACGGCCCATTGCTCATCTCCAGTCAAAACGGTAACTTCAGTACTATCTACAGTAAAAAGATTTCTCTGAGTTCTTTAACTCCTCACTTATGCACCCTTTGAATCTAATCGAACCAGATACATGTTTTCGTGTAATAATTCGATATCCTGAACTACAAATTCCACAGCAATCCAACCAGCAAGAATTCCCCTTGTTAAACCTCTCTATGCTCATAATTTCTTAGTGTGAGGAGTGAGGAAATGCTTGTCACCCCAACCTTGGAGGAAGTTGAAAAGAAATTCAAGACATTAAGTAAAGATATATTCTTTATTCCAACAAGCATACACAAAATTGTGGAGCTGAGGTACCCAAAAAAAAAAATCTGGTCATGTTAAAAAGGAAAGAAATTGAAAGCATTAATATCGAAATATCAATATTAGCTTTTATAGTGATGTAGGTCATGGACATCAGGCCCTAAGATTTGGTAACCCTAGCTCTAACCACAACAAACCCTATATTTTGGAACTACCAAGAACCAAGATGAAGGGCCTGATAGCACTCCACCGAAGTCAAGTGAGGTAAACCCTGAAACGATGGTAGAAAGCTCAACATCAATGCAAATTCGACGGTTCAGAGTTTATTGTTAGAAGGCAATGATGGTTACAAATTCACCATTGGATTCAGAAGGGTTCAGAAGTTTTGAGAGTTTGTTTTTCACTTATTTTCAAATTCTGAAGAATTTACTTCCTCGAGTGCACGTTAACTTATATTCACTCTAATATATATATTATTTTGCTTGCAAGATGGATTTTGCACAAACTTAGGTGGATTTTGAGGATTAGCAATGAAGACAGTTAGTGGAGTCCCTGATCACGACGTGCAAAGGTGGTGAGATCTGTGAGTCTTTCGTGGTGATGGAAGCCTCTTGTTTGTAAGCAGGTATCCTTACAAAGTTTCGTTCCATAGTTTTCCTTGGTCTTTAGATTTTAAAATTTATTTTCTGCTTTATTACCTCTGGATTTAGTTTAATTTTGCTTTATAGTCTAAATTATTACTTAGCTAGACTAGCCGTTTACCGGGTAACCCTAAATCTAACAGTGGGCCTTATTGCATCACATGGTTAAATAATAAAAGGTCTCGCGAAAGATATCAAGGTAACTAGACTCTTTCAGTGAAGATGTAGGGACAAGTTGAAAATTCTTAAAGAGAATTAATTCAGTCTAAGAAATCTATTCTCATATGGCCCTCGAACATACAAATTAAGAATTCACCGGATGACTCCTGGAGAAAAGTTTTTTATTTTCTCATCCTAAATTAAGAGAGACCATATAAACCTTAATTTGGAGATAAGCCCTTAACCTGGTTGATGAATATAACCTGCTTCCCTGGTTCATTTTGTGCGTGCCTTGCTTTCGCAACAGTCTTCTCATCTAGCTCAAAGCCTTTTGGGCAGGCGCACACAAGATGGAAAGGAACCACAGTTGCCATCAGCAGTCATGAATGCACAATATTGTTCCCATCTCCAACATAAACAACCTGAAAATAACGTTAGAAAGTCATAACTTGATTGAAACACATAATTTGCAATGTACGTCAAAGCAACTGTGATGGATTCATGTGAAGTATATATCAAACCTTGGCTTCTTCCAGCTGGCCAAAATGTTCTATAATTTTCAGTGCATCAGCCATTATTTGGCACGGGTGGTCATAGCCAGTCATAGCCAGATAGACCATTGATGACTGGAACTGAAGCAAATGCAGCCAACTCAAGAAAAGATAACATTTGCTTATGGAAGCAGAATAATGAATGATAACAATGAAGAAGCAAATTGTCTTAGGAGTACTTTTGAACTAGGACAAACGTTGTTGGCGTGATTCACAGAAATTTACTAAATCAATGCTTTCTAATTAACTGTCAATGCATCTTGGCATAACTTACATGCAGATCCAACAGCAGTCAGTGGGATCAGGCTAGTCTCTTAAGAACGGTCTTAGATAACATCCTAATTGGAGAAATATAATTGTCCAATTTTTTTTTTTTTTTAATGAGTTGCAATTATATTCTCATGTGATCAAGTCATAAAGTGGGAATTTGCAAACCTTGCCAAGGAGTTGTTTAGCCTCAAGTATCATAATGTAAACCATAATTAAAAGATACAAAGGTAATATAGTGGAATTACATCAGAAAGCTTAAGCACTGCAATTCCTGCATGTGGCCAGTCTTGGAGAGAAAAATTAGCCATAAGGCTTCTCAAATGAAACAAAAATGTCTCGCATGCTATGGTGATATCATTATAACCAGAAAGCACTGAAGCAATGTATCGCAACTCTCCTCTCATTAACCCATCTGGATATCACCAGGTCCTAAGTAAATGGCATGACCACCAAGAAAGAAAAATCCTGCTTCAAATGAAATGCAAGTTGTGTCTCCTGATTTCTACAATGCCCTTACCTGGTTGCACGACCAAGGAGCTTCAAAATTGCATCCCTGTCAAAATCACTGATGCAGAGAAAGTCTTTTTTTGCTTGGTTTAGCTGTTCAAAATGATAATGATAAAAGTTAAATTCGGTTTAAAGGTCAAAGAGTTTTTGCAGTTTGTGTGTTTGTGATCATAACTTGCACATTAGTGGACTATCACCAACAGAAGCTAATAAAAATCAAAACATCTCTATTCCATAAAATTTAAAATCTTAGTTAATGATTTCTGTTCTGATGAAGCTAATTCATAAGCCAAAGAGATGCATCAGATGGGACCTTTTTGCTGCCAGGATTTTATTTTTTTTTTTGCTCATGTGCATCAATAAATAAAATCACTTTTATACACCATTTCTCAATTTTTCTTTTGGTTTTTCAGAAAAAATCTGAAATATTCTTTCTTCTTTCAACTGTCGGACTCCTGCTGAGATTCTCTCCGATAAATTTTTAAGAAGAGTGCGTGCTTCTAAAGATGTATCAGCTGGTCTTGCACAAACCAGGAATTATGCTTGCCATGGCACAAGACGGAGTGGGTCTCCCCATTGGTTTGTCAAAGTACTACCACATGTGTGATTTAAGAGCAAACAAATGTATTCAAGCTAAGACGCCAATGCAATGACGATTAATGCTTCTAAGTGTATGGCATATTTGTGAATCAGACCACAAGGACTAAGCTTTGTTCGTCCTATGAGTTGCCTACCGAGTAACGGTATCCTAGTATTAAATCCCGCCCTAGTCCTAAATTTAGCCCCAGGAGCCATCCAAGAGACAATTGAAGCCATCCTAGGAGCTAGAGGGTTAGAAGGTGGGAAGGATTTGTAAAGTAAAATAAGCCAAAGAAAGGTAAAGATGGGTTCAATAGTTTTTTATTTGAATGTCTTATAACGCATAGGAAAAAAAAAAAAAAGTTTTTGCATCCTCTTTTTTTTTTTTAAAGTTAAATGAAGAAAAGTAAAATAAAAAATTAAGTTATAAATTTAATATTATAAATATATCCTTATTTGTTAAGATAAATTTTTCATTACATTTCAATTTATTTTTAAGTATAAAAATAAAGATTAAAAAAATCCTAAGTACATAAAGCCATGGCAGGAGAAGTTTGCTGCTATAAAAAGATAAGTGGCTAGATAACTTTTATCTAGAAAGACAAGAAACACACTAAGACTAAATAATTTATAAATTTCTACAATGTTAGAGGATAAAATAGAAAGGATAAAAATATAATGATACCCCTCATCCCTTTCCCTTCTAAACCTTTTGAGGTTAAAAATTCTTGACGTTGAGAATTTTTAAAAATATTGAGAATCTCCTAAATTCTTTCTCTTTCATTTCCGGAAGTATTCCGATACTTTTCTTTTAACCTCCTCCCCCCCCCCCCCACCCCCCCCCCCCTCAAAACCCCTCCCTAAGGAGACCCTTAAAAATTAACTTGCTCACGGTACTAGCTTAAGGGCTGATGTGGTTGGTTCCAGAAGCTTCCAGTGGTACAATAACCATAAGCCACGCCATCAGGTCATGGCCTATTCGAATACGCAGAAAGAACCTGCACTCCAGGGCAATTCCAGAGAACAATCACCAAGGTTTCAAGTCTGTTCTCTTACCACCCTCCGGATATTGATGATCTGAAACTATTTTTCACAAACAATATAAATAATGCATCTAAGAACAATACAATTGCATGGCTTCGTTTCTAACAATTTCTTATCGTCCATGACGTTTATTGCTCGTCCCTGAGCCAGTGCCGAACAACATAAATCAAGAAAGCCACACAGAATGTTACGGAACCAAGAACCACCAGGATCTGAACCCAGATAGAGGAAATAAATGCCTTCAATACAAAGGAATGCCACATCCAGAACCATGTAATACTACAGGTGGATCCCAGCAGACCACCAACGAGGACTTGGCTGACCGTGTGAAGTTGTTGGGATACCCGGAGCCATGACTGCAAAAGAAGATGAGAATGAGATGATGATGTAGTCAGATCAGATGGATGGAATGTGAAACTCTTCATACATAGCCTTGAAATACCATGAGACTTGGCTAGACAATTTGGAAACTATCTAGCTTAGCAGTTATATCATGACAAAAAATGTTGAGACACAGATTTGTGAAGCCTGTCCAAATTAGGTTCACACAAGGGTAATTTTTCAGATTGCCTGAGACATGATACTATTGAGTAGTTAAAAGTCTAAAAGCATTTGCAGAAATAAAATGAGCACTGAAACCTAGAAACACATATTATCTGTTTGGACCCTCCTTATCACTAAACATTCTCCATATCACCTAGAAAATTTTAGACACTCGCGTCAATCATATTATACACTAAAGAATCATCAATTCTCTAGGTAATCCACATGGCTCTGTATGGCTTCTTGAGTTTCTCAATTTTCTGTATGACAGATCCTAAGTTATCAAAAGTAATTATGACGATCATTGTTCAACATCAATTTTGTCTCTGGCTTCAGCCTCATTTTCAACTTTCTTTCATAAACATGCACTGCATCTCTACCAAGGCACTGAACCAAGTTTTCTCCGTGTCATCTTGAGTGACCTAACACACTTATCCTACAAAAAATGCAGAAGATTTAAACAAAGTTTTGTCATTGACATGGCACAAATGTGTGCATTGTGAATTGGGTGGCATGTTGCCATTTAGAATCATGAGGTCTGTCACCAGGTTGGCAATGGGTAGGAAAAATCAGCTCAAAACCCTTCTATGGAACCATGGATGACACCTTGTTGATAGGAAAAGGCTTGGACGATGATAGGGGCCTTGTCCATCAAATCCTCAATATGACTAATTTATTCCTTTATCATCAATTGACATCTTATTATTTGCAAGTAGCAGACACTATGTCACCTCCTAGATATCAAATGCGAGCTCATTTATAAGTATGAAAAGACATAGACTTAGAGCTACTTCTTGATGTAGGGTGCACCAAGATTGGAGATTCTACTTATCTCAATAGAACTAAATCCAACACTCATTACTGCTCTATAAATGTCCTTTAACACAATAACTTTTCAAGAAAATTGTTCCGCCTCAATGTTAACCAAATTACACTCATTTTTTCATATGCTTTCTTCAACTTGGAAAATGCAATGCCTTGGTTTTTCTCTTCTCCTTATAAATCCACTAGTTAGTCAAAAGCAAAAACAAAAGGGATAGACTTATCTTGGTTCTAAATTTTCTCTTTTTTTTTCCTTTTTTTAAATCTTTGTGGCATCATCTACTCCCATAAATTCTTAATATGGCTTACTGTGATGGTTGGTGTAGTCTTGTATATTTTATTTTCTCTTATAAATCAGTACTGAATACTTCTTTTTAATTCATACCCTTTTGGTTATATTGTTTTCTAGAATACAGTAAATAGGATAATTAAACAAATTCATTCAATGTTCGTTAAATGAGGTCAAGAAAAAAAATCAGGCAACAAACAGATACTGACAAATTACGTTTATTCCACAAAGTTCAATTAAAATATTAGGTTCAATGGAAATAACTAGCCATCTTAGAGTTGTGCGACTTTCCTAAGAAGTTACACTAAATGATAACACTAACTTTTTTCTTTTCTTTATCAAAACTGAAAAAGAGTCATTGTCAGAAACCAATAAAGTAAATTCCGGAAATGATCTACAAGCCAAAGAATTTAAGCAATAGTTCTTACAAGATAACAGCCACTTGTGAAGATGATAATCCCAACAGTTACTGTAAAGACATTTATCCCCAGCCAGTGGACCACTGTGTCACATAAAAACATAGAAGAAACATCATACTCTATTTTGATGTTCAGAAGGCAATCAAACAGCTAGACAATAACAACATAATGCAATTATATCCTTGGTTTAACAAAAGAATGAGCATGCTAATAACAGTGTACCTTCTAGCATAACTTGTATAAATAGAATAGATTGTTAGACATATAATAAAATTTTTATTCATCAAGAAATTGCATCATCGGTGCATTATTAAGCTGATGTAGCTGCAGAATATCCTCAAAAAAAATAATCTGATTGCTTGTTCTTGCAGTCCTTCATTGTAAGCATCTTTCAGCATCAGTTTACAAGTAATTTAATCGACCAAATATAATGCTCCCATTGTCTGCTGGACTTTACTTTGACCAAACAATGGTGAGAAAATTTGAATTCACACTACCATCAGCGGAATAGCAACCTGAGCTCTTTCATTTGGTCAATTTGTTCATCCTCATTACAGTATAACCAATGATCTGTTATATTCTTCATCTTTTCTAAAGTTTCACACATTTTGTTATTATTACTGGGCTAGTAATTACCAGTCATTTTCATGAATATTTTCTTATATCCCAGAACACTAAGGAATATGCCATAGTACAAATTGAAGTGTTGAGGTGCATTATTGCACTTTGGTCGATGAGACTTTTTAAATTGCTTAGCTTTGACACATGTTGCTCAGACAAAGCAAATTATAACCATGCCTAGCACCTATACTGCAACAGCCAACATGGTATTCAGCCAACAATTTGGTGTTCTTTAAGCATGTATCAATTTCATATGCTGCCACATACTCCAAACCTAGCTCTCATCCACTCATTGAAATGTTCATTTCTTCATCAAGTCTCATGATCCATGGCACCTCCCCTTAACTCTTAGCATATCCAATGTACCATGCATAAAGTATTTAAGGGTGTCAAGTATACTATGAGGATTGCATTTTAAACAAATCAGATTTACCAGTCCTTCACCCTATTATGGTATTATTATCATTACGGTGAACCAATCATCATCTTTTTACATTGCATGCCTATTCGGCTACTGCCATCATTAGAAAACAAGATGATTGTGTACAACTACTGATTGTGCCATTATCCACTACCACATTTCTTTCTTACCTCAATAAATAAAGCCGGTCAACCAAACAATTTAGCATTCTAAAAGTTGTCATGTTGTTAGTTGATTGTTACATGTAAAACCAAATTTTTGTTTAACTTAAAAGTTAAAATGCACAACTAGCAGAAAGACTATAATCTAAATTTCTGGTACTGGCTCCTAGGGATATCCATTCAGTTCATTGTTCTGGGATCTTGAGATTTCTGTCCACTGGATCAGACAAGTCTTGACAAAATCATGGTTTTCCTTAAAAAAAAAAAAAACACTTCATCCAACAGTCATATTATCGCTAAACATGTATAAAATGTTTCTTATTTTGGATTGAACTTATATGTTCACTGCCAAACCATGCTGGCCATAAGACCGTCTTGCTAACTTATTTAAACAAATGGACATTGACTTTCCCAGAGACACTTAGTAAGGGTGGTCAAATGCAAAAAGCATGAGAAAGCTGAGAATATCATCAGTGCAGATTCATCTAGCATTATCAAAATAACAAAAGAATGCAATATTTTATAGCACTGAAAAATGCAAATATATAAATACATAACTCAAAGACGCAGAACTAGCATTAGGACATACAGGAAAAGTTCTTTCAACTAAAAAGGTGAGCAAGCATGTGCTAGAGGTGATAGTAATCTACAATATTTAGGCATGCACTTTATATAAATTGCATGAGGTCTCCTACCAAACACAGACTTACATGACAGAATTGCAAAAAATGCAGCATAGAAGATGGACTGTGCATGTGATGATGGCATTCCAGGATCAGATTTCAAAGCAGAATTAGGCCGTTGATGATTTAGTATCTGTTTCAAAGTAATTGAAAGCCATGCATTTACAACTGATCCCATCGCAACCCACAAGGCTTCAGCATCATGCTTCCACAATATGATGAGGCCAAAAAGACCAGCCACCAACCACTTGCTCTGATACCAAACAGAAAAGGAGTTCTCATGAAATGACCAGGTAAGAATAGAGATTCTCAATCAACAATGAGAAGAAAAAACAGATTGTTGAATCCAATTTACAGCTCACAACCCAATACACTGCATCATATGCCAGGACCCATAGTACTTAAAAACTAAAATCTAAAAAGCCACCAGCAATGCATTTTGTATATCTAGAAAGCACTTAGGAAGCTATACAAAACAAGGGGAGCAAAAAGTATCACAATAAGAAACATTTATCTTTATATACAACATGTGGGACGAAGTTATAAAAAGGGTATATGTCATTTATGAAGCTTTATAACAGCAACAAAGTTGAGATTATTAGCGATGGCCACCAACAGAACAACATTTGGCTTCTAAAAAATCGACATGGGGACAGGTGTTCTAGTTGGAAGTTTTTAAATAATATCCTAATCGGGTGTCTTAAGGACAGCCTACAGGACATCTTGAATTTTTCCTCGCATTTTTTCCTAATTATCTATCATAATTTAAAATTTCGTTGCTCTCATTTTTGACCTTGCAAGTATTCAAAATTCATTTTTATTATTAAAAAAAAGAACAGCCTTGACTAGAACTTCATTAAAAATTCATCATATTAGTCACACGATCGAGATATACTCACAAATATGTGTGTGTGTGTGGCAGATGCTATCTAAAAGTTTAAAATAAGATATGCTCAACTAAAATAAAGCTGAGAATAGATTGGATATTTTCAAACAAACAAAAAAACGAAGATGAAGTCATTATCTAGAACACCAAATTGCGCTAACCATTCGATTGATGGTAGTTTCGAGGTTTTCCCATGAAAAATCCCGAGCGAACCTCGACAGCCCGTTCATCAGAATCGCATCCGCTTCGCCCACTCGTCCCTCGTCAACACTATTTGTGATCTCGATAGGATCAGCCCTGTCCAATTCCATCATGCTCTTAGACTTGGAAACCCTCAATCGTGCACCAAGATAGCTTTTTGAGCACGGTCCCCGCATCAAAGTCGGATTTTCAAAGGTCGGGAGCTGGTGGAGCGAGATTGGATTGAGGGATTTGATGGGCGGAGGATGGAGAGCAGGGAAGAGAACGGGTGATAGCATCTTTGGCCGTTGGAGCAGCGGCAGAGAGGAGGGAGCGTGGGAAAGGTACAAAGGGGCATCTTTGGAGAAGGGAGAGCGAGCGCTCCTAGAGGGTTCCCTGTTGGTCGCGGTCGCGGAGGTCGTATTGGGTGATGGGTGGATCGAATCCATTGGTTGGCATAAAAATCATCAACCCGGATCTGTTCAATCTAAATCCAAATCCGCTTATTATCGATCGAATACAGATCGGATGAACGGATCGATCGCCGCCCTAATCGTGGACAAAAATGACGCAGACGTAGGGGGCCGTGATTGAGCAAAGAGATAATGGAATTGGAGGGTAAGCTAGAGAAAGTTTCAATTAATTATGTAAATTTCAAAAAATTATAAAATTAATTTTTATTTCTGTTTAGTTCCTATAGCTTTTCTCCATAGCACATGCACCCATTCTCGCCCTTCGCTTTATTCCTTCCTCTCAAATCTTATAATTTCATCATCATTTCATTTCTTATGCTCATTAATCTTCATGTTAGTTTTAATACTATTTGTAATGCTTCAAATTGCTTATCAAAATTAAATGATAAAAAAATTTAAGTAAAAATTAATGAATAATAAATAAATTTA
This sequence comes from Calamus simplicifolius, assembly GCA_900491605.1. Lineage (NCBI taxonomy): Eukaryota > Viridiplantae > Streptophyta > Magnoliopsida > Arecales > Arecaceae > Calamus > Calamus simplicifolius. The sequence continues at coordinate 485,726 of UESW01004137.1, read as the reverse complement.
AGTTTATATGATTTCGATTCGCTAATAAAGTTAATAGAATCAGATAAGCTTGAGATGTTACATCCCTCCCCTCTCTTTCTTTTTCCTTTTTCCTTTTCTTTTTCATCTTTTAACCCTTTCTTCAACACCAGATTCTCCTGCATTAGTTCAGCCTTGTTAAATTTGCTATAGGGGATGCTATATTAACTCAGTTTCAACCGCATTAAATTCACTAAATTCATTGCCTTTTTTTAACAATCAAATAAAAAATAAAATTTAAAATTAATAAAATTCAAAATTAAAGTGACATATCCCTACGTTCCAAATTGAAAATGCAGTTTAGCTCTTGTTTTATCATTTTTTATCATTGATATTTACTTAAGATAATAGATTATGGCAAATGTATTATTAAATTTTTTTTTTTCCATTAAGAGATTAGATTGTAGTTTTAAAGAAATACGCTAGCCGGCAGAAGATATCCACCATCTTATCATTACTTTAGTTCAACATAATGAAAATTTATACTACTCTCTCTTTTACTAAGATCATCCGAAAAGATTCATAATTAAGCATAATATTATCTTTTAATCTTTTTGATGGCGCCAAGTCACCTTCCACAAACATCGGGGAAGACGAACGTCCTTCTCCTCAGAGTCCAGCAAGAAAAGTCCCCCAGGGACCGGCGATACCGGTGGGGACCCTTCGACGATCGAGTCAGTCACTTGGGCTCAGACAGAGAACCGCTTAGCGAAGAAGAACTGAGGCGGTTAGGGTTTTTGCTAGGAGGAAGAAAGCTCAGAAAAATCAGAGTTCAGATGCCACTTACGCTAGCACATGCCTTTATATTGTCCAAATACTTTATCTTATTATTTTGGGAGATCGCCTTCGTACCATCGCTACGCGCGTCGGAGACATCCTGTACCGTTCGCTGACGTGATCATACGTGTCCAGCGGCCGCGAAGGCATGCAGTGCATGCTGTCGATTGATATGACCGAGCACAGTTGCAAGTAGTAGCGAATCGTACATCGTAACAAGGCATGACCATACACAGGGACATGCAATGCCCCATACGCCGTTATGAGGTATGGCCTTCCGTAACGGGGCACAACCACGGACGTACTGAGAATCACGTGTGAGTACCGTGCGGCCTGGAGTTATCGTTTTCCTTGGCAGTTGAGTTGCATGCTAATCGCTGATGACTCCCCACCCTGAGGCCGGAGGGAGTCCCAGGGGTGTGAGAACGCCGGCGCACCACGAGACCGGTGGGGGTCTCGGGTTAAGAATGATGACCTCACCCCCCGACCCCAAGGGGGTCCCGGGGGTGGGGGAATGCCAGTGCACCCCGAGACCGGTGGGGGTCTCGGGGTTAAGAAATGATGACCCCACCGGCCGACCCCGAGGGGGTCCTGGGGGTGGGAAAATGTCGGTGCACCCCGAGACCGGTGGGGGTCTCGAGGTTGAGAAATGATGACCCCACCCCCCGACCCCGGGGGTCCCGAGGGTGGGGAAATGCCAATGCACCCTGAGACCGGTGGGGGTCCCAGGGTTAAGAAATGATGACCCCACCCCCCGACCCGAGGGGGTCCCGGGGGTGGGGAAATGCCAATGCACCCCGAGACTGGTGGGGGTCCCGGGGTTAAGAAATGATGACCCCACCCCCCGACCTGAGGGGGTCCCGGAGGTGGGGAAATGCCAATGCACCCCGAGACCGGTGGGGGTCCCGGGGTTAAGAAATGATGACCCCACCCTCCGACCCCGAGGGGGTCCTGGGGGTGGGGAAATGCCGGTGCACCCCGAGATCGGTGGGGTCTCGGGGTTAAGAAATGATGACCCACCCCCCGACCCTGAGGGGGTCCCGGGGGTGGGGAAATGCCGGTGCACCCCGAGACCGGTGGGGGTCTCGGGGTTGAGAAATGATGACCCCACCCCCCCCCGAGGGGGTCCCGGGGGTGGGGAAATGCCAATGCACCCCGAGACCGGTGGGGTCCCAGGGTTAAGAAATGATGACCCCACCCCCCGATCCCGAGGGGGTTCCGGGGGTGAGAAAATGCCAATGCACCCCGAGACCGGTGGGGGTCCCGGGGTTAAGAAATGATGACCCCACCCCTCGACCCCGAGGGGGTCCCGGGAGTGGGAAAATGCCGGTGCACCCCGAGACCGGTGGGGGTCTCGGGGTCAGTAGCCGCCGTTACCTTTTCTGACAACATGGGATCAGTCATATCAGATGCCCCCTCGCCCCTGGGGCGAAGCGGGTCCCACCACTGAGGCTCGAGGGGCGTTCTCCATGTGGCTGAACCCCGTCCTTGTCTTTTATGCGGACGGTGCGGAAAATGTAAGGAGGCGGCCTTCCGTACACTGTGCCTGCCACGATCGCCCTCGAGAGTAAGGACTGGCCCTTCGGAGTTTGCGCGAAAAGCCGCATCATCATTTCCTTTCATTACGGCGATGTCAGCGGGGTCCTACCACTGGCTGGAGGTGTGCCGCACCACGCGCTGGGGCGTTCCTCGAGGCAAGCCAGCGTATGGCAAGGAGCCATGTGGCCGACGGGACATGGCGGGACGTTTGAAAACCCGATAAAGCTAGGCGAGGGGGGGGGGAATGGACGCCATACCGCCTTTGCCATCGTCTTCCTCCTCGCCTATACTCCAACTTCTCCTGCACCTGCGAGCCCGCATCTGGTTTTTTTCCCTTTCAGGTCAGCTTTTTCCATCTTAGACTTACCTCTTCGCTCATGAGTTCCCCTTCCTGGACCTCGGAGGACAGTTCTAAGAACCGTCCTCCCTCCGAGAGGCTTCGTACCTCTCCTACCCCTTCTCCCTCGATTGAGTGGTCCTCTGATTCAGAGGACCGCGTCCCTCTGGCCCGACGACGGGTCGCCGGTGGAGCCCCATCGAGGGGCCGCCGGCGGGAGGCCGACACCTCCTCGATGGCGGAGGAGTCCCCAGAGGGGACGGCCTCCACAATGACGCGGTTGGACCTGGAGAGAATCCGAGCCCGCTATAGGATCCCCCGGGAGGTGGAGCTGTTCCTGCCAACCCCTGATGACAGGGTCATATCCTCCCGACTCGGTCGGGTGGCCCTTTACGAGATCTGCCTAAAGGTGGGTCTCGTCCTCCCTTCCCTCCTTTTTTCGTCAACCTCCTCGACTTCTATTCTTTGACCCCCTCCCAGTTAGTTCCAAATTCTTATCGTGTAATCAGCGCTTTCGTCATCCTCTGTCACCACCTAAGTATCACCCCCAGAATTAGTCTGTTCCGCACTTTCTACTCCCTCCGGTCCCAAAAGGGGTGGTGGCTATTTTAGCCCCGACCCAATATGGTCCTAAAGCTCCTTCTCCCTTCGTCGATTAAGGGATGGAAGTCCCGCTTCTTCTTTGCCAATGTCAATCAAGTCCGACCCCAGTGGGGAGACCCTGACCTCCGGGGGAATGCCGTTGCTATCCAGCCTGGGGACCGGGAGGCATTGGGGTTACTGCTAGCCACCGAGATTCCCCGATACACCTTGCTGCTATCGGAGGACAACCTGGAGTCGGCGGGCCTCATCTCCCACCGGGGTAAGCCTTCTCCGACCTTAGCCAAAAACTTCGCTCCTTTGTCTCTTTCCTTCTTCCTTTTTTCTCTTTTTTTTTATACTTACTTATTCTGAGAACCCAGTCGATGCCATGCAGCCATGAAGATTCCGGCGGCCAAACTGTTGAGAGCTGCCTCCAAGAAGAGGGCTCGGGAAGGACCACCCAGGGGTCAGCAGGCCCCAGCCCCGAAGCGCCCTACGGCTCGGGCCTCTCCTCCAGCACAAGTCTCCCCACCCCCAGCTCTGCAAAGTGCCCTGGCTGTTTCGGAGGTTGACCTCACGGCCGATACCCCGCCAGAGGTGGGGATAATCGCGGGAGCCGCCGCTGAAGAGCCAACCGTGGGGGGCCCATACCGGCTGAAGAGCTCCCGGCTCCTGGGGGATCGACCCCACCAGACGCCTCCAGGGACTGGGGTGAGGGACCGTCTGGCCCCGCGAGTCCACCCCCCGAGGGGTCGCCCAGAGGTGGCCCGCGCAAGGAACCGGGGACAACCGAGATGGTGGAGGGAGGCGGGGGCGAGCCTGGGCCGCCTCGAGACTCCCTGGATGACGGCCGCTGGGCTGAGCGAGTCCTGGGCCCAATCTTTGATCCTAGGATCATTGAGGACCTCAGCCACCAGAAAGCGGGCGCGTTCTTTCGGGACTCCTATGCCGCCGTCGTCAGGGTAAGCGATCTTCTTGCCCCTTACCTTTTATTTTACATACATATACATTTTATTTCGCTGACCTGGGGCTTACACGCGCAGATCGCGCACTCCCTGAAGGCCGCTAGGGAGGTAATTCACGGAGGGAAGATTCTTCTACGGGAGACGCAGAAAGAGGTTGAGGAGGCCCAGTGCCATGCGGAGGCGGCCGAGAAGGCGCTGGAGTTGGCCAAAGAAACCTGTGCGAGCAAGGTGAAGGCCGCCAAGAGCCGGGCGAAGATTGAAGCCGACCGTGCGCGCGCAACGCTCTCTCAAATGATGGAGGCTGAGAGCGCTGTCATGGCCAGAGACATGCACATCTCTGAGTTAACCTCAGCTCTCCGGGAGGCTGAAAATCGAGCGGGCGCAGTGGCGGAAGAGGCAAGAGCGGCGAGGGAGGAAACCTGCCGGTGCGAGGAGGAGGTAAGCCGCGCTCGGGAGGCTGAAAGGATCGCGGCGGAAGCCCTTTCCGCAGAGAAAACCCGAGCTGCTGGGCTCATAGAGGAATACAAGGCGTCCGAGCGCTTCGCAGATGACCTGGCCGAAGCTTCGGCGGCTGTATTTCTTGACGGGTTCCAGCACGGCAAAGAGAAGGTGGCCAGAGACCTGAACTTCCCTCGGGCCCTGGAGGTTGAACTGGAGCGGTTGTCAGACTTGGCCCCTTCTGATGATGAGCCCGCACCGGCAGAGCCGTGAGCTCGCACTTGTGATTTTGCTTTCTTCCTTCTCCTTGTTTTTGTAAGCCCGACAACATCGGCATTTTGTAGTCTCTTTCAATTAACGAAAACACTCTTCAAAATGCCATCTGAATTGTCATTGACTTCATCGATTGATATGTAGCCTTATCACCCCATTAGTTCTGATAGTTCTAGGGGGCTACTCCCCACTCGAGCCATTCCGCCCCAGCTGTTTAAACCCAAAGTTAGAGCCAGGGAGGGTAGAATTCTCGGAGCGGAAACGCCGCCGGTCAGAGGTTAGGTGGTAGGCTCCTTGGGGCTATCGGCGCAACGCCCTGTCAAGTATCGGACCTTGTGCTAAGTTGGTGCGTGGCTTTTGATGCCTACGGGAGTCGGCTTTTATCTGACCAGCGGGACTGTGCTGTCGGGTGTCGGGTCTTGGTTGTGAAGAGCCGGTGGTGCACCGCTCCGCCGGCGGCTCATTGGGCTTTATGCCTGGCTAGTGCAGGGCTTTGAGTGCCGACAGGGCGTCGGGCTTCTGTTGTTGAGAGCCGGTGGTACACCGCTCTGCCAGTGGTACACTGGGCTTTGTGCCTGGCTAGTGCAGGGCTTTGCCTGGCTAGTGCAGGGCTCTGAGTGCCGACGGGGCGTCGGGCTTTTGTTGTTGAGAGCTAGTGGCACACTGCTATGCCAGTGGTACACTGGGCTTTATGCCTGGCTAGTGCAGGGCTTTGAGTGCCGACGGGCGTTGGGCTTTTGTTGTTGAGAGCCAGTGGCACACTGCTCTGCCAGTGGTACACTGGGCTTTATGCCTGGCTAGTGCAGGGCTTTGAGTGCCGACGGGGCATCGGGCTTTTGTTGTTGAGAGCCAGTGGCACACTGCTCTGCCAGTGGTACACTAGGCTTTATGCCTGGATAGTGCAGGGCTTTGAGTGCCGATGGGGCATCGGGCTTTTGTTGTTGAGAGCCAGTGGCACACTGCTCTGCCAGTGGTACACTGGGCTTTATGCCTGGCTAGTGCAGGGCTTTGAGTGCCGACGGGGCGTCGGGCTTTTGTTGTTGAGAGCCAGTGGCACACTGCTCTGCCAGTGGTACACTGGGCTTTATGCCTGGCTAGTGCAAGGCTTTGAGTGCCGATGGGGCATCGGGCTTTTGTTGTTGAGAGCCAGTGGCACACTGCTCTGCCAGTGGTACACTGGGCTTTATGCCTGGCTAGTGCAGGGCTTTGAGTGCCGACAGGGCGTCGGGCTTTCGTTGTTGAGAGCCAGTGGCACACTGCTCTGCCAATGGTACATTGGGCTTTATGCCTGGCTAGTGCAGGGCTTTGAGTGCCGATGGGGCGTCGGGCTTTTGTTGTTGAGAGCCAGTGGCACACTGCTCTGCCAGTGGTACACTGGGCTTTATGCCTGGCTAGTGCAGGGCTTTGAGTGCCGACGGGCGTCGGGCTTTTGTTGTTGAGAGCCAGTGGCACACTGCTCTACCAGTGGTACACTGGGCTTTATGCCTGGCTAGTGCAGGGCTTTGAGTGCCGACGGGGCGTCGGGCTTTTGTTGTTGAGAGCCAGTGGCACACTGCTCTGCCAGTGGTACACTGGGCTTTATGCCTGGCTAGTGCAGGGCTTTGAGTGCCGACGGGGCATCGGGCTTTTGTTATTGAGAGCCAGTGGCACACTGCTCTGCCAGTGGTACACTGGGCTTTATGCCTGGCTAGTGCAGGGCTTTGAGTGCCGACGGGGCGTCAGGCTTTCGTTGTTGAGAGCCAGTGGCACACTGCTCTGCCAATGGTACACTGGGCTTTATGCCTGGCTAGTGCAGGGCTTTGAGTGCCGACGGGGCGTCAGGCTTTTGTTGTTGAGAGCCAGTGGCACACTGCTCTGCCAGTGGTACACTGGGCTTTATGCCTGGCTAGTGCAGGGCTTTGAGTGCCGATGGGGCGTCGGGCTTTTGTTGTTGAAAGCCAGTGGCACACTGCTCTGCCAGTGGTACACTGGGCTTTATGCCTGGCTAGTGCAGGGCCTTGAGTGCCGATGGGGCGTCAGGCTTTTGTTGTTGAGAGCCAGTGGCACACTGCTCTACCAGTGGTACACTGGGCTTTATGCCTGGCTAGTGTAGGGCTTTGAGTGCCGACGGGGCATCGGCTTTTATTGTTGAGAGCCAGTGGCACACTGCTCTGCCAGTGGTACACTGGCTTTATGCTTGGCTAGTGCAGGGCTTTGAGTGCCGACGGGGCGTCGGGCTTTCTGTGAAGATTTAGGTAGCTAAAATTGAATCTCGTTAATATTGATCAAGGGGCGAAAACCCAAGCGAATACAGGGATGATACTTAACATGAAAGGAGGAATACATTACTGATAATACCGACGGAGGTTATCCGCATTCCACGTCCTAGGGAGTGGCGTCCCATCAAGTTCTTCAATTTTATAAGCTCCGTGGCGGAGCGTCTCGGCGATCCGGTAAGGCCCCTCTCAGTTTGGGGCTAACTTGCCTCCCTCAGCTGGCTTCGAGACCTCGGCCCGTCGAAGGACCAGGTCTCCCGGCAGGAACGTCCAGGGGCGCACGCGAGCGTTGTAGTATTTCGCGGCCCGTTGTCGGTAGGCTGCCATTCGAGCCGCGCCCGGTCTTGCACCTCCTCCACCAGGTCGAAGTTGGCTCGCAGTTGGTCAGGGTTACCTTCCTCGCTATAGGCTTCCACCCGGGGGCTGGGTGCACCGATCTCCATAGGAATAACAGCTTCAGAGCCAAAGACTAAGCTGAATGGCGTTTCGCCGGTGGGGGCTCGCGCGTTGTATGATAGGCCCATAGCACGTTAGGGAGCTCCTCCACCCATCGCCCTTTGCAGCCATCTAGCCGAGATCTCAGCCCCTGAAGGATGATCCGATTAGTCACCTCGGCTGCCCCGTTGGTTTGAGGATGCCCGACGGACGTAAACCTCTGACAGATACCCAGCTCGGAGCAGAACTCCCGGAAGGGCGCATTGTCAAACTGCCGGCCATTATCAGTGACTAGTGTGCGCGGTAGTCCGAACCGACATATGATTGACTTCCATAAGAAAGATCTCACTTTGCTTTCGGTGATCTTGGCCAGAGCCTCGGCTTCAACCCACTTGGTGAAGTGATCCACCGCTACCAAGAGGAACCTCCGCTGCCCGAAGGCCGGGGGAAATGGCCCTAAGATATCCATGCCCCACTGGGCGAAGGGCCAAGGTGCTACCAAGGGGTCAGGTGAGATGTCGGCTGTCGCTGGATATTGGCGTGACGTTGGCAGCTATCACATTTCTTGACAAGCTCAGCCGCGTCTTCCTTCATCGTCAGCCAAAAGTATCCTTGGCGCAGGGCCTTGTAGGCTAGGGCTCTGCCCCCCAGATGACTCCGCATACGCCCTCGTGGATCTCCCTGAGGATGTAATCCGATTCAGTTGGCCCCACACACCTGAGAACCGGGTATGAGAAGGATCTGATAAAGCTTCCCGTCCATCATCAAGAATCTCGGGGCCCTTCGCCTGAGCAGCTTGGCCTCAGCAGGGTTCTCTGGGAGAGTACCGTCAGTCAAGTACTGGATGTAGGCGTCCATCCAGGAGGGCTCCTGCCCACTGGCAATGCTTCATCCGCGGCCTCAGTGCTTGGGACTTGTAGATGCTCCACATATGTCCTTCCCAATGTTTCGTCGACCGAAGTGGCCAAGCGGGACAACGCGTCAGCCCTGGCATTCTCCGCCCTGGGGATATAGCTGATGCGGAAGTAAGAAAAATGAGACGCTTGGGACTGCACCTTGCTCAAGTATCGGGACATGATCGGGTCCCTAGCCTTGTACTCTCCAGCGATTTGTCCAGAAACAAGTTGAGAGTCCGTGAAGGCCCTTAAGCGCCCCGCGCCTAGCTCCTCAGCTAACCTCATCCCCGCCAGCAAGGCTTCGTACTCCGCCTGATTATTAGTTGCTGGGAACTAGAATCTGAGAGCGTACTCCACCACGTCCCCCTCTGGGCTTGCGAGAATGAGTCCGGCTCCTCTCCCTTGAGAGTTCGCCGCTCCATCCACATGCAGGATCCAGTCCTCCGCCTCCCCAGATGAGGGAGGGTCCACACGCTCCTCCGGTCGCGCCTCCTCCATGTCCTTCTCGGTCCAGGAGCACTCGACCAGGAAATCCGCCAACACCTGGGACTTCATGGCTGACCTTGGCCGGATGGACAGGTCGAACTCACTTAGCTTAATGGCCCACTTAGCCAACCGGCCGGAGGTGTCGGGGCGAGACAAGATAGCTCGTAGGGGCTGGTCCGTAAGCACCACGATGGGATGGGCTTGAAAGTAAGGCCGAAGGCGCTGAGTAGAGACCACCAAGGCGAAGATAATCTTCTCAGTTTTGAATACCTGGTCTCAGCATCATGGAGGACTTTGCTGGTATAATAGATTGGCTCTGGGCTCCGTCAGCATCCATGCGCACAAGTACGGAGCTAACAGCCTCGGGGGAAGCGGCCAGATATAAGAAGAGCTCTTCTCCATTTTCAGGCTTGGACAACAGCGGAGGAGTGGAGAGAAACTGCTTCAATTCTTCAAAGGAGCCCTGACACTCCTTCGTCCATTTGAAGCCGTTGATCTTGCGTAGCGCCTTGAAGAAGGGCAGGCACCTCTCCGCCGACCTTGACATGAAACGGCTCAGGGCCGCCACCCTCCCCGTCAGGCGTTGCACCTCCTTCTTGCTGGCTGGGGGCCGCATCTCCAGGATAGCTCTAATCTTGTCGGGGTTGGCTTCGATCCCTCGCTGGGTCACCATGAAACCCAGGAACTTGAATGCTGCTACTCCAAAGGCGCATTTGTGGGGGTTGAGCTTCATCTGGTACCGGCGCAGATTGTTAAAAGTCTCCTCGAGGTCAGCTACATGGTCTTCTGCGCTAGTACTCTTGGTCAGCATGTCATCCACATACACCTCCATGTTGCGCCCCAGCTGATCCTTAAAGACCTTGTTCATTAATCTTTGATAAGTAGCCCCGGCGTTTTTTAATCCAAAGGGCATCACCCTGTAACAGTAGGTCCCCTTCTCTGTGACAAAGGAAGTCGCTTCTTCATCTGCCGGGCTCATCTTGATTTGATTGTACCCCGAGAACGCATCCATGAAACTGAGCGTCTCGTGTCCGGAGGTGGCATCCACCAGCTGGTCGATTCGGGGCAGCGAGAAGCTATCTTTGGGACACGCCTTGTTGAGGTCGGTGAAATCCACGCACATCCTCCAGCTTCCACTGGCCTTGCGAACCATCACGACGTTCGCCAGCCAGTCGGGGTAGCGCACCTCGCTGATGTGACCAGCCGCCAACAGCTTCCGCACCTCCTCGTCAACAGCTTCTATCGGTCCGGGGCAAAACTTCTTTTCTTCTGTCTGACGGGCCGGCATTCCGGCCGAATATTGAGCTGGTGTGTAATCACCTCCTCCGGGATCCTGGGCATGTCGGACGCAGACCATGCGAAGACGTCGGCATTGGCCCACAGAAAGGTAAGGAGCCGGTCACGAGCTTCCTCCGGAAGTAAGGCTCCAACTCGAACCGTCTGCACGGGGTCCTCCCCGAGGGGGAAAGTGAGCAGCCGCTCGGCCGGTTCCCCCCTCTTCTCCAAGTCTCGCGGGTCCAGGGCCTCGGGTGCCGGTGCAGATGGCGGTGCAGGCGCCGCCTCCTGGGGACTAGGGGCCAAGTGATAGCAAAGTACCGGTAGGCCCTGCTCTCCTAGCATCTCGCCGACCCCTCTGCTGGTTGGGAACCTCACAAGGAGCCGCTTGGTGGATATGATTGCGTCCAAGAGGTTGAGCCCGGGCCTCCCAAGAATCGCATTGTATGCCAGGGGCACACGGACCACCAAAAATTTTATAAGGACAGTGCTTTGGCACTGAGCCGTACCAGCCGTTACGGGGAGAATGATTTCTCCCTCCACCTTCACGGAATCTCCCGTGAACCCCATCAACGGCGTGGCGACAGGTCGAAGTAAATCATGCGACAGGTTCATGCGAACAAAGGCGTCGTAGTTCAAAATATCTACGGAGCTCCACTGTCGACTAAGATTCTTTTTACAGGGTGCTTAGCAATCGTCATGGACACGACGACGCTATCATCATCTTTATTTACAACCCCTTCCAAGTCCCTTTCGAAAAAAGGAATTACAGTTTCCGCTCCCCCCTCCCCCCTTGGTCTCTTCGACGGGCCTCCTGCCCCCCAGGAAATCATCGCCACCGTCTTCTCCGTCGGGGCATTATCGATCAATGGCGGCGCGGGCGCAGATGGGCCAGGAGCTCCCGGGTTGCTCCTCTAGACAAACTTCCCCAGGTGGCCCCGTTGAATGAGGTCTTCAATAGCTTTCTTCAGCTGCCGACAGTCGTCGGTGTTGTGGCCATGGTCCCGGTGGTAGCGGCAGTAGAGGTTCTTGTTCCAGGGGATCTTCGGGTTGATGGGAGGAGGGCGTTGCAGATAAGGCTCCCCTTCAATCTCGAGCAGGATCTGAGATATTGGGGCAAGCAACGGAGTGTAAGGCCCGTCTCTCGGTGCAGGAGGTCGAGGATGGTTGTCTGGTCGGCGAGGAGGCTCGGGCCTCCTGGGGCGGGCTTCTGCAGGTTCTGGCTGGTTCGGCTTCCTGGGGATATTCCCACCAGCTTCACGCCGGGAAAAGTCGGCTTCGTCCGCCCGGATATACTTCTGGGCTCGGATCAAAAGTTCGGAGTAGGAGCCCGGTGGCTTTTTGTCAAGAGAGTACGCGAAGTGAGAAGGGCGAAGCCCCCGCTTCAGAGCCAGGGTAGCCACCGAGTCTTCCAGGTTGTAGACCTCCAGGGCGGCCTCTTTAAACCGGGCAACATAATCCCGCAGAGGCTCGCCATTCTTCTGCTGAACGGCAAACAGACTGTCCGCCACCCTCGGGATCTTCTGGCATGCATCAAAGTGGGCCAGGAAAGCCCTCTCCAACTGGCGGAAGGAGTCGATGCTCTGTGGCGGCAGACGAGAATACCAAGCCCGGGCAGCCTTTTTCAGAGTAGCCGGGAAAGCAACACACATAAGTGAGTCAGTGGCTCCCTGGACTTGCATGAGTACCTTATAGCTCTCCAAATGGTCCAGGGGGTCCATGGTTCCGTCATATGGATCCAGCTGAGGAAGACGGAATCTGGTAGAGATGGGCTCTTCCATGATGCGGCGGGACAAGGGAGGCCGGCTGTCGTAATCTGTCTCTGGCAGGTGGGTGATCCGACGGCTAAGCTCCTCCAGCTTCTGGTTGCACTCCTCAAGTCGACGCTCAGCTCATCGAGGCATTCGGCCATCAAAGGAGCCCTCCCCCGAAGATTCAGAAGAAGAGCGAGGGCGGCGATGTCGGCGCGGGCGCTCCGCCTCCTTCCCATGCCGCCGTTTAAGAGAAACGCTGGCATGGCGAGAGGGAGACCGAAGCCTTTTGGATGCTTCATGGTGATGTGGCTTGGCCGGGGATCGGCGGCGATGATCTGCAGGAACTAGCGATCTCCGGCGGGAGGAATGCTGGCTAGGCTGCATCACCCCCGGGATGGACGGGTTCAACTCCGGCTGTTGCAAGCCGCCTGCTAGTGCTGCAGGCCTTGACCATCGCCGCCAACGACTGGACCTGCGTGGCCAGAGCAGTGAATCGATCCTCTTGGAGTTGCTGTGGAGCAGGCGCGAGAACATCATTCTGCGGAACAGAAGGCCCTGCCCCCCGGAGATTCAGAGGCTCCGGAAGATTGGATGCGAGAGCCGGGGGGGCCTCCGCGGGTGGACCAGCCCCGCAGCGCTGCCCCCCAGCGCGACCGGCTGAAACTCCTTTCGTCCGAATCGTCACCATGTCTCGAAGACAAGAGAAGAAAGCTACCGGTTCGACGTCTTTCTTACACTCCCCTTCCTGGCGCGCCAATCTAATGGCGCCAAGTCACCTTCCACAAACGTCGGGGAAGACGGACGTCCTTCTCCTCGGAGTCCTGCAAGAAAAGTCCCCCAGGGACCGGCGATACCGATGGGGACCCTCCGACGATCGAGTCAGTCACTTGGGCTCAGACAGAGAACCACTTTAGCGAAGAAGAGCTGAGGCGGTTAGGGTTTTTGCTGGGAGGAAGAAAGCTCAGAAAAACCAGAGTTCAGATGCCACTTACAGCGCTAGCACGTGCCTTTATATTTGTCCAAATACCTTATCTTATTATTTTGGGAGATCGCCTTCGTACCATCGCTATGCACGTCGGAGACATTCTGTACCGTTCGCTGACGTGATATCATACGTGTCCAGCGGCCGCGAAGGCATGCAGTGCGTGCCGTCGGCTGATATGACCGAGCACAGTTGCAAGTAGTAGCGAATCGTACACCGTAGCAAGGCATGGCCATACACAGGGACATGCAATGCCCCATACGCCGTTATGAGGTATGGCCTTCCGTAACGGGGCGCAACCACGGATGTACTGAGAATCACGTGTGAGCACCGTGCGGCCTGGAGTTGTTGTTTTCCTTGGCAATTGAGTTGCATGCTAATCGCTGATGACTCCCCACCCTGAGGCCGGAGGGAGTCCCAGGGGTGTGAGAACGCCGACGCACCCCGAGACCGGTAGGGGTCTCGGGGTTAAGAAATGATGACCCCACCCCCCGACCTCGAGGGGGTCCCGGAGGTGGGGGAATGCCAGTGCACCCCAAGACCGGTGGGGGTCTCGGGGTTAAGAAATGATGACCCCACCCCCCGACCCTGAAGGGGTCCCGGGGGTGGGGAAATGCCGGTGCACCCCGAGACCGGTGGGGGTCTCGGGGTTGAGAAATGATGACCCCACCCTCCGACCCCGAGGGGGTCCCGGGGTGGGGAAATGCCAATGCACCCCGAGACCGGTGGGGGTCCCGGGGTTAAGAAATGATGACCCCAGCCCCCGACCCTGAGGAGGTTCCGGGGGTGGGGAAATGCCAATGTACCCCGAGACCGATGGGGGTCCCAGGGTTAAGAAATGATGACCCCACCCCTCGACCCCGAGGGGGTCCCGGGGTGGGGAAATGCCAATGCACCCCGAGACCGGTGGGGGTCCCGGGGTTAAGAAATGATGACCCCACCCCCCGATCCCGAGGGGGTCCCGGGGGTGGGGAAATGCCGGTGCACCCCGAGACCGGTGGGGATCTCGGGGTTAAGAAATGATGACCCCACCCCTCGACCCTGAGGGGGTCCCGGAGGTGGGGAAATGCCGGTGCACCCCGAGACCGATGGGGGTCTCGGGGTTGAGAAATGATGACCCCACCCTTCGATCCCGAGGGGGTCATGGGATGGGGAAATGCCAATGCACCCCGAGACCGATGGAGGTCCCGGGGTTAAGAAATGATGACCCCATCCTCCGACCCCAAGGAAGTTCTGGGGGTGGGAAATGCCAATGCATTCCGAGACCGATGGGAATTCTGGGGTTAAGAAATGTTGATTCTACCCTTCGATTCCGAGGGGATTCCGAGGGTGAGGAAATGTCAATGCACTCCGAGACCGATAAAGATTTCGGGGTTAAGAAATGATGATCCCACTCTTTGACCTCGAGAGGATCTCAAGGATAAAGAAATACCGATGTATCCCGAGATTGATGGGTCTCAAAGTCAATAGCCATCGTTACCTTTTTCTGACAATATAAAATCAGTCATGTCACTTTTGTTATTATGCTTCTGTGCCGGTGAGAATGATGAAATTATAAAAAAAAAAAAAATAAAGGATATAAGGGGCTGATTTTAGAGAGCGGAGAGTCTGACAGAAGTTTTGAATGATGAAATTATGTCTTCAGAAAAGAATCTTATGAAAGTATCAAAGCGTACCAGCCTCTTAATTTGGTCAAACTGCAAGATTTTCGAAGCCCGGTGAGACTCAGCCCCAGTGCTCAGGACCCCAGTCAAATATGTACTAAAATTATTTACTTTTAGATCACAGAATTCGATTTAGACTGTGCAAAAGCTAAATCCATATATTTGATTCGCTATATTTTCTTTATTTTTTTTAAAAAATAATTCACTGGTGGAGAAAACTAAATTTTCTCAGCATCAAATAATTATAAAAGAAAAATATCACATAATCTATGAAATCTCACTGAAAGCGACAACTTTAAGGACAATGCAAGCACGCTCTACAGGGTCCGCTGGCTTTCCGGAAGAAGCTGCAATTGGACCAGTCTTTTGCCAGTCCTCTGCGAGAAGAAAACGATAATTTATAAACACAATACATAATGAAATTATAAAATACATAACATTAATTAATATGCAACAAAGCTTACGGCAAGTGCTTTCAATTAATATGGGCCATTGGATTAGCTTACTAACGTTCCCCAAGCTACAATGAATGACTTTGGGCTTACGTGTCTGCCTTCCATCGAGCAGCCCATTTTAAGGAAAGCTTAGTGTACGTTTTATTTACATTTAAAAAAAGCATGATGCCTTTTAAGTTTTAAGAATGTGTTTGATATTTATTCTGAATTAAGATGAAATTAAATTAGCATATATATATATATATATATATAGATTCAATTTCATCCCATTCCATCCAATATCTGA
This sequence comes from Calamus simplicifolius, assembly GCA_900491605.1. NCBI lineage: Eukaryota > Viridiplantae > Streptophyta > Magnoliopsida > Arecales > Arecaceae > Calamus > Calamus simplicifolius. The sequence goes on along the minus strand of UESW01004137.1, from coordinate 470,309 downwards.
GATGCGGCTCAAGGAAAGAAATCTAATTCTTCTATAAGATAAATTAAAATTAACATAATAAAAACAGTCCTAATGAGAAGAGACCAAAAGATTAATTACGAGAACCGAGACGCCACGAGTGGGCTCATCTCATCCTAACATCGCTCTCGTTGCGAAAACTCCGGCATGCGGCGCCCAAAGCGATGCGGTGGATTAAATAGACTGCGTATTTTAACAAACACTTCATACATATAATATTTACTGTATTGATTTATTAATAATAAACGGCTGGAATGACCATGACGTCTCTGGCCATCCACGGCGCAGAAGGAGCGCAAAGTTCAACCCCACTCTATTGGCTACTCGCGCCCCAAGGCCAAGGATTTATCTACTTCAAAATTTAGAATAATAATAAAAAAAGAGTCCTGGCCATCAGATCAATATCTAAAAGATCGCGTGCCAGACATTCCGTTTCAAGATGCTTTAAAACTCGCGTTCATATAATCGGAACGGTACGATCGGTGCAATCCGGCTTCGATCGGTGGCCTCCGGCAATCGCCCGCCATCCGTCCCTCCAGGTCCAACGGCGGTACCAGGCTTTCGAATCCTCGGCGGGAAACAGGCGTGGTTTTGCTTCAAAACATCGGAGCGAGCGGTGAAAGCCTGCCTCGTCATCGGTACGCGTAAAAGGCTCAGAATGAGAATACTACTCTGCAATCAGCATGCAGTAAAATCGCGAAATTTACCTACCGGTGAGGAAAACTTTAACGGCGCCGTTCCGGCGCTGTATGAGTACCTCGTGGATCCATGACGCCGCTTACGTTTTATTAATGATTCCCGTTAACTTACCCTTATGACCCAAGCGAGGGCTCTTTATCAGTATTATTTACGGTAGTCGATAGATGATGATTGATGATGCTCAATTATTGATCTGTACGTAGGAACGGATGGATTCTTCAGGCTCTTCTTTATAAGTTACCTGCAAGGAAGTCCCAGGATCGAAGAGGATTTTCGATGGAACCCTCCTACGCCCAAGTTAGCAATTGATGTCATAGCTAAAAAAAGCTCAATGAGCTCTTTTTAGATAAAAGGGGAGGAGAAGAGAGTTCTTTCTGGGTTTCAAGATAGCGATTTTTTGGGGATTATCGCACATATCTGTTTACTGAGTGGATTCACCTTTTTATAGGGTTGACCCTGACAATCACGTGGGATTCCGTGAGGAAGGAATGTCCGCGAGTTCTTGGGAGTTGCATGAATCTGCGCTGGTTGATGGGTCCTATCTCATCGGAAAGGGAGAAAGCGGCGGTTGGTGGGCTACGTCCCATCAGCTAGTTGGGTAGTTGGATTCAGTCCCATCAGCAACGTGGCCAGCGGGTAGTTGGATCTGGCGTTGTCAGGCGGCGCGGGTCAGAGAGGTAGCGTCCCGAGCCACCAGAGCCGTGTTGGGGCAGGTTTGGAGGAAACTGGGAAGTCTCGACTCTCTCGGGGAGCCGAAGCTTATCTGGGTCGGCCAAGGGTGGCCGGGGCCGACCTAGCCGACTAGGACGTGCCGGGTCGGGGCCGACTCGACGGGCTTGGAGACGCCGGGGCCGAGAGGGGCCGACCGAGGGGTCGGGGCCGACTCGGCAGGCTTGGAGACGCCGGGGCCGAGAGGAGCCGACCGGAAGGGTCGGGCCGACTCGGCGGGCTTGGAGATGCCGGGGCCGAGAGGGGCCGATCGGAAAGGGTCAGGGCCGACTCGGCGGGATTGGAGACGTTGGGGCCGAGAAGGGCCGACCAGAAGGGTCGGGGCCGACTCGGTGGGCTTGGAGACGCTGAGGCGCACCCATGCTTTGATTCTGCCGAAATTACCCTTGGGGCTACATTAGCCACATCAGATGCCCCCTCGCCCCTGAGCGCTAAGGGCCACGCGTCTGCAATCCTTTGGGCAAAAGGGGCGTGAAAATTCAAAAGGAATGATTGCCTCCTTTAGTGTGCTTTAAATGGGCTGATGTGCTGGCGCTTTGTTCCGAGGCAGGGCCGCTTCGAAAATCTTTCGTAATCATGCGTTAGGTGGCGATGACGTTGGCGCCGGACGCTCCGGAGAAGGAGCCCATTGGGTGATGGGAAAAAGGGCGAAGGCATCATTACCGCTCCGCTTTCTATGGCCGAGATTGGCCGGGGATCACATCTTCTGGAGTGGATCGAGGCGGCACGCCTCGGGTGCAGGCGTGACTTTCGGCTGGCAGCCTGCAACGCAATGGGCGCGCGCAGATGGCGGGATCTAGGGCGGCGTTAGCTGGAGACGGGGGGCTATAAAAACCCCCCAAGGGCCTGTAGAAGCCTTTATGCTGCCATTGCTTTCTTCTTCTACTTTCTTCTTCTTTGAGTTCTCCTGCAACCTGAGTCTTTCCAACTCCCAGGTTAGTTTCATCCCCCTTTTTTACCTATGGACCGCCGTGCCATTAGGGAGGGCAAGAGACCCGTAGAAGAGTCTTCCCAGTCTAGCAGTGAGGATCAGCCCCTGTAGCTAGAAGTCGAATGCCTCCGTCGGTGGGCGGTGTAGTCATCCGTGGTGAATCGGGGGCAGCAGGACCCCCGATCACCTCCGGTCCTCCATTAGGGCAGTTCCCCTGTGCTCTCCTCGTCCGACGCTTCCTCCGGCGGTGAGTTCCGATCCAGCGGGGGCTGGGGTGTCTTCCACCATGACCTCTAAGGATATAGAGGCCCTTAGAGCTAAATACTATGTCCCTGACTTTATTGACTTGTCCGCGCCGGGGCCCGAGGACAGGGTGACCCCCGATCATCTGGGCCAGGTTGCTCTGTACGAGGAGTTCTTCCGGTGTGGGCTGCGCCTTCCTTTCCATCCTTTTTTCCTTAATCTTTTAGATAGATATAGGTTACTGTCGGCGCAGTTGACTCCGAACTCGATTCGGATCATTTGCGCCTTTGTAATCCTCTGCCACTTCGAGGGGGCCGCCCAGGGCTGTCCCTGTTCCGAGCTTTCTATAAGCTCCGCCGCCAAGGTGAGGGTGCTTGGTGGGCATTTACCGCCAGGCCGAGTAGAGCCTTTCCACTGGGTCTCCCATCCAAAATTAGGGGGTGGAAACCTAGGTTTCTTTTTGCCCATGTCGAGGGGGTTAGGGCCGCTTGGAAGGAGCCCGATACCAGCTCCAACGAAGACTCCACCGTAGGGGATAGGGATAGGGAGTTATTCACCCTATTATCCAACTGTCAAATTCCCAATTACAAGGAACTCCTGTCTGAGGAGAACCTGGTAGAAGCCGAGTTAGCCCCGTCGATCGGTGAGCTTGGTGCATGAATCTTTCTGTCCGTCCTTCGATTTATTGCATGCCGCTACTGACGCTCGTTACTCTTTTGTGCAGCAATGAGGGTTTTTGCCAGCGACTTGGAGGCCGTTTTGAGGCAGAAGAGGTAGGCGACTGGAGAGTCATCTAGGCCAGCGAAGAAGCCCCGAAGAAGGGAGCCGGCGAGGCCGGCCGCAGCCCCCACAGCCTTAACACCCGGGGGAGCTGGCCGAGAAGAAGCCGGTTGTAAGGGCGGCTCGGAAGTCTGCGAGGGCCGAGATCGAAGAAGGGGAGATCCCGGCCACCACCGAGGCAATGGTGGTGGTTTTGGATGGAGAAGAGGAAGCTCCCGCTGCCGCCGACGTGCCCGAGGCGGGGCGGGTCACGTTGCTGTTGGCCCTCCGGTCGTTATCGAGCCGGAGAGAGAAAGTGCTCCCCCAACCGCCAGTGAGGAGGAGCGGGTCGCCAGGGAGGCCGGAATGGGGCGGAGGCGATCGAGGAGCAAAGGGGGGAGTCGGGGAGCACATCCCGCCAACCGGCCTGGCGCCCGGCCCGTCCCCAAGCCGAAGGCCCACAGGTGGGGAAAACGAGGCTGGTTCCCCGATCAGTTCAATGGCGGATGGCGCGCAGGCCTTCCGCCTCCTATCAGGGATCCGAACCACCGAGATCGAAGAGGAGATGCGGGGGATGAGTCACTCCGCGCTCCTGGACATGGTAATGGTTTCTATTGTCCAGGTAAATTTTGAGCACTCGTAATTTTCCCATATTCCTTCTTCTTCTCGTAGCTGACATGTTTCCTCGGCTACAGTTGGTCACTGGAGCGTTGGGCCTTCGCGAGGCGCTGGCCCACTCTTATACCATAATCTCCAGGGCCCTAGCGCGGGCCGACAAATATAAGAAGGAGAGCATGGCGCAAGCTAAAAACCTTGCTCGCCTACAATAGGAAACCTCGGCCCGCGAGGAAAATTGGGCGGGTCGCATGAGGGAGATGGAGAGCCGGGTCGAAGTCGAAAGTGGACGGGCCTCCGCGGCCGTGGCCAAGATGGAGCTGGCCTCAGAGAGATCGAGGGCCGCCGTGGCGCAGAATGAAGAGTTGACTCAGGGGCTCCAACGCGCTGAGGAGAAACTCGGATCGCGGTGGAGAGAGCGACCACCGCGAGAAGGCGGCGGCGGAGGCTGCAGAGAGAGCGGCTGCCGCGGAGAAGGCGGCGATGGAGGCGGGCTTGGAGAAGGCCGGGGCGGTGGCCTGTGCTGACGAGGCCAGCGCCCATGCCGCAGAGGCCGAAAGCAAGGCATGGGAGGCTGAGGCCAGGGCGCAGCGGGCCGAAGCCAAGGCGGGGCAGGCCATCCCCAGCTACAAGGCCTCGTCGGAGTTCAAGCAAGAAGTCGTCGAGGCCAGCCTCGATGCCTACGTTCAGGGCTTCGAAATGTGCAAAGTCAGAATATCTGCGGCCCTCAAGATCAACATTGCTGAACTCGAAGATATCCGGCCTGGGGATTCTGACGAGGAGCCTGCGGAGAAAAAGGATGAAGGGAAGCCCGGCCCCGGCGAGCCTTAGGCTATTTTTTTTTTTTACTTTATTGTATGTAATCGGCCTCAGGCCCAATTTTGTATCCTCCTTCACTAGTCAATGAAAAAAGACTTTTTTCCCAAACTTCTTTGTGTTTCGATCCATCTCGTCTTCCTTCTTCTTTTAAGATGTTCCACGACTCCGAACTTAGCCAATATTCGAATGCATCTCTAGGATGTAGGCCGGCCATATAAACAGTCACTTAAGTTATTTCGTGCTGTTGCAGGCTGTTCGCAAGAAGGCTTGCTTACGCATGAATCCCCGAAGGCCTGGAAAGATTTTCGGGCGGCTTGATGCCAAGCCTAATTTTGGAGGCGTCTGGATTGACCAGAGACGGTTGAGGTTGATTCTGCCATCGTGAGTGGTTTGCGTGCTGCTTGAGGGGTAGCTCGACCGGGTACGGAGCTACTAGGGTCTTAACCGACTCGGGGGCACCGCCGTGCCGGGGCCGAGTGGTGTCCCGTTAGCTGCGATGCCGGCGAGCTCCTTTTGAACCGCTTCAGAGATTTGTGTGCCGTCTGAAGGGCGACTTGATCGGGTACGGAGCTGCTAGGGTCTTAACCGACTCGGGGCACTGCCGTGCCGGGGCCGAGTGGTGTCCCGTTAGCCGCGATGCCGGCAAGCTCCTTTTGAACCACTTCAGGGGTTTTGTGTGCCGCCTGAATGGCGACTCGATCGGGTACGGAGCTGCTAGGGTCTTAACCGACTCGGGGGCATCACCGTGCCGGAGCCGAGTGGTGTCCCATAGCCGCGATACCGGTGAGCTCCTTTTGAACCACTTCAGGGGTTTGTGTGCCGCCTGAAGGGCGACTCGATCGGATACGGAGCTGCTAGGGTCTTAACCGACTCGGGGGCACTGCCGTGCCGGCGAGCTCCTTTTGAACCACTTCAGGGGTTTGTGTGCCGCCTGAAGGGCGACTCGATCGGGTACGGAGCTGCTAGGGTCTTAACCGACTCGGGAGCACCGCCGTGCCAGGGCCGAGTGGTGTCCCGTTAGCCGCGATGCCGGCGAGCTCCTTTTGAACCACTTCAGGGGTTTGTGTGTCGCCTGAAGGGCGACTCGATCGGGTACGGAGCTGCTAGGGTCTTAACTGACTCGGGGGCACCGCCGTGCCGGGGCCGAGTGGTGTCCCGTTAGCCGCGATGCTGGCGAGCTCCTTTTGAGAGATTTGGTCCTTGAAGAGTAGTCTGTAATGTCAGAAGGGACCTCCCTTTATTGCTCATGCCCTAGGAGAATACATTATTGATAATATTGACGAAGGTTATCCGCATTCCAGGTGCGTGGAATGGGTTGTCCATCAAGCTGCTCTAATTTGTATGCCCCCCGATGGAGTGCCTCGGTAATGCGATAGGGGCCTTCCCAGTTGGGGGATAGTTTGCCCCCCTCAGTAGGCTTTGAAACCTCAGCTTTTCTCAAGACCAAATCTCCGCGGCGGAAAACCTTAGGGCGAACTTGAGCATTGTAGTACCTGGCTGCTCGCTGACGGAAAGTCGCCATGCGTAGTCTTGCTCGATCACGCGCCTCGTCGATGAAGTCCAAATTAGCCCGAATCAGGGCGGAGTGGTTTTCTTTACTGAAGGACTCCACGCATGGACTGGGTAGTCCAATCTCGACAGGAATGATGGCCTCGGATCCAAAGGCGAGACTGAAGGGAGTCTCACCCGTCGGGGCTCTGGGGATCGTGTGATAGACCCATATCACGCTGGGGAGCTCCTCCACCCAACGACCTTTGGACCCGTCCAACCTGGTTCTGAGTCCTCTAAGGATGGTGCAGTTCATAACCTCCGCCTCCCCGTTGGTTTGGGGGTGGCTAACGGAAGTGAATCGGTGATGAATGCCCAGCTCGTCGCAGAAGACTTTGAATGCTTTGTTGTTGAATTGGCGGCCGTTGTCCGTGACAAGGGTGTGAGGCAGGCCAAAGCGGCATATGACTGACTTCCAAAAGAAAGCTTTGACTTTGCCTTCAGTGATCTTGGCTAACGCCTCGACCTCGACCCATTTGGTGAAGTAATCAATGGCGACTAACAAGAACTTCCGTTGCCTAGAAGCTGGGGGGAATGGCCCAAGAATGTCCATTCCCCACTGAGCGAAGGGCCATGGAGCCGCGAGCGGGTTCATCGGGGTAGATGGTTGATGCTGGATGTGTGCATGGCGCTGGCAACCGTCGCATTTCTGAACTAATTTAGCCGCATCCTCCCTCATAGTGAGCCAAAAATATCCCTGACGGAGGGCCTTTTGGGCTAAGGATCTGCCCCCCAGATGGTTTCCACAGATGCCCTCATGGATTTATCTGAGGATGTAGTCGATGTCGGCGGGCCCCACGCATTTGAGTAGGCGATATGAGAATGACCTTCTGTATAGACGCCCATCGAGAAGGATGTATTTGGAGGCTTTCCATTTGAGCAACCTGGCTTCGTTGCGGTCATCAGGGAGTGTGCTGTCAGTGAGATAACGAACGTAGGCGTTCATCATGTGGGCTCTTGGGTGAGCGGAAGGATTTCCTCGCCACCCTCTATACTGGGTCTTTCCAAGTATTCAATGTAAGCATCCCTTGCCATGCCGCTGGCAGAGGTTGCCAGACGAGAGAGGATGTCGGCCTTGGCATTTTCACTTCGTGGAATGTAACTGATATTGAAGTAAGCCAGCGAGGAGGTCAGGAGCCGAACCTTGCCTAAGTACTGAGTCATAGCGGGGTCACGCGCCTCGTATTCCCCATTGATTTGTCCAGAGACGAGTTGTGAGTCCGTGAAAGCTCTGAGGTACTTTATTCCGAACTCTTGGGCTAGCCTTAACCCGGCCAGCAGGGCCTTGTACTCAGCTTGATTGTTGGTGGCTTCGAATAGAAACTGCAGGGCGCATTCTGTTCTCTCCGCCTGGTCCGGCAAGAATGAGGCCGGCGCCACTTCATTGAGAGTTCGATGCGCCGTCCACATGAAGGATCTAAGTTTCCCCATCTTCGCCCGGCTCTGGCTCGCACTGCTCCTTGGCAACCTCTTCAGCCATCTCCTCTGCCCAGGTGCATTCAACTAGGAAGTCGGCCAGAACTTGAGACTTCAAAGCTGGTGAAGCCTGAAAGAGAGGTCGAATTCTCCTAGCTTGATGCCCACTTGGCGAGTCGTCCTGAGGTGTCCGAACGAGCCAGGATGGCTCGCAGGGGTTGATCCGTGAGCACCACGATAGGATGGGCTTGAAAATATGGGCGGAGACGTCGAGCGGAGACTATCAGGGCGAGGATGACCTTTTCTTCTTTGGAGTACCTGACTTCTGCGTCATGGAGGACCTTACTCACATAGTAGACAGGCCTTTGGGTTCCATCAGTGTCGAGACGCATCAAAATTGAACTAACGGCTTTCGAAGAAGCAGCTAAGTAGAGAAAAAGACTTTCTCCGTCTTTTGGTTTGGATAGGAGCGGAGGAGAGGACATAAACGCCTTCAACCCATCGAAGGCCCTCTGGCAATCGTCAGTCCACTCGAAGCTATTCATCTTCCGCAAGGCTTTGAAGAAGGGCAAGCATCTCTCGGCCGATTTGGAGAGGAAACGACTTAGAGCCACTATCCTCCCAGTTAATCGCTGCACTTCCTTCTTGCTGGATGGTGGCCTCATATCAAGTATGGCGCTGATCTTCTCTGGGTTCACCTTGATCCCCCGCTGGGTCACTATGAAGCCCAGGAACATGCCTGTCGTGACCCCAAAAGCACATTTCTTGGGGTTCAGCTTAACTTGGAAGCGACGGAGGTTGTTGAAGGTCTCCTCTAAATCGGAGACGTGATCAAAGGCGCGGGCGCTCTTTGTCAGCATGTTGTCTACATAGACTTCCATGTTTCGGCCTAGCTGGTCCTGAACACTCTGTTCATCAACCTTTGGTAAGTCGCCCCCACATTTTTGAGGACAAAAGGCATCACTTTGTAGCAATAAATGCCCTTTTCTGTTACGAAGGAGGTGTGCTCTTCGTCGCTGGGGTCCATTCTTATCTGATTGTATCCTAAGAAGGCGTCCATGAAGCTGAGGAGTTCGTGCCCGGAGGTGGAATCTACCAGCTGATCAATCCTTGACAGGGGAAAGCTGTCTTTTGGACACGCCTTGTTGAGGTCGGTGAAATCTATGCAAATCCTCCAGCTCCCATTTGCCTTACGCACCATGACCACATTGGCCAACCAACTGGGGTAGTTTGCCTCCCGGATGTGGCCAGCACTGAGTAGCTTGTTGACTTCCTCGTCAATAGCTTTTTGTCGATCAGGAGCAAAGCTTCTCTTCTTCTGGCAAATTGGACGGTATCACGGGTCAATGTTGAGCTTGTGGGTGATCACTTCCGGGGGGATAACGGGCATATCAGACGCTGACCAGGTGAAGACGTCTGAATTAACCCGCAAAAAGGCTAGGAGATGCTCCCGGTCCTCTGGAGGAAGGAGTCCACTGACACGGACGGTTCTTGCCGGGTCATCTCCAAGAGGGAAGGTCAAAAGATGTTCAGCTGGCTCTCCTCCGTTGTTAGCGTCTTTGGGGTCGGATGCTTCAAAGGTTGGTTCAGCTTCCAGAGGACTTGATGCCGCGTGATAACAGGGCAGGACTGGGTTGATCTCACCGCGCATCTCCCCGACTCCTCCGCCTGTGGGGAACTGCACTAGCAGATGCCGAGTGGAAATAACTGCGTCCAAAAGGTTCAAACCCGGACGCCCCAGAATGGCGTTATATACCAAGGGAACCCCCATAACCAAGAATTTCATAATCACTGTGCTTTGACATGGCGGCGTTCCGGCTATCACAGGCAAAGGTATTTTGCCTTCAACCCTCACGGAGTCTCCAGTAAAACCGACCAAAGGGGTCGCCACAGGCTGAAGGGAGTCCAAAGATAATCCCATCCGAACAAAGGCGTCGTAGGTAAGGATGTCAGCTGAGCTGCCACTATCAACTAATATCCTCTTTACAGGGTGCTTGGCAGTCGTCATAGAGATGACGACGCCTTCATTGTTTACATTATCTATACCAGCAGATCCCCCCAGGAATTACATTGCTCGGTGCTCCCTCCCCTCTCGGCCGCTTAGATGCTGAGGTCGATCCCCAGGACACCATTCGACTGTCCGCTCTGTGGGGGCGTTGTCAACCGGGGCTTGAACAGGCGGAGGCCCCATGAGGGTTGGCAGCGGCTGCTACGCCTTCTGCACATATTTGCCAAGGTAGCCCCGCTGAATGAGCTCCTCAATGGCCCGCTTCAAGCTGTAGCAGCTGTCAGTGTCATGGCCATAGTCCCGGTGGAATCGGCAGTAGCGGCTTTTGTCGCGGGGAGGACCTTTCTTCATGGGAGGAGGGCGCTGGAAATAAGGCTCGCCTTCGATCTCCATCAAAATGTGAGATCAAGGGGCAAGGAGAGGTGTGAGCTTGCTCTCATCGGGGACAGGGCTTCTACGCCTGTTGTTGGATCGGCGAGGCGGGTCAGCTCGCTGGTGTCGGGGAGGTCCACTTAGTTCAGGGCGAGCAGGCTTATGGCCGGAGCTCCTTGAGGATTCTCGGCGGGTGAAGTCGGCTTCATCTGCACGGATATACTTTTGAGCCCGGAGGAGGAGATCGGAATAAGAGCCCGGGGGCTTTTTATCCAAAGAAAAGGTGAAGCGAGACGGGAGGAGCCCTCGCTTCAGCGCTAGTGTCGCTACCGCGTCGTCGAGATGGTAGACCTCGAGGGCGGAAGCTTTGAACCGGGACACAAAGTCCCGCAGCGACTCTCCCTCCTTCTGACGTATGGAGAAGAGGCTGTCCGCTACCATTGGAATTCGTCGGCATGCGTCGAAATGCACCAGAAAAGCCTTCTTCAACTCTCGGAAGGAGTCGATGCTGTGAGGGGGCAAGCGCGAGTGGCACGCGCGAGCGGCCTTCCGCAGAGTAGCGGGAAAGGCCTTGCAGAGAAGGGCGTCTGAAGCGCCCTGGACCTGCATCATTGCTTTATAACTTTCGAGATGGTCGAGAGGATCTGTCGTACCATCGTACGGGTCCACCTGAGGGAACCAAAACCTGGAGGGGACAGGTTCCTCTAATATCCGACGGGTGTAAGGAGGATGGGTGTCGAACTCCTCCTTCGATTGATGGTTGATTTTTCTGGCGAGCTCGTCCAGCCGTCGGTTGTACTCCTTCAAGCGTTCCTCCGCTTATCGGTTGATCGTTGGGGCCCTCCGAAATGGCTCGGAGGAGGAAGAGGAAGATGAAGAAGACAGAGAGGGAGACGGAAGTCAGGGCTTCCGCCTTGGCTCCTCATGATGATGTGGCCCCGAAGGATTTTGATGGGACCACGATCAGGAGACCGCGGCCGCTTGGAGGGCTCGCGGCGGGATTTCCTCGGGGAAGCGGGCGATGACTGGCCTCCCGCCGACCGGCTTCCCGCCGATCGGTGTCTCGCCTTGGAGAACCTCCCCTCGTCGACTGCTGAGTGGCGGGGGGAGCTGTTTGGTGCTGGGTGGCCACCGACTGCTGATGTTGGAGCCCGTGGACCATAGCAGTGAGGGTTTGGACTTGTTGGGAGAGGGTCGCCAATTGCTCCGCCGTTTGGGCGGCTGCATTTGGTGGTGGGCAGGTGACTGGAGGATCGGCAATAGGGGGGTTAGCCTCCTGTTGCCTGATCGGCGGGGGAAGCCCCGCTGAACAGCTGATAGAAGCGTCTTGAGCTCGCATCACCACCATGCTTCCAAAGAGAGAAGGGAGGGAGGGGGAGTAAAGTTTGGCCAGATGTAGCACAGGGAAGCCCTGGGATACTTGCTGCGTTTTACACCCACGCACCCCCCTATCTGGCGCGCCAATCTGATGACGCCCAATCCCTGATCCTGCACGTCGGGAACGGATGGATTCTCCAGGATCCTCTTCACCAGGTTACCTGCAAGGAAGTCCCAGGACCGGAGAGGATTCTCCGGTGGGACCCTTCGACACCCAAGTTAGCAATTGAGGTCACAGCTGAAAAGGAGCTCGAATGAGCTCTTTTTAGATGAAAGGGGAGGAGAAGAGAGTTCTTTCTGGGTTTCAAGATAGCGATTTTTCGGGGATTATCGCACATATCTGTTTACTGAGTGGATTCACCTTTTATAGGGGTTGACCCTGGCACGATCACATGGGATTCCGTGAGAAGGGAATGTCCGCGGAGTTCTTGGGAGTTGCGTGAATCTGCGCTGGTTGGTGGGTCCTGTCTCATCGGAAAGGGAGAAAGCGGCGGTTGGTGGGCTACGTCCCATCAGCCAGCGGGGGTGTTGGGTAGTTGGGTTTAGTCCCATCAGCAACGTGGCCAGCGGGTAGTTGGATCTGGCGTTGTCAGGCGGCACGGGTCAGAGAGGTAGCGTCCCGAGCCACCAGAGCGTGTTGGGGCAGGTTTGGAGGAAACCGGGAAGTCTCTACTCTCTCGGGGGAGCCGAAGCTTATCTGGGTCGGCCAAGGGTGGCCGGGGCTGACCTAGCCGACTAGGACGTGCCAGGTCGGGACCGACTCGGCGGGCTTGGAGACACCGGGGCCGAGAGGGGCCGACCGGAAGGGTCGGGGCCAACTCGGCGGGCTTGGAGACGCCGGGGCCGACCGGGAAGGGTCGGGGCCGACTCGGCGGGCTTGAAGACGCCGGGGCCGAGAAGGGCCGATCAGGAAGGGTCGGGGCCGACTCAGCGGGCTTGGAGACGCCGGGGCCGAGAAGGGCCGACCAGGAAGGGTCGGGGCCGACTCGGCGGGCTTGGAGACGCCGGAGCGCACCCATACTTTGATTCTACCGAAATTACCCTTGGAGCTACATTAGCCACATCAATGACATTATTTAACAATTGTTAAAAAGATCCAACTAATAAACATATCTGCAAAAAAATTATATTAGGAGATTAAGTTTTTACAAATCTTTCAACGGCCGTTTCATTGTCTATGACACGTTCAGCGGTAAGTTGAGGGAGGTGACGGTACCTCAAACGGCGGATCCACCGGCTCCTATAAAGGGCGCGCAAGCCCTCGTGAAAGGGAGCGCTTCCGGTACCTCTAGTCCAACGCTGCTTCTCGGTTCCCAAAATCTCACCGCGGAGAACACCACTCCATATCCTGCCTTCTTTCCCCCCTCCTGATCGCATCCTTGCCGTCGGATCAGGCTATGGACACCGGCGTGAAGGCCATGCGGCGCTACCGCCGTCTCCAGGAGATGAAGCGCCTCTTCCGGTGCGTGGAGGCGCTTGCCGGCCTCTTCCTCCTCAGTTGGTCTTTCGTCCACCTCCGCACCGCCACCCACCTTTCCGGCGACCTTATCCGTCGCCTCGCCGCCCTCTTCGTCAGCCCCCGCTTCGTCTTCGTCCTCGGCAACGCGATCGTCCTCGTCCTCTTCGCCAAGTCCGGCCACTCCCCAGCCGCCGCCTCTACCCCCGCCGCCGACGGCGACATCTGCGACGAGTTCGTCGAGCGCCGGAGGCGGATGGTGCAATGCTCGGCGGCAGAGGTGGAGTACGAGGACAAGAATGTGTGCGCGGAGGGGCGAGCGTGCAGGCGGAGTCGGCCGGAGAGACTGGAGCGGGGGCGGACGGCGCCGGAGCTCCGGCGGACGGTGACGGAGGTGGAAGGTTCCTGCCAGAATCCGCCGGCGGCGTCGGAGGAGGACCCGGAGGAGTTCCGGCGTACGGTTGAGGCATTTATCGCGAAGCAGCTTAGGTTCCGCCAGCAGGAGACCATGATGTCCACGGCCATCGTCTCCTCCGCAGGAATACCAGAACGAGACCAATAAAATAATACCAGAAATTGGACTTAGAATGGAAAATCTCAGTATCGTTTACTTAAAATTGGCTTATTAGCCGTCGTTTGCTTGTTGATAAAAAAACGTGGGAAGTGCCACCATCCAAGTTCGAGCCTAAATCATAAGATTTATTTGTAGTAAGTAATCGAGAGATCGATAGAATAAACAAAGAAACGAGGTGCTCTACCTCATCCAAACCCAGTTAACTGGTTCAAAAATTCAAGATATTTACTTGATTAGAGCTTCTATAAATTTACGTTAACTTTGAAGGCCATTGTCATTGATAAAAAGAAGTACCGAGAAATTTACATTAACTTTGAAGGCCATTGCCATTGAAAAAACGAAATATATTTAATTCTTTTTTTTTTTTTTGGTACAAACGGGAATCACACCACTCTAGGGTGACTCAGACCCACACTATCAGAATACAATATTAAGTTCAGACCAGGATGACATCATTTACCGGGCTTCCAGCACCAGAATCCAGAATGATCAGCAACTCTAGCGGCAATCCAGTCAGCCGCTGAGTTGGCTTCCCTGAAGATATGGCTAATCTGTATACTGTGAACCCCCTGAAGGAGAGAACGAATATCAGAGATCAAAGGGTTGGTGGGCGACTGCGCACACTGATCCTGGCGAAGCCATCGAATCACCGTGAGAGCATCACCCTCAAGAATAAGACGACGGGCATGGAGACTGCGTATAGCAAAGGAGACTCCAGCTCATGCAGCATAAAGCTCAGCAAGCGGCACTGACGAATCGAGATGTCCAAATCTCCCAGCAGCAATCATAGTACCGACAGGATCCTGAATGACATAACCCGATCCGGTAGATCTGCCTCGGACACTCCCATCAAAGTTAATTTTGATAAACCCTGGAGGGGGTTCCCAAGAAATAAAGACCGTTCTCCGGTGCGCTGCCGGGGCAGCATGGGAATTCCAGAGGCCAGGGCTAACAAATCACAACCAAGACGATGGGATGTATACTCAGTAGATAGGGACACAGCAGTCCGGACAACCCTAAAAGACGGAGTAGGCTCTGAGTAAAGACAATCCGGTTCCGAGATAACCAAATCTGATAAGCAATGTAGGCCCTCGTCGCGCCCTGCTTACTGCACCCTCTCCTAACATCCTGCCTGATCAAGTCCAAGAAAGATAATGAAAGAGAAGAAGAGGCGACAACCCAAGGCTTGACACTAGCGATCTCCCAAATGTGGTGAGCTCTGAGACAAGAGAAGATGGCGTGATCCACCTCCTCCTCCTCAATACCGCATATCGGACACGTAGGCTGAATCCCCATGCCACGTCTAGAAAGAACCGAGCAAGTAGGGAGACAATTCCGAGCAATCTTCCATAGAAAAAGACGAACCCTGGGATGAATGGGAAGATGCCAAATCCAAGTCATGTCTGTTAACGGTCGGGATGGAGCACGGTAAATCTTGATGATGTCCCTGATGGGAGCACTCGGTATACCGACCACCTCCAAACCCTGATATCGGGGAGTACCGAGGAGAAAGAGGGATAGCAGCTATACGTCGTATAAGCTCCTCGCCAAAGAAGCGGGATAACAGGAGTAGACCATGAGGAATGATCCGGCACCGTGAGGTCACTAACTCGCATATCAAGAGGAATATCAGTGCTGACGAAAGTAGGCCATCGAGACAAAGGAAGGTCAGTGATCCAAGAATCATAAGCAACGTCCACAGGAGCACCATTGCCAAGAATCCAGGAGATACTATGAAGGATGTCCGGAGCATGAGAACAAACCTCTTTCCAGAAAAAAGAGTGACCCCGAAGAGACTGCAGGTTAGTGGAAGGAGTTCACTCCCCATACTTGCCACGCATAAAGGAGCTCCATATACAGTGCGGATCAAGCAAAAAACGAGTAGCATGCCTAGCAATCAAGGCCTCTTTCCAAGCAGTCAAGGACTGGATCCCAAGGCTTTCCTCGGAAAGCGGCAGACAGACACAATCCCAAGCAAAAAAGGAGTCCACTCCCCATATTTAATTCTTGAAGAAGCACCAGGGTTCTTACCTCAAAATCTTTGTTCTTATTCGAAGAATTCTACTTTCTTTTGACTCTTAAAGCTAATATACCTATTGACAAAGTTGGGAAGGTACATGACTTGACGCATGACTTGGTGAAATATATATTAAATCTCCACTCAAATTAATTGGGTTATTGCACATTTCTCTTCTTTTGTAAATATATTATCATAATTAATAAAATATGGGGAATTTGTCTCCCCTGTCTTCGGTTATATATATATATATATATATATATATATATATATATATATATATATATAAAGAGTGGTTGGTTGTGCTGTTCTCCCTTTCAGATTAAAGCAAACAATATTAGTTTAGCTCCAAGTGGTCAATGCTCTGAAAGATATAGGATTGTGACACAAAACTAGATTAATCTAGTAATGATGCACGATGCCAATTACTTGTGCGACAAGTTCCGGCTCTTCCTAGTTGCAAATTGAAGAATCCTATCTTTTTGAGCAAAAACTTAATCTAAGTATATAAAAGTGCTTTTCTTCCTTTATTCACCATTGAACTATGGATTTCAGAAAAAGAAACAATCGTGTTGCTCTTCTCTGAACTAACGGGGAAGCTTTAGTGTAACTATTATTTCAAGTTTAATTTCCATGATGACATTCCGATAGAGATCAAGCTTCAGCTTTATATATAAATTTCTAATGGTAGATGAATTCAGCTTTTGCTTGTCTCAGAGTTCACATTGATGACTTCACTTAGAAATTGGATTATGAGGTGGTTGAAGATGGCTTATGACTAAATGGTTAAGAGGAGATTTCAGCACCAGGAGAATTACCGCGATCCCTAATAGGGCCTTCTAAGCTTTCTTTATATGTTTTTTTTTTCATTCACCTTCTCTCTCTCTCTCTCTCTCTCTCTCTCTTCTCTTTATGTTTCTAAATGCTTAAAGGGGCCCATGGTGAATAAAAGAGGGGTTTAGCTTGTTCTAACGCAATTTCAGTGGAGGGTGGTGCACAAAGACGTTGCTTTTTAAGGGGGGGCAATTGTTCTTTTGCACTATTTGTTTGCTTATAATTCTTTCTTTCCGTTTGATCCATTACTAATATCCACTGAGCTGCACTCTCGGCAATAAAGAGGTTGTTCAAGTACTAGCACTAGATATTTCTATTTTCTGTAATTTTAATTTTACTCCCATGATCGTTCTTTCATCAAGGGGCAGGCACATAAGAGACATCACAATCAAGCATCATGCAAGTCATTTTTGAGCAAAACATAAGCAAGTCTTGAGGTGCTCATCAAAAAAACTTTGGATAAAGGGGGCCGTGAAAACTAGAGGGCACTATTAGAAGGAACGAGTACAACTTAGTAGTTATAAATCCATACAAATCCTAATGCTTTAAAGAACTTACGTGTAGTGGAAATTATTTTTCTTTCATGCTTTTAAGTAAATTTACAGTTTCAATATACATCCACTTCTTTTTATGTAAACATAGATTTGTTCTAATGAGAAGTCTAACGATCCACTATTTATCTGAACACAAGGTTGAATTAAATATTACTGGAAAATCTTGCAAAATTCTTGTGATCAATTTTGCATTTCCCTTGCTTTTTAAATACTCTGGTTTTTGAACCTTTCTGTTATCTTGCCATTATTGAAACTTAAACTATATTGAATTTTTTGTTTATCTATTTATTCACTTTATTGTTTATCATTACTTTTTTTTCATGACTTACTTTGATAATGGATTGGTTTCACTGCTTTGAAATGCCAAAACTATGAGCCAGTTGCAGTTTCTCTCTCCGAAGATAAAAGGTAAACACAGTCTTGAATGATCAATCAATCAACAAATAGAACCCAACAATTTTTATTTTAGTAACGCACAAATGCACCTCCTAGGCTCTGATGTATATATTTATGAGCTCATAACATATCCCGAAGATATCTCTTCCCTGTTCCGCTCCAAAGTCTGTTGATTTTGATGTCATCACAAGGTGATGCACATAGCATCAGGTCTTAAGATTTGCTGATGCTGGGCTCTGTGCCTCTGTGCCATGTAACATAACGAAGGGGACTCCAATCTTTGGCATCACCTTTTTTAGACATTTCATTCCAATGGCTCTGCTTGATCCGAGCGGAGCCTTCGACTTTGATCAGTGTTTCGAACTTTGACTGAATTTTATAGAAAAAAAAAAAAAATTTCTGCTGGAAATTGAGACAGAGCTACCTCCACACCTCAAAACTCATCCCAAACCTATCCGAAATTTACATTTTTCAATATTTTAAAGTTTTTAAAAATATTTTTTAAGTTTTTAAAATATTTGGAAAAGTATGTTTTTTAATAGTTCTGACATGCTCTTGAATGCCAGTGGGGCAAAAAGGATGAGAGAATGGGCAAAAATCAGTTATGCTCTATTACTATTTCTAATAGGCTCAGAGGCTTCAACCTACCATTGAAAAGGCCAAACAAACTTTCATTCCCCTCTGCAAATCCGTTCTGCGTAAATTGTCATCACAAATTAGACAAAAATGGACCATAAATTGATATTTAGTTTATTGAATCAAGTGATCATGGCCATCCTTTGTTGTTCTTGGGCTCATAGGCTCATCAAACTTTCCTAACACTGACCCGTGTGGCCTAATATTTCCTATTTTATTATTTATTTTTAATTTTTCACAAACAAGTTATGAAACAAAGGTGGATGAGAGAGACCAGGGGACTTTGGAATCCGATATGCTTATTTTATTTTTGTCGTGTCACGTCGACCACTTGCTAAATTTTAAGCGGACTCGGGAGGTTCGGTCGTTTGCCATTAAACTATTCCAACCTATTCTCTGAGGTAACTCACCAATTAATACTCATCGAGCTTGCGCGATGCCTCATGATATTTGTAGCTCGAAGAGTCTCTCAAATGGGGATAGCCGTAAATAAGACGCTGGAAGAGGATTCTATGCTCTCTCAACGATAAACTCGCCTCAATCCTTTCTTAAAAAAGAGAATATCTAAAAGGGTCTAATATTCATCCATTATTAGACATATACTGCCATTATTCCCGCGTAATCTGACTCATTAAGCATTACAGGCCTTCCGAGATACTCCATCGTCACAAGGGTATCTATTCTCCGGTGCAGTGCCATGGCATTTGAAGGAATCCTATGGTCTTTTTTTTTTTTTTTTTTATTGGAGGCAAACTCTTTAGTTTATTTATACATGCAAAGATTATAAGATTTTATAAACTATAATTAGAAGGTTACGAAAGTCAAATGGAACAAAAAGGTTAATTAGAGTGGGTATCGTCACTTTGGGGCTTAACAACCAGGGAACCCAAACATTGAATAAGAGATAACATTCTTGATAAGATAGAATCAGAATGCGCAGAAGTATGGAAGGCTGAGGGATTTTAGAAAATGCAAAATTCTTGAGTTGCATTTCTTCCGGATAAACCAACAGACAGACAGACAGACAGATCAAGCTAATCTCAGACAAATCGATAGTTGGAAAGAATGGAAGAGTTAATCGATACATACTTTTTACTAGTCTATCATTTAATGCAAGCCATGCAAAAATTTTAATTTTTTTTTTTATACCATCATCTTTCAATAGTTTTTGTAGAATGACTGGAATACTCTCCGAAGGTCTTGATGGTAGCCATGCAAAAAAAAATTAACTGAAAATCATCATTTTTTGAAGGGCCACTACATCGGAAGGTCCTGATGGTCTACTAGCCCGATCTAACTATTTAAGGATTGAAGTTCAGTCCATCGATGATCCTGAATAGCTAAGAGTTGCCTATATAATTTGATGGACCAAAACTGACTTGATTTTTCTAATAGACTGAACCCTAAATCCTTTTAGAAAAATGCTTCGTCTCTTTCAAACCTTGATGAAAAATCTTCTTTACTCACAATTTTTTCTTGATCGCATATGTACATTTCAGTCTTTATCATGCCACCTACCTCTCATATTGGGTACCAAAAAAAAAAAAAAAAAAGTTAGGTCTCTACCCATTCTATGGTGACTTTTGGGTAAACATTAATTATCCTATTTTTATACAACGTGCACATCAATATTAGAGGTAACCTAAAATGTAATGCTTCACAAAAGAGGATCTGAAAAACCAAGGATGAGGATTAGAGATTATTGTAATATAGTTTTCTTATGAAAGGATTAGCAATTCATGTAGTGTAGACATTAAAAATAGCAAATCTTAACCCAACCTTTCTATTGAAGGCACTAGAGTGCAGTGCTAATAGAATTTCAACTCAAATGTTTTGCTTTGTATAAACAAAGGAAAAAATGAGGTGCAAAAATAGAGAGCCTTTAATTTATTATGCATACATTATTTTAATTGCTGACACTTGTTTATTAAAATTTAGAAAATCATTTAATAGTTGTTAGCATATAACTGAGGGGGACACATGTTACTTGTTTGAATCAATATCTAAGTTTAAAATGAGATGCAATACATGATGGGTAGCATTATGATAGATGGTGCTAACTAGATGGTAACTAAACTTTTTTTTTTTTTTTTTTTATCATTGCCATGTTTAATATAGGCATCACATTATAGAAAACTAACTCGATTGAGCTTTGTGAGTTAGGGTTAGAAGTATCAATTACCAGGGAGGGTAGAAAATTTGTCATGACTTAGGGTTGTGAGGTGAATGGGGGAGGGAAAGGAAATAATATCACCTCTACATTTTTCTTAAGAACATTGGGATGCCTTACCTTCATATGGTAGATAGGCATGGATAGAGCAAAGGTCATGGTATATGAAAACTTATCATAGGAAACAAAAAAGGAATAAAAAAGAAGAAAGGATGATTTATAGGTTTTATCCTTGCTCACTGCGTTAAAATCTTTAAATTGTTCCAAGGATAGAACACCATGGCTTAAAATTATGAGTTACACTAGCTTCAATATCATCAATTGCCTTAAAAGGTTCATATTCCTAACATAGGGATATTTGTGCATTTGAAACAAGGATAGATTCTACTGATGCGATTGTAATTAGATGATATGGGACAAATGATGCTATAAAGATAAGTATGTTGTACAAAAAAAAAAGTCTTTGTGCATCAATCTCTGGTGCATCGGAGTATGCACCGGACGTGCGGATTGACCGCGCACTTGTGCCACCGTGAGTGCGGTACGTGCCATGGCCCATTGAGCCACGGCACCCATGGTGGCTAGGGCGCACAGCCAATCCGTGCACCCTTTGGCCGTGCGCCCGATGAGTGCTTTGTTCACCGGAGGCCGGTGTACAAAGTCTTTTCCTTATACAAATACTCCACATTGGGCTCATAATTCTAGCTTTGTATTCAGCAACCCCATCAGAGTCCAGCTAGCAGCAAACTCGAGTGATCCTTCAGCAACTTCAGAAGCATTATTGGGGAGTCTCAACTCCTCTCGTATCAATCGAAAATAGTTAACCAACAGAGACCGCCATTCAAAGTATGGAGCAGATGGAGCCTATCCTTCTTATAAGATCAAGTAGAACAAAGAGTTTTATGGCAATTTTCTCTGTTTTGACTTGGGTGACGTAAATTGGACACCCACTTCTTAGCCTTGGAAACACTGCCCATTTCTCTAGGCTGGAGTCTTGATCGGTCACCTTCTACTTGATCAACACGTACGATCTCATTAGTTCATGTATTTGAATTTGATGGAGACTACATAACAATGTCACAGGTTTAAGATATGATTGCCAATATCCCAGATATTGTCAAATTATAGCATATACAGAATTTATGATTCCCCAATTTCGATTATCTTCATCGATTTCTCCTCCTGTGCCATTCCATGCTAATAATTTACGGTCTTAAAAAACTGATGGCATGGCTTTTTTTTGTTTCTTTTTCCTTTTTCTTTCTTTTCTGTGTGTAAAAGATGGAGCATGTTATGTTTTAGAAGTCAGATGATGAGGCATAGCATGCTATCGTATAGAATAATGAGGCACAGTCGTCATGTACTAGGTGATGCACAAAAGAATCCGAGGGGGACTAAGTCGACCCCTAGAAGAGAGAGAGAGAGAGAGAGAGAGAGAAGGGTCTAATAAAACTTACCTAAAATTTATGACAAGTCGATGTAGAAAGACTAGCATCATAACCTTGGCTAGATTCATTCCCAAGCAAGTCCTTCCTCCTGCTCCGAAGGCTAAGAAGCTGTAAGGCTTGGGGTCTTCCTGGCTAGAAGAAATGCTCAACTTAATATCCACTGAATAAAAGTACACGGCATGACTTAGATCAGTTCCAGTAACTACAGCAATGATTACCAGGTGACTACAAGAAAAGGAAAAAGACACGGCTTGGATGCACTAAATGGAGATGGAGGCATGTTACAAAACGCTAAGGGCTACAATACTGTGGAGTTGGCCAATGGGATATTGTATTTGGCAATTTAAACTGAAAACAGTTCTGGGTCTTCCCTAACTTGTTCATCTCTAGTTCAAGCTACTTACATCAAACCTTGATGGATTGAACTTGACTGGATCATCATATACAGTTGGATCAAAGTGTATAGATCTTCCATCAACATTCACAATCCAGCCTTTTTAATCTGAAATCCTGCGATTGAGACAAGAAAGCTTTACAGTCTCAGCATATGATGCAATTAATTAGTAGTGAAGCACAAGACCGGAAGAAGGCACTAAATATTCATATAAGAAGAAAAAGGTTTCAGTTAAATTCTCTTCTTAACCAAGTGCAAATAACCTTGTATCTTGTTTACAATAAACAGTTATACCATGCATGTATAACTTATCCCTGGAAACAAAGACTCCCAAAACACACACACACAGAGAGAGAGAGAGAGAGAGAGAGAGATCCATTTATGCATAAATTATTTTATATATTTTAAATAACAATGTTGATTGAGAGTGAAGAAAAAAAGATTGAGAGTGAAAAGCAAAATAGGGATGAAACTTAAATAAGTGAAATATGGTTCGCCCATTGATGGGGATACCAAAAGCAGCAGCCTACTTTTTTTTTTTTTTTTTTTGGGTGAAAAGGTCCAGAAGCTCACAAGGACATTCTCTTAAGTCTCTAAACATATCCAAAGAACTGATATGAAATATGAGAATGCTTTATTTTCATCAGGAAAGGCTTCCTGTTCTAACAACAATATAGCAGCTACAATATTCATTTGAAGGCACACATGTTGGGGAGCGCGGAATACCCCCAAGATCACGGCTATAGCGTATATGAGTAATACAAAAAAATTTTACCGTTCTAATCTATAAGTATAAAATTATACCTTCAGACTTGAACGCTTGAACACTTCGATTTGATTGCTCGACCTCAACCTTTTAGCCTTCCGCCGTATTCCCGAAATACCTTCTTCTCTCACAAGATGGTGGGATCTCTCTCGGCCGACCTAGGGTTTCTTATTTTTCTTTTTCTCTCAAAAAACGTTAACCCTAGCAACCAATTGAGATGGTATTTATAGGGCTACAACAGGGACCAAATAGATAAATATGAAAAGGACTTTCCACGTAATTAAATCTCCTAATCCTATCCCGGGTTAGGATTCAATTACGTAAATTATAATTCATTCAACTAAAGAATTATAATTGTACTCCTAATCACATTTGAATTTATATTTTCGAGCCTTAATATTAAATACTTATTATCTCCCCACGTTAAGATTACAGATATCCACCAATTAAATTTAAATACTGACAATATAATTTAATTGGCTGTTATTATCCTTGAGACTTATCCACTTAACTTATTTGATGTATCGGATTCAAAATCCACTTGCAAGATTTGATACGATCAAAACTTATAAGCTTTCTCAAGGGGATATCATCAATCCAAATTAACAGGACGTGGATTCCTTCAACTATTAATATTCACCATATATATAATGTTATTGCCCAACCCACTGAGTTTATTGACTCATATAGAATCTCACTCTATGTGTAATCAAAGCAATAATCACTACATACACGTGTCTAGAAATAGAATTCAGATTAAGAGCATAAGTAATCATAATATTCATGAGTTCTAAATTATTTTATAAAGTCAGTATAAAATAATCAACTCAACTGGGTCCTGTTCAATACATACAAAGTGTACTAGCACAAATAGTTAGAATAAACCATTCCCCGTAGTCAAGACAGACCTACTAAAATTTGTGCTACAGTTCTACTGATGGTGTGTCCAATTCCATCTAAAACTGTGAACAATAAACTTGTATTCCAAAAGAACCGATGATCTAGTCTTCTGTGTGTAAGCCGTACTCTACACACTAGATCAAATACTCTTTGTAAATACTAGACACATGCACATATATATAGTAAATGGCACACATTGCTCAAAATGAATTCTCATTAAAAATGTAAAGACATAACATAAAGCATATCTTTTAGTCTATATCTCTATCAATCTCCCACTTAGACTCAAAGCAATGCTTGTACACATCTAACTCTCATGCCCTCTACATGTCTATCAAAAACTTTTGAAGTTAAACTCTTTGTAAAAGGATCTGCCAGGTTGTCCTCAGATGTAACCTTGGTCACCAGCACGTCACCTCTTTGCACGATGTCACGTATCAGGTGATACTTACGCTCAATGTGTTTAGAT
Source organism: Calamus simplicifolius (assembly GCA_900491605.1). Classification (NCBI taxonomy): domain Eukaryota; kingdom Viridiplantae; phylum Streptophyta; class Magnoliopsida; order Arecales; family Arecaceae; genus Calamus; species Calamus simplicifolius. Next base: position 446,161 of record UESW01004137.1, on the reverse strand, counting down.
TTCTTATGGGTTCTGGGTTCCTTCGAATTAGCAACTGCCCCCACTATTATCACAATAAAGTGTAATAGGTAATTACACTGAAGGTATCACACTAAGATCCAAAAGAAAGTTTCTTAGCCAAACAGCCTCTTTTGCAGCTTCAGATGCAGCCACATACTCAGCTTCCATGGTAGAGTCAGCAACACAAGTCTGCTTCACACTCCTCCAGCTAATTGCTCCACCACCCAAAGTAAACACATATCCCGAGGTTGATTTCCTAGATTCATTATCTGATTGGAAGTCCGAATCTGTATATCCTATAGGCACAAGACTATCTGCTTGGTAAACTAACATATAATCTTTAGTCCTTTTCAGGTACTTAATTATATGTTTTACTGCAGTCCAATGTTCTCGCCCAGGGTTAGACTGAAATCTGCTAACCATGCCTACGGCAAAACAGATATCAGGTCTAGTATAGCATAGCATACATTAGGCTTCCTACTGCAGAAGCATAAGGAACTGCCTTCATACTTTCTATCTCTTCAGGTGTCTTAGGACACTGATCCTTAGATAGAGAAATTCCATACCTGAAAGGAAGAAATCCTTTCTTGGAATTATGCATACCAAAACGGGTGAGAATTTTATCGATATAAGTGGCTTGAGATAAGCATATCATCCTTGCTTGCGATCTCGCAAAAGCTTGATCCCTAGGATGTGATTTGCTTCTCCCAAGTCCTTCATATCAAATTGTCCAGATAACCATACCTTGACCGAAGATAACACTCCCATATCATTTCCAATAAGTAAGATGTCATCCACATATAGCACCAGAAACACCAAAGTTTTTCCATCACGCTTCTTGTACACACATGACTCGTCAGGACTTTGATCAAAACCATAAGATTTAATAGCTTGATCAAAACGAGTATTCCAAGATCTAGATGCCTGCTTAAGTCCATAAATGGACCTCTTAAGCTTGCACACTAAGTGCTCCTGGCCTTTTACTATAAAACCGTCTGGTTGCATCATGTAAATGCATTCGTCAAGATTTCCATTAAGGAAAGTTGTCTTGACATCCATTTGCCAAACTTCGTAATCGAAATGAGCTGCAATGGATAAGAGAATCCGGATAGACTTAAGCATAGCTACTGGTGAAAAGGTTTCCTCATAGTCGATCCCTTCTTTCTGAGTAAAACCTTTTGCAACTAGCCTAGCCTTGAAGGTTTCCACCTTTCCGTCTGCTCCTCTCTTCTTCTTATAGATCCACTTGCATCCGATGGATTTTACTCCCTCGGGTGGTTCTACAAGATCCCAGACCTGATTAAAGTGCATAGACTCTATCTCTGATTTCATAGCATTTTACCAAAGAGTTGCATCTTTATCCTGTAATGCTTCATTGTAGCTACTGGGTTCAGTATCCAGTTCATCAGAGATTCTGTCATATGACTCTCCAAGGAACGTATACCGTTTAGGTGTATTTACAACCCTCCCACTACGACGAGGCACAACCTGATTGTATGTGCTTGTAGTAATACGATCTGACTCTGATCCTTGTGCTCCATCAACCTGCACTGGTTCTGAAACTGGTGCATTAATGGTATCCTTTTGTATCAGTTCAGGGTCAGTTCGTGTTACTATACTTCTCCCACTACGAATAGTTATTGGGAAGTTTGGGAACCTACTTTCTTGTGGTGTTTCTGCTTGTACTATTGGTATTAAAGGAGCCTGTCTAGTTTTATCGCCTCTTAACTCTTCTAGAGCAATTTTACTTCTGGGTTTGTGGTCTATAATATAGTCCTCCTCCAAGAATCGAGCATTGGTGCTAACAATGACCTTCTGATCCTTAGGACAATAAAATAAACCACCTTTTGTTCCTTTAGGATATCCAAAAAGAAGCATACATCTGTCCTTGATTCCAACTTATCTGGTTTACCTTTTAGTACATGTGCTGGACAACCCCAAACTCGAACATGTCTTAGACTAGGCTTGCGCCCAGTCCACAGTTCTGTGGGTGTCTTAGGTACTGACTTAGATGGTACCAAGTTAAGAATATATGCAGCGGTCTCTAATGCATATCCCCAAAACGAAATAGGTAAGTCTGAATAACTCATCATAGATCTAACCATATCCATAAGAGTCCTGTTCCTTCTTTCAGCTACACCATTCTGCTGTGGCGTTCTAGGTGCAGACAACTGGGATTCAATCCCAGCATCTAATAAGTAATATGTGAACTCCCCTAAGAGGTACTCGCCACCACGATCGGATCGTAGTGTCTTGATATTTTTACCATGACGGTTCTCCGTTTCTGCCTTAAAAATTTTAAATTTTTCAAAGCATTCAGACTTACGGCGCATCAAATAAATATACCCATATCTTGAGTAATCATCAATAAAAGTGACAAAGTACTCAAAACCACCTCTAGCTTGGATGTTCATTGGGCCACACAAATCAGAGTGAACCAATTCTAATATCTCCTTAGCTTTATTGCCTTTGGCCGAGAATGGCCGCTTGGTCATTTTTCCTTCTAAGCAAGATTCACAGACCGGTAGTGCCTCTACTTCCAATGAACCTAATGGTCCATCTTGAACTAGTCTAGAAATCCGTCTTAGATTTATATGACCTAGGCGTAAGTGCCAAAGATAAGTTTGATTCATTTCAGAAGGATGTTTTCTCTTACATGGTCTATTATTGTTATTCACTTCATTTAGTTGCACAGTAGGAGAAACAAGATTAATAATATAAAGACCATCCACCAATGTACCAGAACAGATAAAATGTTTATTTTTCTTAATAACAACGGAGTCATTAAAATAAGCTGAATATCCATCATCAACCAACTTAGAAACTGAAATTAAATTCCTTCTAATTGAAGGTACAAAAAAACAGTCTTTTAATATTAAAATTCTATTTCTACTAAAAGAAAAGCTAAAATCTCCCACTGCAACTACTGACACTCTCGTGCCATCTCCCAGAAATATGTAAATCTCTTCATCACTTACCTGCCGGGTCTGCTGGAACCCCTGCAAAGAATTACAAACATGATTAGTGGCTCCCGTATCTACACACCAGCCACTAGTAGATAACAGCACTAAACAAGTTTCAACTACAAGTGAATGAGATATACCTCTAGCCTATTTTCTGGCAAGCCAAACTGGACATTGCTGCTTCCAGTGACCTGGCTGCTTGTAGACAAAGCACTTTCCCTTCTTTTTTATTTCCCCATTGGGCTGTGGGGCATGATGTTGTTTCTTTTTCTGAACCTTTTTCTTCTTCTTAGCATGAGACTTCGAAGAAGAACCTTTTTCAGTAACCATAGCAACTGCAGGCTTCATAATGAAACTCTCTGCTACCTGAAGTTCTTTAAGTAGCTCTGCCAATGAAAAATTCATTTTGTTCATTGTGTAATTTAGGCAGAACTGCTTAAAAGAATCAGGTAGGGACTGGAGAATGATATCAACTTGGGTTTCCCCATCCATTTCCGCTCTAAGGATCTCCAGTTCATTCAGAAGGCTAATCATCTTTAGAACATGATCCCTGACAGGAGTTCCTTCAGCCATATTAGTGTTCATCAGTTCTTTCATCGCAGTCTGCCTAGCTGCACGACTCTGATCCCCAAACATTTCTTTGAGGTTGAACATCATGTCATAGGCAGAGGGCATAGATTGATGCTGATGTTGCAGAACATTTGACATAGATGCCAATATGTAACACCGCGCCATCTCATCAGCCTTAACCCACTTACGGTAAGCTTGAGACTCCTGATCTGAAGCCCCTTCACCGGGCTCTGCGGGACAAACCTGAGTGAGCACATACTTGTACCCTTCTGCAGTTAACACTATATCCAGGTTTCTTTTCCAATCAATGTAATTAGGACCATTCAATTTGTTTTCTTTGAGTATCACAGCAAGTGGATTGAAAGAAGACATTTTAATCCTGAGAATTATTCATACATCAAATAAGATATAATGAGCAATAAACTTTAAATTCAAAATTATAAGTAGGGCCCCTCAACCACTACATAATAATAGAATTCGCCAGCAGCCTAATATTTTGAATAGTATGCCTCGATGGGAGGACGTCTACTACTCATCATTTATCTAGACAGATAAAACCTATTAATTTTACTATCTAGGTAAAAGGTAACATACCAAGTAAAATTAATTAGCTGGCTAACTTTGGTCATATAAATATTTGTAGTGACTCCAATGGGGAGGATACCAATATTTATACCTAAGTGTATACCATCACTCAATGCTAGATCCATTGTCCTATGGTGGATCCCTCAGATGGAGAGGTAATCCAACATTAACAACTATCAGGAATTATTCTTGGTGAGCTGGCAATCAATTTCATCCTATGGGAAGGAAAGCACTAATGCTAACACGTGAAATTAACTACCTCACCAATAAACAAGTGATGGGACCATGGGATTTAAATGTGATTAATTCCCTCTCCCACTTAGTTATTTAAACAATATTTTGAGGGTTATAAAACTTGTGTTTGATTATCTTATAAACACAAACAGCAAGTGATTATCCAATTAATCATGTTCTCCTAGTTATAGACATAAGAACAAAAGGATAAACAATCAAGCAAGTATGCAATATAACCAATATAAACAAGATAAATAAAATCCATGTTATTATGGTCAAAATTTTCCACGCAGATGAAGATCTGTCGCACCATGATTGCTACTTTGCTCGATGATTTGCCGCTTCGCATACGGGGGTCTGGGGGCTGGCCCCCAGCGGGGATCGTGTTTTTGGAATCAAATGTACGGGATAGTATTTTTTCAGAGGATATTCCTATGAATATCCCCTGATTATCCCATGAAAGGTACCAAATACAAAAATAACTTTTTCAGAGAACAACTTTTTGTTATCCCTTTTGTTGTATTTGATTGAAGGGATAAAGAGAGGATATCCCCAAAATATTTTTTCTAAACCCCAAACTACCCCCAACAAACTTCGGCGCCGGTGTCGTTCTCGTTTTCATCTCTGTTTTCCTCCACGGGATCCCTCCAGAGCTCCTCGTTCGCCGATGCCATGTCATCCGAGCCGGCCATGGTTCATAAACCGCTGGATCTCCCTATGAAGCCTGAATTGCAGGCGAATTTGTACTGGATTGATTGGAAACGAGATGGGAACCTCTCCGGAAACCCTTGCAGCCCTCCTTCTGCTTTCGCAAAGGGGACGAGCGACGATGCGAACGGCGGCAATGGCATCCGCAGTGCTGAGGCGGCTGGTGTTGGCCTCATCTCGTCCGTCGATCCTCAGCTGTGCTGTCTCGGCCGGTCCCGTCGTCTCTCGTCGGCTGGATCTCTCCGTCTACCACCACCCGGTCTCACGCCCCTTTCCCTTGGCTTTCGATCTCTACCGCTGCTATGGAGGTGGCTGTGGAGGACGCGTGCCGAACGATGAGGATGAGTTGGACGATCTCGACGGCGAGGAGACGATGGATGAGGATGAGATCTGGGATGACTGGGACAGCTCAGAAGAAGGGAGGCTTGATGACGATGAGCTCTACAGCAGTTCGGAGGATTCAGATTGATTGGAGGAGTTTGTTTCGTCTTACCTTTGAACCTTTGATGATTCAGTAGGGAGGAGGGAGACGGGAGCAGGTTCCATGGATGGAGACGGGAGCAGGAGAGAACCCTAGGGAGACGGCCGCTCGGGAGGATGGAGATGAATCAAGACGGCCGCTCGGGAGAATAAAAACTAGGGCATGGTTATATATTTTTTTCAAATGACAAATCTGCCCTTATGGGATAGCTAAAGGAATAACATGCTATTCCTGGGTTCCCTAGGGAATAAGTTTAGGGGATAACCCATGGTTAAACATGGGTTATCCCTTCTGGTTAAACTTTTTCAGCACTATTCCCTGTAGCTATAGCATTTGGGGATAAAGAGGGATATCCAGGGGATATCTCCCCTTATCCTTCATATCAAACATAGCCTTAGTGTCAAAATGTTATCCAGAATTTGTGCATCAGTCCATGGGTCCTCATCTAGAGATTCATCCCTCACAAGTAGGCACTGTAAGAAGTCCTCATGGCGCTCCCAACCCTTTCTCCTTGAGGCTATCATTTTTGCTAGTGTATTGATGATCCTTTTCCTAGCCTGCCTCATCAAGTGAACATTCTTATATTGGCATAATCAAATACTTCTTTCTTTTTTTTTCCTGGAAAATAAACCATTATTTCTTGAAAAAACAAAAGGGGCTAATAGAGCATTCAGATGAGCATTTAATCACCTTGACACCTCTGCAGTATCTAGTTCCCATCAACTGCAGAGGGAGCGCTAGCATTGCTTCGTTTGCTTCAAAGACATCCTTTCTGAGCATTTCCAGTTCATCCTCTCCCTCCAAGCTTATCAACATCTTACAGATGCAGTGAAGGTTACCTTGGGAAAAATAATAATAAATCTAATTACTTTGGATGACATGACAAAAAGGCTTATTGAAAGTTCTAAAATTATTAGGGGAGTCCTACCAAACACACCTTTAAAGCTTCATTAAACACAACTACATTTCCTTCTTGTTTCCATCTACATAAATTCTTAGCAGTTAACTGGTCGAACATGTTGATTGATGAAGCCATAGAATCTTGCCTGAAGGGATTGGAGATTCGGCGCCTGACGAGCTTATGTCGTTCATGAGAAGCACAAAGCAAGCTTTGATCCCTCAGGAGCTCTGCAATCGATCTTATGTACCTCTTTGCGAAATCAATGGACTCGCAGCCGAGCATTGCTTTGGCAGCTTCAATAGGACTCTATTAGCTGGTAAACAGTTTTTCTCGTTTAATAAATAGTGATTCCTGCAAATAATGTGAATTTTGTATTGTTATATATTATTTCTCGTAATAAGATTTTTGTTTTATTATCATATGAGAAAGACCTAACATATAATGATTTTAAATGGTAGAGTCTATCATTTAGGTGGTGCCATAAATAAATGGACGTGTAAGGACCTCACGATGGTATAATGGGCCTAAAGTTATTTGAATGAGCTTTCAATAGATGGGATTCAAGATTTTTTTTTTTTTTTTAAAAAAAACCATTCTAGTTGAACTTTTTTTATATTATGTAAGGAACAGCAGCCCATGAAGTCCACTGTTTGGAATTTCGTGTTATTTAAAGTAAATTTAGTTTAAAAAAACTCTCATTTTGATCAGTTTTTCAGTTGTTACAATGATTAATAAACAGGTGGGTCTATTTTTAGATCCATATTCACCCCACAAGCCTATGCAACCAGATTGGCCCACGTCAATGTCAGCCCAGGATTCTCACACAGCTGGGCTCTTCAAGATCTCGGTCATGTTTATCGGAAAGAGAATCAGAGGGCTGACTGGGTAGCGAGACAAGCACGTGATTCCGATTCTCGTAGTCATTTGTGCGTAGGTTTCAATTTTGTCAGCAGTCTTTTGTCAGTCGAAAGAAAGAGGATGTCAACAATTGGGCCTGCCAAAGAGAGCAGACTTTGCTTAATCTCCGACGAACTTTGCCGTTCTGATCGCTTCTCTTCGGACAATTGCTTCAGCTGTCCCCCTCTCTTCAATGGCTATGGATGGTGCTAAGAAGGAACGGAAGCCTTGGTGAAGGATTATGGATTCCTGCTCAAATGGGTTTCTCCTTTTCCATCGCTGGAGGTGGTGGCAGTTTTGGAAGGCCATTTTCCCAAGATAGTCTAGGTTCCAGCAGCAGCTCTAGAGGTGAAAATTGACTGCTGGAAGGACAAGGCAATTCTGGCCAGAACCTTCAATCGATGGGTTCCATCAGATGTAATCATTCGAGAATTCTGACGAATTGGTGTTCCCGGAGATATTGAACCCGTTAGCCTGGCTCACCGGTGTCATATCTTTCAATTTGCTAATTCTAAAGCCAAAGATTTGGTACTAGAAAAGCCGCGGGTGGTCAATGGCCAACCGCTTGCCACTAAGGGTTGGAGACCGGAGTTCATTTCGTCGGCGGACTCCATGGGCTCTGCCCTCCTTTCGGTGAGGCTACCAAACTTGCTGATGGAGTACTGGAACGATGATATATTGAGAGCAATTCTAGCTTCGGCGGGGCATTTTGTCATCTCTGACACTGCTACCCAGCTGAAGAATAGGGGAGGGTTTGCACAGACGTGTGTGTGAATCGATTTGAGGAGTTCTCTTCGGCTGGAAGTCCGAGTGCGAGGGAATCAATCTCCCTTTTGGTAGCAATTTGCATATGAACATTTGGAGGGGATCTGTTCCAATTGTGGATCCTTGCACCTCAACGGCCCCTGCTCGCCATTGCCTTAGCTTGACCCAGGGGTGTCATTGTCTGGCTCCAGCTATAGTCCCTGGATGGCGGCTATTCGCTAGCGGAGGTCTTCCTCGTCGGAGCCGAAGAGGAAGACCCAATCTACAACCCCTGCTGCCTTTGATCTGCGGCCGGTTTATTCTTCTTCGGCCACTGTTTCGAGATCGGCCTCATCGTCGGATGGCTGGCAAGTGCCAGGGAAGCTGGCTCGCCGGCACCTTCATAAGCCTTCTAGGGCCTAGGTCCCTGCAGCTGCTGGCCCGGATCAGGTGGAAGCTGGGACAAAGCTGGGAGTTCTGGATTCACAAGCTGTGCTGGTCGAAGGGGTGAGTGCCGGTTTCAGTGAAACAGAGAGCATCAAGGGGGTTGAAACTCATGCTGAGATTTCTGATACTCAGCTGAACCCAAAACTGAACCATAAGCTGAACCACAAGTTGACTTCAGAGAACCCATTGCCCTTCTTGGTTCGAACAAATGGGTTGGTAAGCCCACAGTTCACAGGGATGCCAACCTGGGTCCCTCAAAGCAGGCCAGATCAACGGAGACCCAAGTTCAACGAATCATTACAAAAGTTGACAAAAGAAAAGGAAAAGGTGTTGCTAGGGCATCTCCGATTCCAGCTTAGGGTTTGGTTGTCTTGGCCGACAAGAGTGGTCAAGCGACCTATAGCCAGGGTATAGGCCTTGAGGGGTGAAGGCCCAGCCATCCAAGGCAGAGGACCAAAGCCACGAGTTGCTAGTCTCTTGCCTTAAAGAGGCAATCCAGGGGAAGGGCATTGATTCTATGATGTCTACTGAGATTCTTCGGGTCGAAGAGACAGTAGCTAAGACTGTAGCTCAAGTGATGGATTGTGCTACACAAAAGATTGAGAGTGGTACCCAGCCTACCAGGTGCCTTTCTGATAATGCTATGTTGGAGGACCAGGTTGAGGCCTACCTTCCCCCAACTAGTCAATGAATATCCTAATTTGGAATGTTAGAGGAGCTCGAAAACCTTCATTTTGATCCTCTTTTCGGAGACTGATACAGTTATACAATTTTGATATCTATGTTCTTTTGAAAAATCGGTTATAAAAAAATAGTCTGGTTCGATTTAGGAGGCAGATTGCCAGATCTTGGTCTTCTTATGCTGTGGAGTCAGTGGGGCTTTCTGGTGGGATTTTGGCTATTTGGCACAATACTTCTATCACTGTAGATGCCTTTCATCAGTGTAATCAGTAAATTGCTCTTCTCATCTCTAAGGGGACTTCTGACCCCTGGTTTCTCTCGGATGTTTATGCCAGCACTGATTTTTGAGAGAGGCGTGTTCTATGGTTGGAGATACTATCTCTTCTTAGCTAGGGTCTTCTATCCATCATAGCTGGTGACTTCAACTGTATTATTGGGGCCAATGAAAAGAAAGGTGGCAGGCAGGTTATTAGCTCAGCGGATATTTCTGAGTTTAGGACCTTCATTTCTTCTGATGGGCTGATAGATTTGGGGTTCTTGGGTCCCCAATTCACTGGGTGTAATAACCATCAGGGTTCTACTCGTGTTTGAGAGAGACTGGACAGAATCATGGCCACTACCCAATGGCTTCAAAAGCATCCTTTTGCTTCTGTTACTCACCTTCCTAGGATTGCCTCCAATCATTGTCCCATTCAGATATCCATCGAGGTTGACACTCATAGTGGAGACCGTTTAGATTCGAGCAGTTCTGGACATCTTATTCCTTGGCTCAGTCCATCATATCCCAGGTTTGGTAGGGGTGTAACTGAGTCGAGACAACTCGTGAGTAGCTCAAAATCGACTCAAAAAATACTCGAAATCAACTTGCCGCTTATCGAGTCGAGCTCGAGCTCGAGCTACTCGAGTAAATTATCGAGCCGAGTTCGAGTATTAAATACTCAGCTCGAAAGGCTCGCGAGCTTTATCGAGCTGACGTAATTTTACTTTTTTATTCTTGTAATTATAATAAAGTTTAAAACTTTAAAACTTTAAATTAGGAAACGAACCGTCGTTCGTCTCAGCCCTCAGGCTCTTAGCGATTCAAAATAGGGAAATCAAACCGTCGTTCATCTTAGTTTTCCCGTCGTTCGTGAGTCGTGATAGTTCATCTCAGCCTCTCAGGCTCTCGGCGATTCAAGTTTTTCCGTTGTTTGTCTCAGGCTCTCAACCTCTCAAGTGATTCAAGTTTTCCTATCGTTCATCTCAGGTTCTTAGCGATTCATCTCGTCCCTAACTCCCTATGAACAATGAGAGGATAGGAATCATCTCTAAGCGGTAACTACCTAACTGGTAAGTCCTATCTTTATTAAGCCTTATTTTCATTAAAGATAATGATAATCTTTGGAGCTTTGGCTCAAAAATTTGGTGCGAACTATTAAGGTTGCGGACTTGCGGTAGATTGGAGGTTGGAAGGAGCCTTCTTCGTTGAAGCCGAATTCACCCTCAGATTTAATCTGATAAAACCCATGATAAGACCTTGGAAATTAATCTATATGCTCTTTGATAATTTATCTTGATTTTTTTGGCAATCTTTGTTCAAGAAATAGACCGTCGTCCATCGGTTAGATTTTCTTCCCTTCGGTGGAGAATACGATAAGGACACAAGGTAATAGACCTCTAAAATCCCTAAATCCCTCCTTTGCTTCTTCTTGAATTAAAGAATCATTTAGGAAGGATTAGAGTTGAACTTTGTTGGGAATAGGTTGCTTAATATTTGGTTTGGACTTTGGAGGTTCTGTTTCAACTTTCAAAGAAAGAACAGAGCCTATATCTTCTTCATGCCGAAGCCGGTGGCTAAATCCCATTCTGGGTGAAGATCTTCTATTATTTAAATAATTTATCTCCTTCACCTATAGTCATTTATCATTCATTGAATATAGCTAGCATATTATGTAAATTCTACAAGTCTGTTTAACTATCTGCCTTTTTTATATATAAAATTAAATTTCTAATATGATGATAAGGTCAGATCATACTTAAATTATGATGATGTTTATATTTGATTGGTTTTTCTCATTATTGCAGGTAGAACTCAAAAGAAATTGTGAGATGCACATTGGTGCAAATTTTAAATTAATGCGAACAAATAAATGGGTCTAGAATGTAGTTATAGGCTTTTATATTGAATAATTAACATGTAGTATGGTATTTTAATTTGCTAAATAGTAGTACATATAAAAAGAAACTATGTAGTTAACATCATTGTAATCATTGTAAAATATGTATGATAGCCATCCATAGGCTGTCATATATCTTTATATGGTAATAAAGTTGCCAAGAAGACATTTTGACAGCCTCTTGCTTTGGTTGATCAATCGGCATACAATAGATTGAATCGTTAATTAAATATTTTTTATCCTGTATTTCTATTTCCTTGAAGATTAATGTGATTGGATTTTAATTTTTTTTATTATGGTAGGAATAAGGTTTTTGTACGGCACATCAATATATTCTAAATATGTCATCATCTCCACCTGATGTTTCATCTGTACCAGTAAATTTACATACAAGGCAGAATTCATCCAATAGTCAAGCTATTTTAGATGATAGTTTAGGCTCACCACATAATGTTGTAGCTTCATTAGAAGACACAACAAATGAGGCTTTTGCTACTGATACTATAGAAGATAATGTGGAGGAGGATAATTCTCATTTTCAAATAAAGAAAAGGCAAAAGACTTCTGCAGTTTGGTTAGAGTTTAAAGAAGTTGAACTTCTTGATGGGAGTAAGAAAGGAGAGTGCATCCATTGTAAGGCTAGACTTTCCATACTTTCAAGTAAGAGTACCACTCACTTTGTAAGGCATTTGAAAACATGTTTGAGGAGAATGGTCTTTCAAAAACAACAGCAAAGGATTACTTTTCAAGTAGTTGATCCTACAAGTAATGCACAAATTATGACTTTTGCTCTTACAGATGGTACATTTGATATGATGAAAATGAGAGAAGCCATTTGCCATTGGATTCTCATACACGAGCATCCTTTTTAAATTGAGGAGGAGGAAGGTTTCAATATGATGCAAAGGCGTGGTATGCCTGAATGGCAAAAAATATCATGCACCACCATTAAAAAAGATTGCTTTCAAGTATATGAAATGGAGAAAAAAAAAGTTGAAGGCGTTGTTAAAGAATGTTGCTAAAATTAGTGTAACCACAGACTTATGATAGTTAGCTAATCAAAAGATTGAATACATGGTTCTCATAGGGCATTTCATTGATTCTAATTGGAAGTTGCAAAAATGGGTTCTTAACTTTGTTTATCTACCTCCTTCTCATCGTGGTGTTGAGATAGCTGACAATCTTTACAAATATTTGATGGAATGGGGTATTAAAAATAAGGTGTATACTATTTCAGTTGACAATGCTACAAATAATGATTTGGCAATCAAGATATTGACTGACACTTTCTCAAGGAATAAGACGCTACTTTGTGAAGGAAAATTGTTTATGTACGATGTTGTGCACACATCTTAAATCTTATGGTTCAAGATGGCCTTTCAAGAATTAATTATATTATCGAGGATATACATAATAGTGTAAGTTTCATTAATCAAAATGAAGCAAGGCTTATGATGTTTTCAGAGATTGTGCAATAATTGCAATTACCTCATAGAAAGCTGATAATGGAATGCAAAACGAGGTGGAATTCCACATATGAGATGTTGTTAGCTGTAATTATGTTCAAGGAGGTGTTTCCAAGATTCAGAGATCGAGAGCCATGCTATAATTCTTGTCCAAGTGATGAAGATTGGTTAAAAGTGGAAAAAGTTTGTTCCATTTTGGATGTTTTCAATTCAGCCACTGATATCATCTCTGGGAGTCGGTATCCAACTTCAAATTTATTTCTTAATGAAGTTTATCGTGTGAAAGTCTTGTTGGATAAAAAGTTTCAAGACAAAGATGAAGATGACTTTATTCATGAAATGGTTGGATGCATGAAAGTAAAATTTGATAAGTATTGGGGGGAGTGTAACTTGTTGATGTCTATTGCTGCCATTTTGGATCCTAGATGTAAAATGAGGGTAATTGAGTTTTGTTTTCTTAGAATATACCCTGAACAAGAAGCTGAAGAAAACATTGCTAAAGTGAAGAAGGTTTTGTATGAATTGTATGCTGAATATACAGATGAATTGTATTCTAGTGGTCATGAGCAAAGTGATGAAATAATTATTGGTAATGTCAATAGCAATGTAAGTATTCAACCTTCATCTTCTGGTTGGTCAGAATTTGCTCAATTTGTGAGAAAAGTTGAAACTGTTCAACCACAAAAATCAGATTTAGATAACTATATTGAGGATGGATGCTATATTTGTGAAGGTGATCCAACGCTATTTGATACTTTAGAATGGTGGAGAGTGAATGCTTTGAAATATCGTATTTTATCTTATATGGCTCGAAAAATACTTGCTATTCCTATCACAACTATGGCTTCGGAAAGTACTTTTAGTGCAAGAAGTAGAGTTATTGATACTTATTGAGCATCTTTATCTCCTGAAACAGTACAAGTATTACTTTGTGGAGGAGATTGGTTATGTAATCTTCATGGATTAAAGAAAAAGGATAGTTTTCTCGAAGGGAAGGTTCATCAGAAAATTGATCTGCCTGAAGGATCCGATAATCAAGGACGTATTACCCATTCTGGAGGTTATCTCCATTACATGGCGCAAGATTTGAATGACATGGATGTTTGGATTCTCAAGGACAGCTATCATGGAGAATGGCTCTTGAAGCATAGTTTCAGTATGAAAGCTTTGTTAGAGGAAACTGGCACTCAACCTTCGAATTATATTCCCTATATTCAAATCTTGGAATTGCATCGGTCTTAGATGTTGTTTTCTTTCGAGTGAGATTGAAGATATTTTCCTATCATTTCAACAGCAGTAAACTAAAAGAGGTATGCAACTTGAAGCAGAAATGTGTTCTAAGATTTGTTTTTTTCTAACAAAAAATGGCTTTAGTGATGAGAATGCTTCCTAGGACTATGAAACTGTGGATTTCATGCATCACCAGCTAATACCCAAAGCAGATTTTCTGGAGGTTTGCAAAATTGTCCTTAATTATCATCTTGCCATCTTATGTTGTTTGAAATGCTCTGTGGTTTAAGTGAGAAGGAATTTTGGGTATTATGAAATGGAAACCTAGAAACTTTTATCATCACTATTTGTTCTGTTTGGAGAATTGCAACAGATCTGATATAGTGTTTCATATGATTCTATGTTTCCTTAAGATTAATAGCTTTTGGTATTTTCCCCTGACACTAAGAATTAATAGATATCATTTCTACAGATAATGCCTTTATAGGGTTTCTTTCAAATTTTTGTTTTTAATCGTTAATAGGAGAAGATGGCCTCTCCAATTAATTAGGCTCTCTTGAGAGCGAAGCCAACTGCGTCTGATTTGATTTCTTTCTTTTATTTATTTAGCCTTATAAATGGGTTCTGATTCGGGACTGCACTGAGCTTGTATGTTCGCATATTCACCGTGTACAAACATCTAACGAAACGGTTGGCACATAAGCAGTCTTCTTGTATATTTGCATCACATGCTCATGTCTTGGCTGTTGTGTACTTTATTCTCATTTCTTTATTGTTTCAAATGAAAGAACTTCCAGTCATGGTTGAAACCATTTCAAATAGAATCCTTGAGCACATTACACAACGGTGCCTTGTGTGTTATGATGCTGGTGTTCCTTGTGCTGCCCAAGAAGACCGCAATGATTCGTCATCTCTCATTTTTCCCTTTCAGGTCAATCTCTTTGTTGTTTTTTTTTTATCATGCAATCTTTATGTCTCCATATAGGTGACGGTTGAACTTCACTTTCATCAACAGGAAGTTGAAGCTGTAAGATGCGGTTCGTGTGTGTTCCTTTTTCACCAGTCTTGCTTTCGAATTTATTTGGTGTTGCTGTAATTTATTTGGAGGACTTCCCCTGTTGTCCATGTTGGAATAGAAATCTATTGGAATGCTAATTTTGTTCTTAATAGATTTATTACCATATTTAATTTTAAGTCTTGGCGGATAATGTAAGGTGGAGCACTGGAGCTGCAGGACGGAGCTGGGCTTCCTTGGATTGTGTGGATAAATTTAACTAGAGGATGTCATGAGTTCATTGTAACAGGCTGAATTTCCTATGTAATCATGTGCTATTTGTGTGGATATCCATTTTTCTACTGATATTTGCTAGTGTGGGCTGTGATTTATTTTGGTATGTGTTTAGCGCTATTTTTATTTCCTAAGAGGCTAAGAGCGCATATAATGGCAAACATAGTGAATGTTTGACCTTTTCTTTGAGATGATCCAAAAAATGAGAGCTCCTCTGAATTTTTTGTTAAAAAAATATTTTATATTAATTTAAAAATTATTTTTTAAATTTTTATACAGAAATTCGAGTCGAGCTCAAGTACATCGAGTATTTCATCGAGCTTGAGCTCGAGCTCGAAATAAAAAACTCGATCGAGCTCGAGTCAAGTTTCGAGCTTCAAATTTTAGAGTCGAGTTGAGCTCGAGCTTGGCACTGTATCGACCCAACTCGGCTCGATTACATCCCTAAGGTCTGGCATATTTCAGTCAGAGGTAATGCTACTTATCGATTATCTAGGCATTTAGAATTAGCAAGACATAGGTCTCTAGATGGAACGGACTGGAGGTTGGGGACCTAGTGAAGAAAGTTGAGCAGATGAAATCTGATATTTCTACCCTGTAGACTAGAAAGGATCAAGAAGGTTGTCTTCTTGATATTGATTTCACATCTCTCCGAGCTAAGCTCGCTCTTCACCACTCTCTTCTTCAGCAGCAGAAGATATTAGAGGCAGAGGTCTAGGATACAGTGGATTTATGATGGGGACCACAACACCAGATTTTTTTTTAAAGCGATATACTGCTAATAAGATTCAGTGTATAGTTGATGAGGAGGGGCATTATCAGGAGGATATCGAAGTCATTCAGGATCAGTTATTTCACTTCTTTCAGTCCAGATGGACTGAGCATAAGGGTGATGGAGTTTCTGGTTACTAGATTCCACCTTCTAATAAGGTGTCTGTTCAGGAGAATAACCTTCTTACTAGGTTGATGCATGGTTGGCTTTGAGCTTTTCTTCTTTTCCTCTTTTCCTCAACTCTTTTGAAGTGTAATCTGGCCTCAGCTTGGATTCTTCACGGAATGTACTTTGGAGTTGATTTGAGCTTTTCCTCTTTTGAGTGTTGAAAATCACTTGAAATGCTCTTGAATAGCTCTTGGATTTTCTTCTGAAGCTTCCTTGGATTGTTGAGCTTGAACACAGAAGGAGCTTCCTTGGATTTCACACTCTTTCTTTCACTCTATTTTGAATCACGGATTTTTTCAAATGAAGCTCTGTTTTTCCGATTTTTCTTTTCTTTTCTCTTGAAATGAATATCTCTCTTTTGTATATTTGATTTGAAAACGGCTTCTCTATTTATAGATTCTGCAAAAATATAGCCGTTAGAAACAAAGAAAAATAGCCGTTAATCGAAAATCTTACCGTTGACGCTGAGTTGGCATTCGAAAAATTTTGCCCAGATTTGCTGGAGTCGACTCATGCTTTTCCCGAGTCGGCTCGAGGTCGTGATACTAAAAATAGAAATGTTTAGAAAGTCAAAGGGTCGACTCACCAAAAGTAAAGTGTCGACTCCTGAAAGTCGGGGGTCGACTCATGAAAAGTTGGGGTCGACTCGCGAAGTGCTCAGAAAAACACACCTCTGGTGTCTGAGCGGAGTCGACTCGCACAGTCATGGAGTCGGCTCGACAGAATCGGGGGTCGACTCGAGAAATTACGTGGGTCGACTCGAGACAGATAGTCATTTCTGTACTCTGAGGGGAGTCGACTCTGAAACTCAAGAGTCGGCTCCGGAACGTATCAAAAATCAGAAAGTTTTCTGATTGACTTTAAATTCGTTCCAGATTCATTTTAAATCATTAATTGACTTGAATATAATAAAATTGACATTAAGAATCAATTCAAGAAGTGTTCCAAAAACTCATTGATTACAATATGAAGTATTAAATTTCTAATTGAAAGCTTAAACATTGAACATGAAGTTACTTTCAATTTGATTAAAGTCATACTTTAACATTCTCATTCATTGTTCTAAATAAATTCATTGCTCATGTAAATAAACTCATTACATCTTTTAATGTACTCATGGCTTTTGGTAATCATCAAAATCAATAAGATTGGGGCATATAATTTTTCAACAATCTCCCCAACAATCTCCCCCTTTTTGATGATGACAAAAACATTGAGTTTATGCATGATTGATTTGTGAATTTATTTTGATTTCATAAATAGGCTTAGGCTCCCCCTGAATGAGGTAGCTCCCCCTATGAAACTTAAATAAATATCCCATCTCATTCATTCAATCATTTTAATATCATTTGATTAATCAATCAATTTCTCCCATATGCATATACAGTTATAAAACTATAAAACTCTCCCCCTTTTTTGTTATCAACAAAAAGGTAGAGAAGCAATAAACATTATCATTCATTCAAGATTTGACAAAATCATTCATTCATTGATAATAGGAAGAAATACATTGAGAATTCAAAAAGATAATTCATTACATCAAAGTGTTAAATACATCAAAGTGTCTAATACATTGATACCAAAATGTAAAACATAACAATAACTTCAATACATTGCAAGGACTGAATATCTAATACATTAAAAATGAGTCCTAACAATCCTAGTCAAATGATCAATTATGTTTTTCATTCCATCAGTTGTATTTTCACATAGTCTTTTAGCCTCTCATCCACAAAGGTGCAAGCAGTCAAAATTTTATCTTGTAGCTCTGCGTTGCATTTAGAGTAGGTTTCGCCATCTCCGCAAACATCTTTAAGCTCTTCAAATATGTTCTTAAGATCTCCACTTAAAGACTTTGAAGAAGTGCTGAGAGTAGACTCAATTTTAGTGATCCGGTCATCCAAAGAATATAGAGTTTCCTTGAGATTCATGAACTTATATTCAAACTCTGACTTTAATTTCTCTGACTGATCATCAAAAGGCCTTTGAGTTGCCTTAGCTGAATATCTGAGAAGCCAACTGATGAAGATGAAGCTTGATCAACCAATGGACAGGGGTAGGAGCAGGAGCAGAAATAGGAGGGCTCGGAGGTGCAGGTGAAGAGTGTCTAACCGATGGTCCTGGTGCCTCAGCATCCTCAGCTCTTCTTCTACTAACCCTTTCCTTTCCCATTTTCCATTCTTCTTAATAAATCCCATCCTATGAATAGTGGCCAGGCTGTAAAAATCTGTGTGTCTCAAGTTCCTCATGGGCTCACTATCAGAAATAACAATTCCTTGGCTCTGGAAAATCTTAGTGAGGATCATACCATAGGGCAAGCTAGATTTTCTCTTTCCTCCACAGTCAGCAATATACCATAGAATCATACTGGGAAGGTTAATTGGTTTGCCCGTTACAATAGCATCCATCACAAAAATATCCCTTTCTGACACATAATCGAATCTTCCAATTTTGGGAAAAAGGATCCTACTACATATGTTGTGAAGCAATCTCAGTTCTAGGGATAATTGATTGGCAAATACTTCCTCAAAACCGACAACTTCTCGGTTAAGTAATCTAGCAAGAGCTGGGCATCTGTCATCCGAAGAAAATGTAGAAGTTCCTGACATGGGTAGATCCAAGCAGTCTTGACAGTAGCTCAACAGTCACTGAGATTCGGTTTCCTCTAACAATGCTTATAAGACCATTATCTCCTCTCGACAGGTTCTTATAAAACTCCTTCACAAGAGCGGGATAAGTAGGACAGTCTAGGGAACAGATCTTCTCCCAACCCATTTCTATTAATTGTCTTCCCAAAAGAAATCCCTCTGCTTCAAATAACTCAAAATCCACTTTTCTTCCCGTGGTAATGATTCTATCAGCTAATCTATCTACCTGAGAAGGAGCAGTAGCTGGAGAAGCATTTGGAGTTGAAGAAGATGATGTCGAATCCGAGCTAGGTGATGGCTCACGAACCGGACGCCTTACCGTCTTCCTCACGGCTCTCTTCCTCTTAACACCGGCCGCACAAAGGTTGGAACCTCGAGTTTTGGGGGCCATTGGTCGATTGGAAGGGTTAATCAGGATTCTAGGAAATTTGGAAGGTTGGAAGTGTTTTGGAGAGAGTATTTTGAGAGATTGAGACGTTGAAAAGAACGGCGAGTCGACTCTGCCCTAGATAAATCAACCTGGGACCACTTCGAGTCGGCTCCCGCAAAGCAAGGGGTCGACTCCGGACAGTCACAGAAAACCATCCCGAAGTGGAGTCGACTCGCGCCGAGAAGGGGTCGACCCGAGAGTTTCAGTAGAAACCAGGAGTCGACTCCGATACTCACCGAGTCGGCTCCGAGACCATTTCAGAGCAAAAACATGAAATTTCTGAAATGTGTTCGGAATTGATCATAAAAATTGATAAAATAATCATTGGATTTGTATAGATCAATTAGATGTGAATTCTAGATAAGATTTCCTTAAAGATCAAGGATTTGAAAGAATTTTAGATAAAATTTCCTTAGGGGTTTCAAATTCATTCTAATGGATCACAAATCCCTAACTCTCCTCTAAGATAACAGAATCTTTCTTCACTTAAAGGTTTTGTAAATATATCTGCTAATTGTTCTTCAGTGTTAACATAGTCAAGACATATTTCATTATTTGCAACATGTTCTCTTATAAAATGATATCTAATTTCTATGTGTTTAGTTCTAGAATGTTGAATTGGATTTTTAGTTAGATTAATTGCACTTGTGTTATCACATCTTATAGGTGTTTTATCAAGTGTGATACCATAGTCTTCAAGTTGTCGCTTAATCCATAGGATTTGAGCACAGCAACTTCCAGCTGCTACATATTCAGCTTCAGTAGTTGATAATGCAACTGAATTTTGCTTTTTGCTAAACCATGAGATTAAGTTACTTCCTAAGAATTGGCATGCACCACTTGTGCTTTTTCTATCTAACTTACATCCAGCATAATCAGAATCAGTGTATGCAATCAGATTTAATGTTGAGTCTCTAGAATACCATAAACCTACATTTTTAGTTCCACTTACATATCTTAGTATTCTTTTAACAGCAATTAAATGTGATTCTTTAGGTTCAGACTGAAATCTAGCACATAAGCAAACAGCAAACATTATATCTGGTCTACTTGCAGTTAAGT
The DNA here is from genome assembly GCA_900491605.1 of Calamus simplicifolius. NCBI lineage: Eukaryota > Viridiplantae > Streptophyta > Magnoliopsida > Arecales > Arecaceae > Calamus > Calamus simplicifolius. The sequence continues at coordinate 425,730 of UESW01004137.1, read as the reverse complement.
AAAGTAGGGATCCGATTATACCTCGATAATATTTTGATCAATCTTCTTACCTTCTTCATCTTTGTCCAGCTTGCATGAAGGACTCATTGGTGTTCCGAGGGGTTTAATTGATTCCATACCAAACTTCTTTAAAATTTCTCTTGTGTACTTTGTTTGGTTGATAAAGATTCCCTCTTTGCTTTGTTTGATTTGGAGTCCAAGGAAGAAGTTGAGTTCTCCCATCATGCTCATTTCAAATTCGCCCTGCATCAACTTAGCAAACTCTTGACATAGAATATTGTTAGTAGCACCAAAAATGATATCATCAACATATATTTGAACTACTAATAAATCCTTACCTTTTCTTTTCAAAAAAGTGTTTTATCAACATTTCCTCTTATAAAATCATTTTCAATTAAAAATTTACTTAATCTATCATACCAAGCTCTAGGTGCTTGTTTCAAACCATATAATGCTTTGTGCAATTTAAAAACGTGATTTGAAAATTCGTGATCTTCAAAACCTGGTGGTTGTTCTACATATACTTCTTCATTTATAAATCCATTTAGAAATGCACTTTTTACATCCATTTGAAATAAGTTAAAATTCATATGACATGCAAATGCAAGTAATAGTCTAATGGCTTCTAATCTAGCTACTGGTGCAAAGGTTTCATCAAAATCAATACCTTCTTCTTGATTATATCCTTTTGCAACTAATCTAGCTTTGTTTCTAATTACTATGCCATTTTCATCTAGTTTATTTCTATATATCCATTTTGATCCTATAACAGAATGATTTTTAGGTCTTTCAACTAAAGTCCATACATTATTTCTAGTGAATTGATTTAATTCTTCTTGCATTGCTAACATCCAATTATTATCTTTTTCAGCTTCTTCAATAGTTTTAGGTTCAATTTGTGATACAAATGCAAGATGATTACTAATATTTCTCATAGATGATCTAGTTCTTATTCCTTGAGATGGATCACCTATAATCAATTCCTTAGGGTGACTATAAGCATATCTCCAATCCCTAGGTAGATCTACATCATTATGATTAGTGTTAGTATCATCAACCTTAGGTGAATCATTATCTTTAGTGTCTTGTTCTTGATCCAAAGATACATCAATATTTAATTTTTCAAGATCTTTTTCAATTAAGTTTGTATCCTCTTCATCATCAATTTTTCAGAACAGTTGCTAAAGATTCATCAAAACTACATGAATGGATTCTTCAACAACTAAAGTTTTCTTGTTAAATACTCTATATGCTTTACTAGTTGTAGAGTATCCTAAGAATATTCCTTCATCAGATTTAGCATCAAATTTGCCTAAATTATTTTTACCATTATTGTGAACAAAACATTTACAACCAAATGCATGAAAATATTTTATATTGGGTTTTCTATCATGCCATAATTCATAAGGTGTTTTCTTTAAAATAGGTCTTATTAAAGCTCTATTTAGGATGTAACATGCTGTGTTAATAGCTTCCGCCCAAAAGTATTTCGGGAGTTTACTTTCACATAGCATGGTACGGGCCATGTCTTCTAGAGTCCTATTTTTTCTTTCAACTACACCATTTTGTTGTGGGGTCCTAGGTGCTGAAAAGTTATGATTAATACCATTTTCATTGCAAAAACTTTCAAATAAGTGATTTTCAAATTCAGTTCCATGATCACTTCTTAGAGACACTATGGTAGTGTTTTTCTCATTTGTTACTTTCTTGAAGAATTTCATGAATATCGAGAAAGTCTCATCTTTGTGAGCTAAAAACATTACCCAAGTGAATCTAGAGTAATCATCTACTATCACAAGACCATATTTCTTTCCTCCTAGACTTGTGGTTCTAGTTGGTCCAAAAAGGTCCATGTGAAGTAGCTCTAATGGCCTAGAAGTTGAAACAATATTTTTAGATTTGAAAGAACTTCTCGTTTGTTTTCCAAACTGACATGCATCACATATTTTGTTATTTTCAAAATCTAATTTAGGTAAACCTTTTACTAAATCCATTTTAATTAGTTTTGAAATAGGTGTGTGCTTGCGTGACCTAATCTTCGATGCCACAACCAACCAATCTCATTCATATTAGCATTATTGCAACTAAGCAATGATTATTAGTAGACAATTTGTCTAAATCAATCATGTATACATTGCCATTTCTATTTCCAATAAAAACAATGCTATTATCAATGGGATTAGCTACAGTGCATAAAGAAGATTCAAATGAAACTTTAAAACCTTTGTCACATAATTGACTTATACTAATTAAGTTATGCTTTAAACCATCAACATAAAGTACATTCTCAATATATGTGGAGGGAGTTATTTGAATGTTACCAAACCCCAAGATTTGGCCTTTGCCATTGTCGCCAAATGTAACAACTCCTTTCTTTTCTTCAAGGGTGATGAATTCTTCTTTGTCACCCGTCATATGTCTTGAGCAGCCACTATCAAGATACCACTTTCTCTTTGATCTCTTGGCCACAAGACATTCCTGCAATGATATCAAACTTTATGTTTAGGTACCCAAGCTTTCTTGGGTCCTTCATGGTTAGTACCAACAAATATTGTTCCTTTCGGAACCCATATTTTCTTTCCTTTAACATTTAAGTTTTTATTAGGTTTTAGAATTTTACATTCATAAGATTTATGTCCTTGTTTGATTACATTTAAAGCATGTAAAATTACTTTGGCCAGCACGCACAAAAATATTTTTAATGATTTTTGTTTTCTTAAAGTGTTATATCCTAATCCGGCTTTGTCAAAAACTGCTTTTTGACTATTTAATAACATGTCTAATTTAGTTGAACTTAATGTAAACTTATCAACTATGTTCTTATGTTTTTCAACCTCTTTCCTTAGTTTATCATTTTCATTAGAGATTGATTCTTTTTCTTTTATTAGAATTTCATTTTCAGATTTAAGTTTCTTAACTTCATTATTAAGATTTTCCTTTTCTTGAATGAAAGTTAAGTTTTCATTTTTCAAAATCTTGTATTTCTTTTTCAAAACTTGAAATCCCCAACAAGTTCATTAAAAGCATCAAAAAGTTCATCAAAAGCAAATTCATCGCAAGGGTTGTCGGAACTTACCTCATCGTTGTCGTCCGCCATGAAACATACGTTTGCGACTTCCTTTTGTTCTTCTTCTTCGGAAGAAGATTCCTCGCTGTCACTCCATGTCGCCACATAAGCCTTTTTTTTTTTTGTAGGCTTTCTTCAATTTTGGACATTCATTCCTAAAGTGCCCCGGTTTATTACACTCATAACAAGTCAAGGGGTCTTTCTCTTTTTCTTTGTCCTTGTCCTTATTTTTATCCTTTTCTCCTTCCCACTTAGCTCCAAATTTTTTCTTGTGGAAGGGTTTCTTTCTCCTCATAAATCTTTTAAATTTCTTTGCTAAGAGAGCAGTCTCTTCATCATTATCATCATCATCATCACTGCTGCTCTCTTCTTCTTTTGCAGCTTTGAGGGCAATAACTTTCTTTTTCTTTGTGTCCTCCTCTACATGCTGCCTCATAGTCAGCTCATGGGTCATAAGAGATCCTAGAAGCTCCTCTAAGGGTAAAGTGTTGAGGTCCTTAGCTTCTTGGATTGCAGTCATTTTTGCTTCCCATGATCTTGGTAATGACCTAAGAATTTTTCGAACAAGTTCAGAGTTAGTATATGTCTTACCAAGACTTTTCAAACCATTTACAATATCTGTGAATCTAGTGTACATGCATGCAATGGTTTCAGATTGTTCCATGCTAAATAATTCATATTTATGAACAAGAATATTAATTTTAGATTCTTTTACTTGATTGGTACCCTCATGGGTAACCTCTAATCTATCCCAAATCTTCTTTGCGGAATTACATGTGGAGATTCTATTAAACTCATTAGCATCTAAGGAGCAATATAAGACATTCATGGCTTTGGCGTTAAGCTGTGCCATTTTCCTATCATTATCATTCCAGTCCCTTTCGGGCTTAGGAACAATAGTGCCATCTATAACATGTGTGGGTGTACTAGGTCCATTGATTATAACACCCCATAGCTCATAATCAGAAGCTTGAATGAATATCCTCATTCTAGCTTTCCAATAAGAATAATTTGAGCCATTAAACAGTGGAGGTCTATTCGTAGAATGACCTTCAGCAAATGACCAACTTGTGTTGCCATTTGGAACTTTAGCTCTTGATCGTGTGATCAAAATCTAATGAGCACTAGCTCTGATACCAATTGTTGGCCCAGATGACAACCCAAGAGGGGGGGGGGTGAATTGGGTTCTTTAAAAATTAGCCTTTTAAAAATGTTTTGCTTAAGAAGAATGAAGGCAATAGCAATGCAAATACAAAGTGCAGTGAATAAAACAGAGATAGAGAAGAGTCAATGAAAGCACGGCAAACACAAAGAATTTATAGTGGTTCGGTGTATCCAACACCTACGTCCACTCCCAAGATTCACTTGGGTCCACACTATAATCACCCTAGATTACAGCAGAGTTGTTTTACAAGCTCACAACTCAAACTTGTTGTTTTCCGGGCGCACAACGAACCCAGCTGGTTTTCAAGGGCTCACCAGCACAAAAACCCTAACCCAAGCTTTACCAAGCTTGTACCGAGGTAAGACTACCTCAACTAGTTCAATCCCCCAGATTGAACTAGATACAAAGAATAAAGTATGTTTTTCAGTTACAAAGCTCCTCAATGAGCAGATAAACAAATGTAAGAATAAAGTTTAGAAAAGCCTGATTTGCAGATGGTTGGCTTTGAGCTTTTCTTCTTTTCCTCTTTTCCTCAACTCTTTTGAAGTGTAGAATCTGGCCTCAGCTTGGATTCTTCACGGAATAACTTTGGAGTTGATTTGAGCTTTTCCTCTTTTGAGTGTTGAAAATTGCTTGAAATGCTCTTGAATAGCTCTTGGATTTTCTTCTGAAGCTTCCTTGGATTGTTGAGCTTGAACACAGAAGGAGCTTCCTTGGATTTCACACTCTTTCTTTCACTCTATTTTGAATCACGGATTTTTTCAAATGAAGCTCTGTTTTTCCGATTTTTCTTTTCTTTTCTCTTGAAATGAATATCTCTCTTTTTGTATATTTTGATTTGAAAACGGCTTCTCTATTTATAGATTCTGCAAAAATATAGCCGTTAGAAACAAAGAAAAATAGCCGTTAATCGAAAATCTTACCGTTGACGCTGAGTTGGCATTCGAAAAAATTTCGCCCAGATTTGCTGGAGTCGACTCATGCTTTTTCGAGTCGGCTCGAGGTCGTGATACTAAAAATAGAAATGTTTAGAAAGTCAAAGGGTCGACTCACCAAAAGTAAAGTGTCGACTCCTGAAAGTCGGGGGTCGACTCATGAAAAGTTGGGGTCGACTCGCGAAGTGCTCAGAAAAACACACCTCTGGTGTCTGAGCGGAGTCGACTCGCACAGTCATGGAGTCGGCTCGACAGAATCGGGGGTCGACTCGAGAAATTACGTGGGTCGACTCGAGACAGATAGTCATTTCTGTACTCTGAGGGGAGTCGACTCTGAAACTCAAGAGTCGGCTCCGGAACGTATCAAAAATCAGAAAGTTTTCTGATTGACTTTAAATTCGTTCCAGATTCATTTTAAATCATTGAATTGACTTGAATATAATAAAATTGACATTAAGAATCAATTCAAGAAGTGTTCCAAAAACTCATTGATTACAATATGAAGTATTAAATTTCTAATTGAAAGCTTAAACATTGAACATGAAGTTACTTTCAATTTGATAAAGTCATACTTTAACAATCTCATTCATTGTTTTAAATAAATTCAATGCTCATGTAAATAAACTCATTACATCTTTTAATATACGCATGGCTTTTGGTAATCATCAAAATCACTAAGATTGGGGCATATAATTTTCCAACAATCTCCCCAACACCTAAGGTCTGGCATATTTCAGTCAGAGGTAATGCTACTTATCGATTATCTAGGCATCTAGAATTAGCAAGACATAGGCTCTCTAGATGGAACGGACTGGAGGTTGGGGACCTAGTGAGAAAAGTTGAGCAGATGAAATCTGATATTTCTACCCTGCAGACCGAAAGGATCAAGAAGGTTGTCTTCCTGATATTGATTTCACATCTCTCCAAGCTAAGCTCGCTCTTCACCACTCTCTTCTTCAGCAGCAGAAGATCTATTAGAGGCAGAGGTCTAGGATACAGTGGATTTATGATGGGAACCACAACACCAGATTTTTTCATCAGGCCATCCTAAAGCGATGTACTGCTAATAGGATTCAGCGTATAGCTGATGAGGAGGGGCATTATCAGGAGGATATCGAAGTCATTCGGGATCAGTTATTTCACTTCTTTCAGTCCAGATGGACTGAGCATAAGGGTGATGGGGTTCCTGATTACAAGATTCCACCTTCTAATAAGGTGTCTGTTCAGGAGAATAACCTTCTTACTAGGTTGATCACTGCGGAGGAGATTCATTTGGCTTTATGGAAACTTGGGCCTGATAAGACCCCTGGGCCCAATGGGTTTTCATCTTTCTTCTTTCGCCACTACTAGGATATTGTAGGCCAGGAGGTTATTCAGACCATTCAGATTACCTTCAAATCCAAATCCATTTTGCTGAGTGGAACCGAACTTTCATCACTCTTGTGCCTAAGTGGACTGATGCTTCCATTCCTCAACACTATAGGCCCATCAGCCTATGCACAACCTTGTATAAGATCTGTGCACGGCTCTTAGTCATACACTTGCGGGATGTGATCCCTCGGCTTATTTCTATTGAATAGGGGGCCTTTATCAAAGGACGTAGTATTTCGGATAACGTCCTCATTGCCCAGGAATTTATACATGATCTTTAGAGAGCCTCTGCCAAATAGTGCATTATAGCTGTCAAGCTTGATATGGAGCGAGCTTATGATAGAATGAGCTGGGCATTCTTGCACCGAACTCTTCATGAATTCGGATTTGATGGCCTATTTATTGATTGGATTATGGCTTGCATTAATAGGCCATCTTTCTCTCTAATTATCAATGGAGCTTAAATCCATTTTTTTCACTCTGCTGTGGGGCTGCGATAAGGGTGTTCATTATCCCCTTTTCTGTTCATCTGGTTGTGGACGATCTATCTCGTGCGTTATCTATTAGGCACAACAGAATCGTCGCATTACCCCCTTCATGGCGGGCCCCTTAGGCCCCTCAGTCTTTCATCTACTATTTACTGATGACTGTATTCTCTTGGGTCAGGTCACGATTGTAATGCGGCTTCTTTTGCCTTCCTTATTCAATGCTATTGTCAGGCTTCTGATCAGAATGTCAACTTACAAAAGTCTACGATCTGTTTTCGGCCGAAGACCACTACCACTTTTAGGGAAGTCATACACCAAACTTTGGGTATCTCTAGTAAGGCAGATCGACTATCATATTTGGGGATCTCTATCATGGGAAGACGGCCTCGCAGTAGTGATTACATTGATATTGAGTGATGGGTCTGTAATCGCATTGATGGATGGCAGGTCACTGGATTATCCATGATGGCAAGGATTACCCTTATCCGTTGTGATTTGTGAAGCATATGTTTGACACTCATGGCTTGGAGGGTATTTCTAAATGCAACGTTGTGATTTGTGAAGCATATGTTTGACACTCCATTGAGCCAAGGGCCATGATGTTAGGCAGACTCATAGCATTTCCTGACTCAGATGCATGCAAATTGTAACTGTCGGAAATAACAACTGATAATGCCTTTTGAGCCAACTCAATCTATGTCCCTATATCTCATAAGTTACTATTTCAGTAATGTTTTGACGCGAAACAATGTTATAAAGTTATTTCAGGTATGGTTCTATACCTGTTGGTTCACATTATTTGCTCCGTCGTGTTGCTGAAGCTTCTGGTTTGAAGAATTGGGAGGTTTACAAGACGCACATGTGACCCTTGCTGACATTTGTTCTAGTTCACAGGTTCACATTATTTGCTCCATTCCTCTACCTTTATCTGTGGATAGAAAAGTAAGCTATTGTTACTATGGTTCATTAGTTTTTGATTGTGTGGATATGTTGTAGTATATTGAGATTTTAATGGTCCAAAGACCTTGGGACTCTCTTAGTTTCTTGCCGCCTCTTTGGAATCGGACTGTCATCTATAGCTGCAATGGGCTGGTCCTCTGCTGCTTGTGGGATGGTCCCTCTCCGATACACTGGGAACATCTGCTCTAGCGGAGAGCTATTTCGTCTAAACCAAGTCCTGGGGCTGGATCTCAAAGGGAAGGTTCATCGGAAAATTGATATGCCTGGAGGATCCGATAATCTAGGACGTATTACCCATTCTGGAGGTTATCTCCATTACATGGCACAAGATTCGGATGAGATGGATGTTTGGATTCTCAAGGACAACTATCATGGAGAATGGCTCTTGAAGCATAGTTTCAGTATGAAAGCTTTGTTAGAGGAAACTGGCACTCAACCTTTGAATTATATTCCCTATATTCAAATCTTGGAATTGCATCCGGTCTTAGATGTTGTTTTCTTTCGAGTGAGATTGAAGATATTTTCATATCATCTCAACAACGGTAAACTGAAAGAGGTATGCAACTTGAAGCAGAAATGTGTTCTAAGATTTGTTTTTTACTAACAAAAAATGTCTTTAGTGATGAGAATGCTTCCTAGGACTATAAAACTGTGGATTTCATGCATCACTAGCTAATACCCATAGCAGATTGTCTGGAGGTTTGCAAAATTGTCCTTAATTATCATCTTGCCATCTTATGTTGTTTGAAATGCTCTGTGGTTTAAGTGAGAAGGAATTTTGGGTATTATGAAATGGAAACCTAGAAACTTTTATCATCACTATTTGTTCTTTTCGAAGATGGCCTCTCCAATTAATTAGGTTCTCTTGAGAGCGAAGCCAACTGCGTCCGATTTGATTTCTTTCTTTTATTTATTTAGCCTTACAAATGGGTTCTGATTCGGGACTGCGCTGAGCTTGTATGTTCGCATATTCACCGTGTACAAATATCTAACGAAACGGTTGGCACATAAGCAGTCTTCTTGTATGTTTGCATCACATGCTCATGTCTTGGTTGTTGTGTACTTTGTTCTCATTTCTTTGTTGTTTCAAATGAAAGAACTTCCAGTCCTGGTTGAAACCATTGCAAATAGAATCCTTGAGCACATTACACAGCGGTGCCTTGTGTGTTATGATGCTGGTGTTCCTTGTGCTGCCCAAGAAGACTGCAATGATCCGTCATCTCTCATTTTTCCCTTTCAGGTCAATCTCTTTGTTGCTATTTTTTTTTTATCATGCAATCTTTTATATCTCCATATAGGTGACGGTTGAACTTTACTTTCATCAACAGGAAGCTGAAGCTGCAAGATGCGGTTCATGTGGGTTCCTTTTTCACCAGTCTTGCTTTCGAATTTATTTGGTGTTGCTGTAATTTATTTGGAGGACTTCCCCTGTTGTCCATGTTGGAACAGAAATCTATTGGAATGCTAATTTTGTTCTTAATAGATTTATTCCCATATTTAATTTTAAGTCTTGGCGGACAATGTAAGGTGGAGCACTGGAGCTGCAGGATGGAGCTGGGCTTCCTTGGATTGTGTGGATAAATTTAACTAGAGGATGTCACGAATTCATTGTAACAGGCTGAATTTCTATGTAATCATGTGCTATTTGTGTGGATATCCATTTTTCTACTGATATTTGCTTGTGTGGGCTGTGATTTATTTTGGTATGTGTTTAGCGCTATTTTTATTTCCTAAGAGACTAAGAGCGCATATAATGGCAAACGCAGTGAATGTTTGATCTTTTCTTTGAGATGGTCTAAAAAATGAGAGCTCCTTTGAATTTTTAGTTAAGAAAATATTTTATTTTAATTTAAAAATTATTTTTTTAATTTTTATACAGAAATTCGAGTCGAATCGAGCTCGAGTACATCGAGTATTTCATCGAACTCAAGCTTGAGCTCAAAATAAAAAACTCAATCGAGCTCGAGTCGAGTTTCGAGCTTCAAATTTTAGAGTCGAGTCAAGCTCGAGCTTGGCACTGTATCAACCCAACTCGGCTTGATTACACCCCTAAGGTTTGGCATATTTCAGTCAGAGGTAATGCTACTTATCGATTATTTAGACATCTAGAATTAGCAAGACAGAGGCTCTCTAGATGGAACAGACTGGAGCTTGGGGACCTAGTGAGGAAAGTCGAGTAGGTGAAATCTGATATTTCTACCCTGTAGACCAGAAAGGATCAAGAAGGTTGTCTTCTTGATATTGATTTCACATCTCTCCGAGCTAAGCTCGCTCTTCACCACTCTCTTCTTCAGCAGCAGAAGATCTATTAGAGGCAGAGGTTTAGGATACAGTGGATTTGTGATGGGGACCACAATACCAGATTTTTTATCAGGCCATCCTAAAGTGATGTACTGCCAATAGGATTCAGCGTGTATAGCTGATGAGGAGGAAAATTATCAGGAGGATATCGAAGTCATTTGGGATCAATTATTTCACTTCTTTCGGTCCAGATGGACTGAGCATATGGGTGATGGGGTTCCTGGTTACCAGATTCCACCTTCTAATAAGGTGTCTGTTCAGGAGAATAAGCTTCTTACTAGGTCGATCATTGCAGAGGAGATTCGTTTGGCTTTATGGAAACTTGGGCCTGATAAGACTCCTGGGCCCAATGGGTTTCCGCCTTTCTTCTTCCGCCACTACTTGGATATTATAGGCCAAGAGGTTGTTTAGACCATTCAGATTACCTTCCAATCCAAATCCATTTTGCTGAGTAGAGCCGGACTTTCATCACTCTTGTGCCTAAGCGGACTGATGCTTTCATTCCTCAACACTATAGGCCCATCAGCCTATGCACAACCTTGTATGAGGTTTGTGCACGTCTCTTTGTCACGCACTTGCGGGATGTGATCCCTCGACTTATTTCTGCTGAATAGAGGGCCTTTATCAAAGGACGTAGTATTTTGGATAATGTCCTCATTGCCCAGAAATTTATGTATGATCTTCAGAGAGCCTCTACCAAATAGTGCCTCATGGCTGTCAAGCTTGATATGGAGCGAGCTTATGATAGAATGAGCTAGGCATTCCTGCACCGAACTCTTCATGAATTCGGATTTGATGGCCTATTTATTGATTGGATTATAGTTTGCATTCATATTGTTGGCCCAGATGACAGCCCAAGAGGGGGGGTGAATTGGGTTCTTTAAAAATTATCCCTTTTTTAAAAAATGTTTGCTTAAAATGAATGAAAGTAAATGCAATGAAAATATAAAGCACAATCAATGAGATAGAGATAGAGATAGAGATAGAGACAATAGAAGCACGGCAAACACAAAGATTTTATAGTGCTTCGGTGTATCCAACACCTACGTCCACTCCCAAGATCCACTTGGGTCCACACTATAATCTCCTCGATTACAGCCGAGTTGTTTTACAAGCTCACAACCCAAACTTGTTGTTTTACCCAGGATCACAATGAACCCAGCCGGTTTTTCGGGCTCACCAGCACACAACCCTAAACTCAAGCTATTTTAGCTTGATCCGAGGTTAACAACCTCCACTAGTTCAATCCCTTTGATTGAACTAGGCACAAACAAGAAGAATATAGTTTTTCAAAGATACACAGCTCCTCAATGAGCAAATATTCAAGAATAAGAAAACAAGTTTAGAAAAGCCTGATTTGAAGTTGTTTGGCTTTGAGCTTTTCTTCTTTTCCTCTTCTCTCTTTGGAATGATGAATCAAGCCTCAGCTTTAATCCCTCACAGTTGTTGCAGTTGAGAAGATTGAAATGGAAGAAACGAAGCTTTTCTTCAATTTGGGATCCACCGATTTTTGATTTGAGACGCCTTGGATTCATCTTTGAGCTTTTTGGAGTGGAAGGATTTGAGTTTGAAGGATTTTCTCTTGGATTTCAGGCTCAGGGTTTTTCGGATTTTTGATTTGAACTATTTCTCTTTTCCGTTCTCTTTTTCCTCTTTTTTTTTTTCAAACGGGTGTTTTTTCCCCTTTTTATAGATTTTCTTCAATCCATTTTTGGGATGAAACTAGCCGTTGGAGTGTACCTGAAAACAAAATATATCCGTTAGAAATTAGGTAAAATGGAAATATTACCGTTAGAGCTGATCTGGCATTTTAAATTTCCATCCCAGTCAGGTTGGAGTCGGCTCCAACTTTTCAGGTGTCGGCTCTAGATTGTTTTACCAAAAATAGAAATTTCCAAGTTCGTTGAGGAGTCGGCTCCGATAAAGTAAGTATCGGCTCGCCATCGTCAGGTGTCGGCTCCCGAAAACTGTAGGTGTCGACTCTAGAATGCTCAAAAATCAACGTTCTGTCCCCGCATCGGAGTCGACTCCAGACACTGTAAGTGTCGACTCCGAAACTCTAGGTGTCGGCTTCGAAACTCTAGGTGTTAGCTCCGAATTGTATCAGAAATCAGATTAAAATTGAATTGGCCATGGGGTCAGCTCCAGACTTTCTAGGTGTCGACTCCAAGCTCTGAAACTTTGAAATCTCTGATTTGTATTTGATTCAAAATTCATTTCTTAATTCCTTTAAATTGATCAAATAAATTTAAGTCCTGAAACACTTATAAATCCATTAGTAATCAAATAAATATACTCATTCCTTTATTATTCATCAAAATCAATAAATGGATCAACAATCTCCCCCTTTTTGATGATTATAAAACATTGAGTATATGCATAGAATTCTTAAATTAAAAAAAATTATCAAGAAAGTGATCTTTACGAGTAAGCTCCTCCTGATAAGGTAGCTCCCCCTATAAAGTTCAAATTATTCTTCCTCTTACTTTACATATTTGATACTTAAGATTTCTTTATGCATAGTGAAATCAATTTGATTAATAATCCACATTAAATCACTCAATATCATATTAATCAATTGACTTCATTAATGTTTTCACATTAATCAATTATGCAACATAACTTTCTCCCTCTTAATGCAATTACGATATAACTTTCTCCCTCTTAATGCATATACAACCATAATCTCTCCCCTTTTTTGTAATAAACAAAAAGGTAAGAGTATTTCACAATGCATCAAAAGATGATTTTCATTGCATCAAAAGATAATTTTCATTGCATCAAAAGATAATTTCATTTTAACAAAAGTCAAGTATTACATCAAAATACTCATTCATTAAAATATATCCTTCATTACATCAACTCATAGACTTTATTACATCAAAATGTAAATCAAAAATTAAACATTCATTACATTTAAACATTCATTACATCAACATTAAGCATTCATTACATCAAAAGTTCTTCCTCACTATTCTTGTTAAATGATCTACAATATTTTTTTATTCCATCACATTGAAGCTTAACATAGTCTTTAAGTCTCTCATCAACAAATGTGCAAGCTGTTGAGATTTTGTCTTGAAGCTCGGCGTTGCACCTTGAATAAGTTTCACTATCTCCACAAATCTCTTTAAGTTCTTCAAAGATATTCTTTAAATCACCACTTAAAGATTCTGCAGAGGAGTTGAGAGTTGATTCAATTTTTGTAATCCGATCATCAAGTGAATAAAGTGATTCTTTTATATTCATGAATTGACTGTCAAACTCATCCTTCTGAGCAGCAAACAAATTTTTTAATTGCTCCATTTGAAGGTCTGAGAATCTAACAAACAAAGTGGATGGTTGATCATTAACATGTGCAGGTGCAGGAGCAGGAGCAAGAATGGGACTCCTAGGCTATGAGAAGGAACCCTAACTGATGGTCCAGCCTCGCAAGGCTCAGAAACTCTCGGCACAGGGGTCTCTCATCAAGGTGTCCTTTCCTATCCCACTGTCCATTCACCTTAGCAAAACCCATCCGATGCAATGTTGCCAAGCTATAGTAGTCGGTGTGCCTCAGGTTTTTAGATGGTTCATTCTCTTGAATTACAACCCCTTGGCTCTTGAAAACCATAGTAAGCACCATGCCATATGGTAGGGATGATCTTCTCCTCCCTCCAGCTTCGCCATATAAAAAATCATCATAGCTGCTAGGTTGATTGGCTGTCCAGTCAAAACACTATTCATAATAACAATGTCTCGCTCGAGACATACTCAAACCGACCAGTCTTCGGAAACAAGATCCTACT